>CM060184.1:25141916-25741916 GCA_030549335.1 Pontederia crassipes | reverse complement strand
TATGAATTATGATAGCTCATGTATATGGTCAGATTTTTCCCCGCATACTTCTTATTCCCATTGAAATCGATTCTGAGGCCTTAGTGCATATCAAGAAACTGATTCTAGAGACCTTAGTGCATATCATCTGCGGTGGAAGCTCTTTGGCGTATCGATCTCATCATCGACATCAGAGGATTCCTTGAGGCATTTCATTTTTGGAACTTAAAACATGTTTACCGCAATGATAATCGTGCAGCTAATTACATTGCTAAGATTGGTCGTTCTCTATTTTTGGGAGGAAGTTCCTCCACCACGACTTTCTCATATATTGTGTCATGACAATCTTCCTATGTTGTTTGCGTGAATGAAGTACTTTTCTTTAAAAAAAATATTGGAGTGGAAGTGTTATGCTACAAGAAAAAGGCGACTACAGCTACTCAAAAAAGAAGGCAGGAGAGAGGCCATCAACACGAAGGTAAAGAATATGTAATAATAAACACATCACTCTTCTAAAAAAATCAGCATAAGTTTGAAACGAGAAAAAAAGAAAGATCACTAATTAATATGTAGCAAGAGCAAATATGTGACAAATATATGGACAATTAGATATTGTAACAGAATATGTAACTACCTTCTTTTTGAAAAAAAAAAAGAAAAAGGAGTGGACGAGAGAATCGGTCACACCTCTCTCCCCCACTTCCTCATAATTCTCTCCCCCATGACTCTCTCTTCCCCTTCCCCAATTCTCTCCCCCACTCCCCCATGACTTTTTCTCCAAGAGAGAGGGCGGCCAGCCTATAGAAGGTAGTGAAAGGACTCCCCCACAGCCACCACAGCTCCACTCTCCCTCCTCTACTCTTTCTCTTCTTCTTCGGCTCCAGTGAATGACGAGCCGACGGCTCTCGCGCGAACGAGCACATAAGGACGATCCAACAACACTCATCGACCTTCCTCGACACGCACGAGGAACAATGCGACCTTCACCAGACAGGAACGATCATAGAAAGAGGGAAGACGATCGCGAACTCGCCAACAAGCGAAACCAACGATCGGAAAAGAGGTATCGTAGACGTAAGAAGAAATGTATATGCACATTTTGATTCCATTATGACCTAGATACCCTTAGCAACATTTTTCGTATTATGCTCATCGGAATCTGACGGCCGAAGGTCGACCGAAATCGAAGAAGAAGGCTGGCGCTCTGTTCTGCCCGCTGAAATCGATCGACCGATTCTGAGCGAACGATCGATCGATCTGTCTAAAGATTAGGACGACCGTAAGGTCGGTCGACCGATTCAATTTGATCAGTCGACCGATCTGACAAAGGCCGCCAAGGCCATTCGCACATTATAGATTGACCGATCCTCTGAGAACCGGTCGATCGATCTCACGACCTCTCGATGTGCAGCGACTGGCCGACCGGTTCATAGAGAACAGTCGATCGGTTCGGCGCAAGGTGAACGGATCGGCAAATCCTAATCGGTCGATCGATCCAATGATTGGTCAACCGATCCACTAATATTGATCATCCGGTTATGCACCCACGGTCAATCGGTCCTTTTACGGAAGTAATTTCAGACTTAATAGAAATGATTAAAATGCCCTTGAGAGACCAGGACCATCATAATTCGGCCCAATCTTGACTGGCCCATTTAAGGCTTGGCCCCACATCGTAAGACGTGTAACGGATCTTTTCCATAGGAAGGGGACTAGACTTTACCCCCTTCTCTGAATATTGATTCCAAACTCCACACATGTTAAAGAAAATAAGTGAAGTAAAGATAAAAGAATTGGATAGCTATGTGTCGTTCAAGGTACAGATCAAAGTATAGTATTTGGAGGGGCAGGTAGCTGCACTGAGGAGACAGTGTACCTACTGATATCAATTACCACTGCTCTTGGACCACAAGCCATCTCCCACCTGTGCTCCGAATAAGGGTGGCGTATTGGCGCACTCCCACGAGGGCATATATGGATTATATTGTTTTATGTCAGAAGGACATGTAACTCAATTAAGGAGACAGTGAACCTACAATGACCACTGTTCCTGAGGTGCAGGTCATCTCTCACCTGTATTTCAAAAAGGTTATGCCTGAGCATATACCTTCCCCTTTCATAGGCACCCTGGCAACATATGGTATAAAGACACATCTAGCTTCTCACTTAATTAAAGTCGAGCTCGTATAGGATAACAAATATCAAGAACCTCATAGTAATGTAAAAGATGTAGTATCACACAGAGCATAATAGAGTATGATAACGAACAAAGTAAAGTATAGTAAGGCATGGTATTGTATAAAGTATTGTTAAAGTAAAGGATAAAGTACATAACTATATATGTATGGTTCATAGCCTACAAAGATCAAGGATTTGCAACCAATGAATAAAGTAACTGATCATCGATTCTCTTTTATCAGTGTTGCCCCTATCAGATTATCATTTCATCATCTATGTATCTATATGTATTGGACGTTAGCTCACAGGCATTATATGTCTCTGCTTTGGAATTTTATAGGTGAAAACCCTGCTTATGGAGAAAGTGGATAATGTAGAATGCCGGAATAGCAGCACATGACTTATGAAGAACTCACAAGCTTTCCGTTTTATTATTTTGCATTTGAATTATTAGATTTTGTACATATGAGATACTTGAATTTTCTTTTTTAACCTGACATATGTTAATATTTCCTTGAACTATTTGAATTATCTGTATTTCTCCTTTTCTTGAATTATTTCACTAAATGTGACATCTTTTGATATTTCTTTCGCAATCACCTTTTTATTCATTAATTCTATATTATTTCTATTGCCACGTGTCATATGTTGACCGGTCAAAGTCAAAATAGTAATAGACAGTGTAATGCTCCTTTGGTTAGACTGACTGCCAACGTGACAGGAAGACTAATTTTGGAAGCGTTACATAATACGTCAGGTATACATATGTACCCCTCGATTGACATGTTTTAGAAACAAATGATTATATACAAAAAGAGAAAGCACCACCAGCATCATATACATTCGATACAGTAGAGCTATTACATTATATAACTACTTGATGACAGTTTCCAAATTAATGTCAGATTGTCAAGTTTCTGAAATACCAAAAGTTGAATGGAGCAGCACTTAGCACTCAACATAAACAACATAAGCATCATCAGCCATTATAAGGCCTCGTGATTAGAAACTCAAGTAAGCTTGGAGCAGATAGAGAATTACGATCTTTGATTAAAGAAAGTGGAGAAATTGAAAGAAAATAAGAAAAAAAAACGAAAGAAAGCACGAAAAGAATGTCATCAACATAGCACGCACTTGTACAACTGAACAAATTGATGAACCAAAGATCTTCCTCAGCGGATCTGTGATATTTGTCGTCCTGTACAGAAGCACTACAATGTACCACATAAATGGCTTGGAACTCTATACCAACTGTGTCCAGTCAAACTTTTTGAACTTTCCAAATAGTTTTGATATCAAAAATTTGAAGCTGACAAAGTTAAATCGTTTCACTTTTAAGATGAAATCTTCCTGACAACGGGACAGCATTCAACCCTTCAGGTAAACCTGGTAGCTCACCTGATTTAACAGGAACCACGTATTCTCCATTTATCACCACTAAAAGGCCTTCAGTAAATGGTGCATAATGCAATTTATGCTGCAACCTCCTTGATATGTTCAGTGTAAGTTTTCCCTGGGGGAATGAAGATCAAATCATCCCATCCAGAATTCTTGTCATTCATCTGCAATCATTTTAAACTCAAGTTGGATCCTCCTAAATTCTTTATAAAAAATGAACAGTTTAGAGATGAATTAGTAGTTATGGTTATGCACCTCCATCTTTTTCAGAACATCTTCCAAACTCCCCACCTGCAAAAGAACCATATGCAACTTGTTGTTTGTAGTTTATTATGTACGGATAGAAATCATTTAATACTAAAACAAGATATGATACCATTATGTTTTGAGAATATCCTGATCCTCTTGATGGCTTAGAAATCTTGTGAAGCTCTCGTTCTATATCTTCCTATGTCATTTAAGAGGCAAAATTTACAGAGAATTCATGAAATTTATTGTCTCGCAATGCTCTTTTGCACAAAGCAAGATAAGAGGCAAACCTTTTGGAAATATATGGGACAGTACCGCTTGTTTTTCTTCTTAATGACCAAAAGATCCGACTGCACAGAAAACATTACCTTGTCAATTATTCACAGAGATTTATGAGAACAACATATCTTTCTTCTAGAATGGGTACATTGGTATGGCCTTTTTTGTCACATTTTCCCTCATCTCTAATAAAAAGCGTGGGCAGCTGTTGTTCCAATTTCTTACTGAAATGATAAAATTGGTCATGCTTCAGGGGGTACACTTTGACATCATATCCTTGGTAAGATGATGAACACCGTCAAACAGATAGTATCAGTTAATAACTTCAGCTTTTAGAAGGGTAAGTCTATAAATTTATGAATTCCCCAAGGCAGATGCTTGTTTTATGTTTAAGATATTGTATTTTTTGAGGGAAAATTTAAGGTATTGTATTCATACTAATGAGTCAAGCATTTAGTTGGGCTCTAATATAATAATTTGATAGGAAAAGGTAAATATTTACGTGATGCAATTAATAGAAGCGCAATGCAAACTCACATTCTGTATTCAACAAATTTTGAATCATTTTAACTAATGTCAAGTTATGTAATGCAAGTTGTATAACGTGAAACATGCCACCTTTCATAGGCAATGAATATCAAATAGCATCTTGCAGATGCATGCATTATGCCAGACCCTTACAAATTTAAATTTTTGAACGATAGAAATTGGGGAAAAGAAACAAAACCCATATTTGTTTCTTCTCTAAAAAAGGAAAGAGAACTCATAATTTGTACAAAGCTTTCTGCCACATCAATATGTATAAATGAAGATGAGTAGAGCTAACCCTCTCCACAAGAAATCTCATATTGTGAAACTCTCAATCTCTGGCATATACAGAGTAACACTACATCATTCATCATCATTTATAAAGACAACCCATGTGTTTTTCATATTTCTCAGGTATCAGCACAGACAATAAAAGTCATTAGGAAAGATCATACCATAACATAACTCAGACTTTCATCAAACAAAATTCCAAATCAGAAAAAATGGTTCAATAATATACCTATACTAACTAAAAGAGCCATATCAAACAGCAATGTATGAAACTTGTTTATTCAGGCTAATGAACTTTTTCAAAATATAATGGTGATAGAACAGAATCGTACCTGGAAAACAGGAACTCCATCAAAGCCTCTTGAAGCATCGCCAGATTTCAACTGAGGAAAAACATTTCAATAAAGGAAAACTAAATTTGACTCGTTATTTAATTTAGAAAAATAGGCATTATAGGCATACCACATATCCTTAGAAGAAATTTTAGTTCGTCAACAGATAAAATAACTCTTACTTGTAATCATCAGCAATAAGAGAGTAGACTAACGAAATAGCACAAGCTATTTTTTTATGGGGAATATAAACTATTATACTCGAAAGAAATCTTTTTTATGATACAAATAAAGCATGTAGTCCTTAGGAACATAGGACTAAGCTGTACAAAGAATAACTCCTAATTTGAGATGTGTGCGTGACTTTGACCCCAAAAAATGTCTTTGTAGCTAAATTATGAAATTACTAATAGCATAACCTATAATTGTGAAGTTTCCATGTGGTTCAGGATGCAAACTTATATGTGCGGGTGATGACAGATTGTATGCATATTTTCATTAGGTTAAAAGTACTTTTACCCTAGATTGCCCCTATTACTCATTTATTATGCCTTTTCCTAATTTTGTGAAATCCTTGTATCATTTCTATCTTCTAACTGAAAAGTTGATCAAATATCTCTCTGATTTGCCTAAGTTCTATATTTCAGGATAGATCTTTTCTCTTCTCAAAGTTTTTGTTCAAGTAGGAGCATCTAGTCACTGGTAGGGGCACCTGATGCGTCAAAAAAGACAAAACTACAGTAAAGGACAAAAACACAGTTTATCCTCCCTGCAAAGATTTCATTCACACCTTCCATTTCTGAGCTAAAGGACAGGTGTAAGGGTTAAATGGAGATAAACAAAAGAACCCTAGCTATAAAAGAGGAAGATTTACACCTTTTGCAAATGGCAGCCACCATTATCCACAAAAATGCCAATTTGAGGAAGCTGAACTAAGATGGGAGGCTGAAGGATACCATTTTATCTCCTGCATTTTTTTTTTTTTTTGAAATATGGGAGGATCCCTACCAAGTTGTAGGCACTGCATTTTACCTAGTTTTATTGTTGTATTCTCTATTCTAGTTAGTTTTGTGTTTTTGGTTCCTAGAAGATGATTTCAAATGGAATAATTAAGACTGTGTTTTCATGTGTTCATGTTCTCTCTCAAAAAAAAAAAATACGTGTTCATGTTTATCTGTAACTAAGCCAGTCCCTTAGGACTGAAGACTACTTTTGAAATGGAACTGTTGTCATTACTTTTTCGGGACTTTTAATGTCAGTGACTAACTATGATTTTGTTCCAAATTTGTAATGTGTTGCTGGTTTTTTGTAATGGTGAATGTTCAAATGTTTCATAGCATCTTCTCTTGAGTATTTGCATCTTCTTTTTTGGGCAATTTATCTCCTGTAACAGCACCCCGAGAGGGGATTGATGTCATTTCAGCCATGTAGGGACTTGAAAGGATAGATAAGCTGCTTTAAATGATTTGTCCCTGTTTTTTGAGTTTAGGTACCAACCGAGAAGTTAGCGTTTATGAACAGACCAAGTTCAAAAAGTTCTTAGCATTTTGAGAGAACTTTGGATCCTCAGCTGAGTTTTGATTTGAATCTCAAGTCCTTCATACGAGAATGGATAGGGTTCAAAAGGATAGGAGTTACAAGAGTAGTCCTATCTACATTTAGTTTTTCTTCGATTAGGACCTCAAGTCCCCAGTCACGAGAGTGAGAAAGATTTGATGTGGTTTTCGCCATGAGAGTGGGTAACCCACATTGTAGTTTTGCTGTTTTCTTTGAATCCCAAGTCTTGATATGAGGGTGAAAAGATTTGGAGAAATTTTCTCCATGAGAATGGGTTTACCTAACTCCGCCTATATTTTATAGCCGGTCCCAAGCCCGGATAAAGGAGGAGGGTTGTGTTAGGCCCCGACAGCCAGCATAAAATCCTTTCGAATCTTATGAACATAAATCAACGAATATGGCGTCGTATGATTCATGTAGCCGACTCCACCTAGTGGGATAAGGCTTTGTTGTTGTTGTTGTTGTTTGTTGAGAATGGGTTTACCTACATTCTGATTTTCTTAATTGTCATTGCATTTTGTGAATTTAATTCCCCATTGACAGTAGTTCCTTCCAAAAGAAACTCCTCGTTCCTAATGTTCTTCTCTATCAGATTGTCTTTATTTTCTTGCATTAGTTATTTCTGTATTTTCTAATTTTTAGATCAAGAGAAAAATCTCAAAAACATTACTTCTATTTTCTGAAAGTTAGTTTGTTGTTAACACTTGAACCACATTTTTCAGAAATCAGGTTTTGCTCATTTTGAATCAAAACAATCTCTCTGGTTCGACCCGATTTTTTTTTCTTACAACAACAACAACAACAAAGCCTTATCGCACTAGGTGAGGTCATCATACGACGTCATTCCGCTCTATTAGTAACCAAACCTTTCGGTATATTATTCACCAATAGATCTTGCTCTATTAGTTCGCCAAGTGTCCGCCTTGGCCTCCCTCTCCTTCTTTTAATCGGACTCCAGATTATTTGATCTACTCTTCTTACTGGCACATCTAATGGTCTTCAGAAAACAGAATTTTCTATTTTTTTTTCTTATGAGGAGAAAAGGAATGAACACCAAATTAGGATGCCATCCGTGGATATATATCACTATGATGTGAGTGTTGTGTAAGCTCTCGGGGAGAGTGGCAAAAAGAAAGGAGAGAAAGTACAACCACTCACCAAAACCCCACTCCCGGAGAAAAAAAGAGCTATGGTATACAATGTGGTCAACCTGGGATCTTTCCTCACAAAAAATAACCCAGTTGCGCTGGAATAAGCTAGCCCAGGCACCGGCTCACAAAGTAGCCCTCCAATGCAGTCTCCAACTGCCAAGGACTTTGAGGGACTGCCAAAATGCTTCTGGTATAGGGAAAGGACCACCATTCAAGCCCAGGCTCGACTAGACATCCCGGGATACACTGCATCCAAAGAATAGATGTGCGATGTCCTCATCTGCCTCTCCATGTTCGACCCGAAATATACTACAACGTAAGTCATATCTTTGCGGGCTTTGTGGCTAGACTTGTATAGTTTGGGAGTATAAATTTAAAATTTGTGCGAGTGGGATAAGGCTTTGTTGTTGTTGTTGTTTGTTGTGCGAGAAAAGGTTCAAGTGGGGATAGTGCCCAATGCCCAGTGCCCACCTACATACTTGTTCTGACAAGAGTACACTTCAAATAACCCAACGAGAACTCATTTGTATGAAATTTAGTGAATTGACTTAGATTTGATATTTTTCTATCATATTTCACAACTCTTTAACCCGTGCAATCTCATCCATCAGCATGACTTAGGAAAATATATTTTGAAAGTAACTTAGGAAAATACATAATCTGCTATATTAGACCTCCTCTAAATGCTGATCAAATACATAGGTTTTTTTACTGTCTAGGAAAAGAAAAGAAAGAGTTCCATTAGTTTTCTTCTAGTGCAGTTTAAGGACTTGAGATTGTACATGTCAAAATTTCATCATGGATACAAGAAAATAGGAAAATTGAGTTAGGGTTATGTTTATACTTTTCTTTGTTAGAACAACACAGAAATACTTCAAAAAAATATGACAGAAATATGTTTGAAAATGTAGTAGAAATAAGATTTATTTTAGGTGCAATATGAGTTCTATTTAATAGAAGATAGTGGTAATGGAAACAATAAAATGTGAAGATTGAATCATGGTTATGTTTCTATTTTCTTTGTAAGAATACTATAGAAATAAGATTGAATATAGTAGTAGAAACAAGATTAAATTTAGTTGCTACATGATTTCTGTTTAATATAAGATAGTGGACAAGTTTGGGGACTGAAAGGTCTTGTTCAGTTCAATGCAATACCTTTCACTTGCCTTTGATGCCCTCACTAAGGTCTATTAGTTAGTCAATCCAAGCTAATATCCAATCTCCTAAAATTGATTCCTCTATCCCCCTGGTTTCCAAACACCATAAAAAACAATACAACGAATAACGGAAACAACGTCCATGCAAGGGAAAAAGGTAAAAAAAAACAAAATTCTGGTTTTAAAACTTATCACAACGTCATGATAGATATAAAAGACATCTGTACTTTGGCAAGCATTATGTACAACTCGAATGAATCACAACTAAAGGCACACCTTAGTTTCTGAGGCAAACACATTAACATGACATAGAAATTATTTTCAATAAAATTAATTAATAAGCTGATAATTCATAATAGAGAAAGTTGGAACTCACTGCAAGAGCATTCTTTATCTGAAGTGGATCTGGTAAAAACCTAAACGCAATCCCTTCGACCTTCAGCATATAGACCTAGAAGAAGAAAGAAAGTAAATGTCAAGTAAAGGCATTAAGTGACATGGAGGATATTAGGACCTTTTTTGACAACTACTTTCTTGTTTATGAGAAGGAAAAGGATGGTTACCGAGTTTGGATAGCCATCCATTTTGCATTAAAAATAGAACCTTTGAAATTTATAAGTGTGAAAACAAAACAAAAAAAAGTGTTGTGGATTCTACATGTACTATCCAACACCCACTCGCTCAACAAAAATGAAATGTCATGCATCATGTTCTCTACATAGCAATGTTCTTCCTCAAGAATGGTATAGCTGTGTTGCACCAAAATGAACCACATGACTGTCTAATAAACCAGAAAATTATGCCTCAAGCCATGCCTTTCATGTGCTCTGAGTACTTTCTAACTTCCATCCAACAACAACAACAACAACAACAAAGCCTTATCCCACTAGGTGGGGTCGGCTATATGGATCATACGACGCCATTTCGCTATTCGTTGATCCATGTTCATGAGATTCGACAGGGTTTTACGCTGGCTGTCGGGGCCTAACTTCCATCCAACGAGAAAAAGAAATGTAACTGGTTAGTTATTGACATAGTTCTTCGCAAAAAAAAAAAGTTATTGACATAGTTTCTGCCAAAATCAACAATTACTGCAAGAGCAAATATTATGAATTATGATATCATCTGAATCCTGTGAGCCAAGTAACTAACATAAGTTGACAAAGTGAGGTGATAGATTCTACAATATTTGGATGGATCATTATAAAAAAAATCTGCTGGAGTTGGTGTTGATATGCCTTGAATCCTAACGTATCCCGAGGCAAATACATCTCCATGTCTAGGCTACAAAGCTGCTCATCCTTACGAGATGTTTCATTGCTCGACAAGTGAGGATTGGGATGACTTATGAATGTTGAACATGAAAATGAACAAAGAATGCAGAGATTTACAAATTTCACCAATAACCAGGTCATGTCCTTGGGCAGGGGCACAATTATCAAACTGCAGAAGCTTTCCATGTTCAACATGTGAAATTGTGAGCACTATTTGAATAGACAGTTCTGTAACTTTAAAAACATAGAGAATGATCATAACCATGAGCCCAATGCTAGGTCTAGTGACTACAGATTGGGATATATAAGAGCTGTCACCAAGTTATCATAATGCAAGAGAAAAAAGGGATACGCTAAGGGGAAATCCATAAACATCCAGCCTATGATGCACGGGTACGCCTGTGGAGAAGAAGTACCCGTACCCGGTACGTATCGGATACGGGTACGCTATGGGTACGTGTGGGTACGCATGAGTACGCGTACCCAAAAAAGAAATACGTACCCGTATTATTAAATATTATTTTTAATAAAGGGTACGTGATTGGATACGCCAGATACTTGAATGGGTACGTAACTGATTACCCTAAACTTGCTTTTGAGCAAACTAAGTTGGGGAAAACAAAAAAGACGACTCAATACCTAACAAATAATACACTTCCTCCAGCGACGACAACAGAGAGAACAACATTGATGTCAGAAAAGATGGATTAAAAACAAACATCGTCAGAGAAATGCGGCATATCTTCGCTTCTTTTCTTGGATCGCCATGGTAGCCATCGTCTGGCAGGAAGAAGAGAAAGTCTTGAGTAATTTACTCACGTTAAAAAAGGGAACTTGAATCTTACATTTGTATATTGTTTGATGAGCTGTCTATTTTCTTTTTGGCTTATACCTTTTTTAAAAAAGGATTAAGGTAAGTTTTTTAAATGGTCGCTTAATTAATTAATTAGTTTTTATATTATAATCATTTTTAAGTTCTTTAAATGTGTCTTAAATTAGATCATGTCATTTTTATGTTTTCAAATATTGTATTTATTTTATTTTGTATATTATATATATTGACGTACCCGTACCCTATATTTTTAAAAATTGACGTACCCCGTACCCGTACCGAGTACCGGTACCGTACCCAGACCTATGCAACATAGCATCCAGCTGTAGGAAAAGGGAAACAATGTTCTAACAAACTCCTTTTGCCATCCTAAAGAACCTCGAAGTAGAACCATCCAAACACTTGAAATGGAACACGGAACACTTCCTAAATTTGCTGCCACAAACTTGCAGACAGATGCTCATACCATGACATTCAACCTCCAATATGTGAATTCAAACGTAAGTCATATATCTCAATTTTCAAGCTATCTTCCCCTTTGTCTTTTACAGAATTTTCTCGACTCCAATCCTAGTAAAATAAACATATCTCTTTGAGAGTAAAGAAACACCCCTGTGGATAGAAAACATCCACCATACTGCAATTCTTAATGTATTCAAAGGAAAGCAATTTGAGGAGAAAGGAAGTACTTGATCAAGTGTAATGGGAACCACTCTTGCTCCCTTCCCTAAAGTTGGCTGTCGCAGCTGAACCTGAAGACAAAATGAGAGTAAAAAAAAAGAGTAGCGAAATTTTTTCGGAAAAAAAAAACTATAGAAGCTCAAAATGGAGTAATCGAAGAGCAAACAGATGGAAGGCAAAACTAGGCGGGACCTGGGCGAGGAGGCTCTGAGCGTCCTCTCGACGAAAGCAGAGTATCCCGAGCGACCGGAGTCCGTCGTTGGGGTCGGAGACGAGGACAAACTCGTTGTTGGAGTTGCTCACCGTGTAGACGGCCGTTCCGGTTAGCGTCTTGGCCACGTACTCCGGACTGAGCGCGAGGTCGAAGGCGTGCCTCCACGCCTGCCGCGTATCGGCGGCAAGCGCCTCGGCCCTCGCCGGCGCGGCGGCGGCGAATGGGACGAGAGCCGGGAAGGGCGGGGCGGCGGCGGCGATGCGATGGAGGTGTCGTCCGACGTCGGCGAAGGGATTGGGAGCGGCGGAGAGGCGGGAGAGGTGATGGTGGATGAAGGAGGTGACGGCGGCGAAGGGATTGGGGGCGGCGGAGTGGTCCATGGGCGCGGCGGGCAGGGGGAGCGCGGAATGAGCTCCGCTTGACGGCATAGTAATTATCGCTCTCAGCGCCTCCGTTTGTAATCTCCTCATTATCTAATTTTTTTTTATCAATCAATTGATAAAGTCGTCATTTTTTTCTCTCGATAAAACCTAATATCGTCTATTATTTTATGATTAGGCTGGGAAGTTTCCCAACATTTTGGAAACATATAATGACCATAATAGGGGAATGATTTGATTATGATGATGACAAATTTATCCAACTATTTTTAATTATTATTCGGTAATAATCAATGCTTCTAATTTATTTGCTTTTAAAAAAAAGAAGAGGTATCTTTTTATTAGACCTTCTCTTTATTTCACTTTTTCCTTTGTATACGTACGGCGGTTTCTAGAATTCTGACTCTCTGATTCAGATGTCCACCCTTTTTTAGAGTACTAAAATTTTATTATATGACGCTACTAATATTTGACGCCCAAGTGAATGAATGAAAAATTTTGATTAAAAGGTCATGTTATTAATATAATTTATTTAGTAACAAATGACCTCAATTAGCACAACAAAAATGACGCAATGAAATGAATCAACATTGTAGCATAAATTTCAATGACGATCATTTAACTTATGGATTATTTGTAATATGGTCACCCACGATCGTAGAATTCTTTTAGTGGATTTCAATGACGATCATTTGACTTAAGGATCGTTAATGCAAATGCTTGTGTCATACCACATGGAGATTTCTCTCTCCTATCCATTAGATTTTAAAAAATTAAAAACTTTACACCATCATTTTTCTCTTCTCTCAATTCAAATGTAATTCAACTTTTCAAAAATTTCATACATGATTATTCAATTTTTTAAAGATCTCAATCACGATCTAGACTAAAAAATATAAAATCAATTAATAGATAATAAAAAGTTAAAAAAAAAGGATAGTAGCCTTGTAAAGAGGATACCTATCCTCACCACTCTCTAACGTAGGCGACAGTTTCTTTATAGGGTTGTTGCCCTATTTATTTATCATTTTAAATTTTAAATAAAGAGAGAAAATTAATAATATAATATTTTTTTCTTAAAAAGAATTAAATTGTACAACAGTTGAATGGACTTTAAACACTTTTATTTTCATTCATTTATTTTTTTAGTGTATTTTTTCATTTTAATATATTTAATAATGATCGTGATTGAATTTTTTATAAAGTTAAATAAGACGTCGCAGCCCCATAAAAGAGCTATTGTCTTTCATTGGTAATTAGATTTCTGATATTTTTATTATTTCATTCTGTCTTCTATTATTATTTTATTTTTTTAATGATGATAGTGACTAAAAATGTTTAAAAAATTGAATGATTGTGTTAGAAAATTTTGAAAAGTTAAATGATCATATAAATACAAAATTAATTTCTAGTGGAGGAGAGAAGAAATTTCAACATGGAATTTAACTTTTTAAAATCTGACATAAAAGGAGGAAAAAATACTAACATGGTGTTAGGTAGATATTCACGTGAATAATCCATAGCAACGGCCATAACTGAAATATTTGTGAGGTTATAAAGTAAAGTTAGGTGACACTATTATGAGTATCTCTTTAAGTTATATTATCGTCATTATAATTTACTCCTCTTTTTTATGTCTTTAGGCTGTGTTTGGATCGAGGATTTTAAGTTCTCGTAGGTTCTCGAGAATTAATCGATTTGATAGAAAAGTTTGAGTTGGTGTTTGTATGAAAAAGTATAATGATGAGAATTTAAAAAGATGATTTGATAGATAAGTTTTAGTAAGTGTTTGGATAAAAAAAGTAAGAATTAAGAATATAATTTATTATTTTATAAGATATAAAATTATTATAAATAAAAATATGTTATTAATATTATAATGTACATAAATTATTACATTAATAATATTTTATTTGATTAAATATTATTAATATTATAATTTACGTAAGATTCAAATATAATATATTTTTTTAAAACTAATTGAATAGTTGAATTAATAAAATATTTATAATTAGCAAATTAGATAGAAGAAAAAAATTTAAGATAAACTAATTAATAACTAAAACATGAAATATAAAAGATAATTTAACAACATATTTATATAAAATAATTATATAATTATAACTTATTTTGAATATCATAATTAATAATTATACTAATATCATACTACTTAATTTTTATTATGATATATTATAAGTAAAATAAATAAAAATATATGATAAATTATACCTAAATAAATTATAAATTTATGACAATGTATAAATAATAAATAATATATATAATATAAGAATATATTATATACAAATAATATTATTATTAAAATAATATGTTATAGGCTTAAAAGTAGCTCCAAACCTATGCAAAAAATAAAAAAAATATGATTGTTCTCGCAATCTGTTGCAAGAACTTACGATGAGAACTTTTGGCTCTTGCTGATTGCAAGAACTTATGGCGAGAACTTTTGGCCAAAAGTTCTCGCCGTATCTCACGTGACAAGTTCCCATCATATGAGGTGTTTGGCAGAACAAATGATTGTTCTACCATTTGTTCCGTTGCCAAACACACCCTTAGTGTTTCTCACTTGTCTTCGTGACTGTACTTCCTTTGTAGCAAGCTCTAAAAAATAATGTGACTGTACTTCCTTTGTACTTCCTTTGTAGCAAGCTCCAAATTTATTATTTATTTCATTATTCCTCTCTCTCCTTATATATATAATAAATGTCTCACACATTCTCTATGTCAAATGTATATCAAACAAATTTACGCATATTTTCATTTTTTTATTTTTTATTAGTAATTTAGAAAATTATTGAAGATACAAAAATAATTAAAATCATCAATTATTATTATATTTATTATTTTTAAATTTTTTATAGAATTTAAGTATTATTAACATTCATAATAAATATATAATTATTATAATTTATCATGTTGTAAAATTATTTATTAGCATCATTAGTGACTTTCTAAATTTCAAGTATGGAAAAATGTAAAAAAAATCAAGAAAATATATGTGAATATGAAATATGTATTAAACCTTATATGTATACGGGCGGATAGGGCCGAGCAAACTCAAGACTAGCTCCGAGTCTAAGCGGACCCGATCCCGATCCGAATTATGTCGGGTCAAAAAATTTTCGACCTGGTACCGGTCCCGGACCCGACCGGGTCCGGTACCAGGTCAAACTCGACAATTTGAAAATTTGACCGAGTTTGCGATCGAGAATCGCTATGGCGGTCGATCGGCTGATGTTGAGAGGACAGGGGAGGGTGAGGGCCGAGGGGGAGGACAGACGAATCCAAAATCGCCGCCGTTCGGATCGACCATGATCCGGCGCTTGAAGGCCACGATCCGCGCCAGGCAACTGGATTTGGCGCCTGGCGGCCGGATCGGGCGCCCTAGTGGTCAGATCTGGCGCCTGACGACCAAATCGGCTCACCTGGTGGCCAACCGTTGAGCGCCAAGTGTCGGATCATGGCGCGTGGCGACGGATCCGACCGCCAGGTGCGTGGCGCCTGGCAGTCGAGTAGAGAGAGAGGGAGTCCAGAGAGGGGAGGGCGGCCGAAGTCGGGAGAGTCATCACTCGTCGGAGTCGCCGCCGTTGCCGCTACCGTTGCCGTCATGAGAGAGAGAGAGGGAGAAAGCGAAAGATGGGAGAGAGAGGGAGAGGCCAAGAGATGGAGAGAGATGGGAGAGAGAGAAGGAGAGGGCAAGAGATGGAGAGAGAAAGGGAGATGGTGAAATGAAATGAGCGCGTGGAAGATAGATTTTATATACTAATAATCCTAGACGGGTCCGGTCAAGTATCTGGACAGCAAACCCGATCCTGATCCAAAACTTGGCAATTTTCCATTACTTGGACCCGGTTCTGACTCGGATCTAATCCGGGTCGAGTTATTTTCCCTCCTCGTCAGGTTGGTGCGGTTCGGGTCGACCCGGACCATGCTCAGCCCTAGGGGCAGAGGAGGGGTTAGGATGGAGGAGGGCTTGCCCCATCATCCCAAAATTTGTATTTTCTTTTAAAGAAAAATATATATTATATTATATGTATGTATGTATGTATGTATGTATGTATGTATGTATGCATGCATTGATGTATATATGTACATATATATATGTATGTAAATATGTGGATGATTCTCCACCATTAAAGAGTTGATTAATGATTCTTAGTACTGAAACACCAACTTTCAACCAACACCTTGCTTTTTCCTCCTCCTAAAAGGTTGCCACAAGCTTCTGCTAGCCTCTCGCACCATATTGTTACAACTTGTATTGGGCAATGAGGGGCAATGAGGTTGATAATCATGAATAAGTCTCGATCGAAAGAAAATCACGAACAAGTCATATGTCTTGTCTCTAGCCTCAACCATGATAACGTGGCTCATCGCTCATCATCTAGCTTCCCTCCTCTCTTTTTACCTTGTCAATGCATTGTCTTCTCCTTCTCCTTGTCATGTTTCAAGTGATTCATATTGTCAAGCGTACTCATTCCCAATTTCATTACATTCAAATGATCCATATCGTACATATCAAAATATATGACTATCATCACTTGTGACCATGATGAACCCCATAGAAGAAGTCGACATAGCCTTCCACTGGCCTCTGCACCTCCTCATCAGTGTTCACTACAATGGGGTGGGCAGCTTGTTGCTCATTGTCCCGATCAGTTCTCCCGTCTCCTCGCCAACATCATTGTCAAGAATAATGACAACCCTAAGAAGCTATCTTATTGGAAAAAGTGCTCAACGAACCACAACACTTCCAGTAACGATAATGTTACTAGCATTGCTAGTGTTGGACTTTGCCCTTTTCTCCTTCTCCTTGAGACAATGGTCGTCATTAGTGTAGTTGCTCTAATCGTCTCTAAGATCTGCCCTTCAAGATCCACGGGCTCAATTAGTTTACAAACTAACATTATGGTCAACTCATTAACCATAGAGAATCGATCCACATGTCTACTTATGTAACTTTTTGAGCAATTAGTTCATTTTACCCATAATGTATTAGTGATGATCATAATCTCTCAAACTGATGTAGTAAACTAAGAAAATTTACAAAAAAAAACTTAACATTGTTAAAATGGTAAAGTTTGGTTCTAAACTAGAACATCAACAAATGGATAAGCACAAATCAAAACATATACTAGAGTTGATTGTTCAGTGCTCTCCCTCAAAATGGAGGACAAGGATTACGGATATCTAACTTGAAAAGAAGGAAGTAAAATTGGTCATGACCCAACGTCTTAGTAAATAGATATGCAAGTTGAAACTTATAAGGTATAGAAGAAAATGAAACCCTTCATAGTTTATAGTGGTCACGAATAAAATGACAATTGATCTAAATGTGCTCATATGCTCATGACAAACTATATTTTTAATGTTATGCAGGTCAACTTGATTGTCACAAAATATATGCATATAAAAAATGTGATCAATGTCAATAGCAAATTGTGAAGCCATAAAAAGTTTACCTATTATTACAACATGTGTGTGGTACTTTGCTTTAATAGAAGAGAGAAACAATAGTTTATTTCTTGAATTTCTAACTAATTGGATTGCCTCTAATAGTGATAAAATTTTAGTCAAAGATCTCCTTGACATCAAGGCGCCTTGCTCAATCAAAATCAGGATATGTTGAGAGTTCGAAGGAAGAAGGATAAAAAAATATTCATTGACACAATGAAGATATCTAGGAAACCTAAGAGTTGTACATTCCATTTACTCATTATGCGATCATAAATTGAGAGAGCCTACAATAACTTTGAGGGTTTGATAGCAAGTCACCAATGATTAGATAACTTGTGATGTTGCTCCATTGGAAAAAGGTAGGATGAGTGCCCAACAAACCACTACCTTTAATTATGCCAAAAGTGTATTTTCATTGATAAAGAAAAAAAATCAAACAAGATATGAACTAGCTCAATGCCTAATAAATAAGTCAATATCCTTTATCTGAAACTTCAAATCAAGGAAAGATTTAAACATGTTCATGTATGAAGGAATCGTACTAGCAAGGACTAAGTAATCTATATAGATAGGAATGGCCAAATAGATGTTTTTGTTAGAATAAGTAAAGAGTAAATTATCGACGCAAAGTGTATGATAGTTGTAGAAAATTTAAAAAGCCAACTTAGAAGTTTGCCTAAGATCATATAACATTTTTGTATAATCGATAAACCAATTTAGGTTGAGGAGAAGAAAAAAATAAGTGGCAGTGATGTGTAAATATGCTCGTCAAGATCCCCATGAAAAAAGCATTATGAAAATCTAATTTATGTAATTCCTATTTCTTTGTAACACCATGGTTAGAAGAGAGTGACAATAACTAACTTAGCCAAAGGTGCAAAGGTGTCATGATAGTCTATCCCTTCAAACTTGGGCGTAGCCTTTAACCACCAAATGAGTTTTACAACATTTGATGCAAGCATCTTCATGCCTTTTGATTTTATATATTGAATGACCCATAATAGGTAGTTTACTATGAGGTAATAATTGTAATATCCAAGTACTATTAAGTTATAGACCCTTGAATTTTTCTCCATATCATTCTTCCAATACTAGTTTGACCACCAATAGAGGTTGGGTGAAGTGGTAAATGGTTCTTCCTCGCTTAAGTAAAGTTTCGAATTTGATTCTTTATAAATGTAAAAAATTTATTTTGGAAGTCTACCAGATACACAATCCAGGGCAACCTAACTAAATTATTTGGGCTCGATAATAGACCAACATGCAACTTGTGGACAGTGCATTCAGTAGTGCTGCGCTGGTTAGGTTGTCAGCGCCGCTTCCCAAATGTCAAGGGATAGCTGCAAAAAATGATTTATAGCTCAAATTCAATTTGTAAAGATGCCAATGAGGTATTATATTTAGAGTAAATTTGGAGCTATTAAGATAATGAGCAATGAAATCTTTGTGTGTCATCAAAAGACAACTTCAATGATGAAGTTGAACAATCGGAAGAAGTAATTTTTTTTGTGTTATTGCACTCTAGTTGACACAAATTTGCATGATGTATGGCACATGTAATCATTAAGACAAAAGGAAATTTGTGTTAGCTATTAGATTTGTAGGTGACTGAAATATTGACATGCTCGATCTTGGAGTCACTTGCCTTAACACATATAAGAGTTTCAAGAGGAATAACTAATGAAGACTCCCTCTCAAATGGTAAGCCCTCAACACAAATAGAGCTATAATCTTATCTATAAATAACTATTGACAAGAATCAAGAAAATCAATTCAAAAAAGAGGAAAAGGATGATTCATAAAACCACACAAACACGTGATATAAAGAATTCTCCATTCAATAAATTAAATAAATGTCATACATATTTTTCATATTGATGACCAAGAAAACAAACCTTCATGAATTAGCAACAAATTTATTGTGGTTTAGATAGTCATGCGCATAACATAGATAACCAAAAATCATATTTAGATTGAAACCCAAACAAGATTTCATAGGGACTCTTGTTTTACAATTATAAACTTGTTGTATGATTAATAAGACATATTGTTGTTAATATTGCTTCTCCTTAAAATTTTACACAAAGAGATCCTTGAAAATGTAGAGCTCAAGCGACATTTAAAATATGCTTCATGGAAGTATTGGAATTGGATTGATCATATAGATAGATTACTTTCCTTTACATCCTTTCCTGAATTGATCCCATGAAGGATACCCATTGACTTGGATGCTCTTGGCCATTTTTACCATAATAATTACGTTTTGATGTTTTTGCTATTGGATGCTTTAGCAAGAAAAACTCCACAAGTTATCATTGCTTCATTGGCTTGAGAAACCTTCTTCTATAAGTTATACATTCAAAATATTAGATAAAATAATCTCAAAGGTTTTGTAATTGAGTTTCATGAGAATTAGGGTGCATTTTCTTTATCTCTTTGTGCAATAAATTTGTTGTTCCATTGCAAGAGGTGTAAGTTAGGGTTTCAAAAAAGTTGTCTAATTCATCCCATAATAACTTTAACTTGGTATAGTAATAAAATCATATTTGCCATCATGATTGATAAGACAAATGTCAGATTTAGGCTAATAAATCTGAATCTCATAACCTTGAGAGAAATGTTCCTTTTTATCTTTCCAAAGTGTTTTAGTGTCATCCACATAGGCAACACTAGATTTCAACTCTTTGTGAAGTGATTTGAAAAATCCATGCCACCTTGAAGTTTATAACTCCATGCCATGAGCATGGAGTTATAAACTTCAAGGTTATCTATCACTAGTTTTTGCATCATGCCATCAATAAACCCAAGTTTAATTTTGGCTCCAAGAGCATTACACATGGCTTTTATCCATGTGAGATAATTCGTGTCATTCAAATGACACGAGATGAGAACAATACTTGGAGAATTAGATGTGTTTAGGGAATAGATGCAAAACAAATTCCTTCTCTCATTTTTTCCCTCCCTCTCTAAAGCAAGCAAGGCACAACATAGTACCTGCAACTCAAAGAGCTAAAAAGCTTGTCATGACTAAGATCATTATGATATATCTCTGACTTTATAGTGATATGTTGGTCATGACTTCCCATGGGCCATGGCATCTAGATAGTCGCGATCATGCTATGACCAAGCATGACTTAGTAGTCATGATCGGATAAGGGGTTTGATTGTGATTTTTTTATTACAAACATACAAAGGGGTTACAAGACTAGACATGAGAAGGACAAGGGGTCGATCACAACTAGTATTTGCGACAAGAGAACCAAGTTGTGACTTCATGTTTTGACAAGGTCGAACTTGATCGTGACCAAGGTTATCAAGATCTCAATCTATATCTTAACATCTTATGATTTTACGATCTTACTACCCCTAATCGATCTAGATCTTATCCGATTTTATATGATCCTATAGATTAATATAATCATTTAAATAATAATAAAACTATATATTTATGGAAATAATAATTGAATTATATGAAGTTTAATACATTTATCTTTTTAAATATGTTTTGACGTAATTTTGCATGAGAATAAATAAAAGTATGACTTAGTTAGATGTAATGTATGATTTAAATACAACAAATTAATTAAAAGAATATTTGTTATTTTAAATTATATATATTATTAATAGTTAGGATCTTATAATTCTCGATACGATCTTAGTGATCTCAATCCGATCTTATGTAAGATCCCGATCATAAATACCTTGATTGTGACTATGAGGCGTGATCAAGCACTTACCGTTTATTATTATTATTATTATTATTATTATTATTATTATTATTATTATTATTATTATTATTATTATTATTGAATTATCTAATTTATCCACCAATTGCTTATTACTATTATTGTTATATAATTCTTGTCTATTAAAATTGTTAATCTTGATCTTAATGTCATGAAATAATTTTAGGGTTATTTCCTTATACCTCCCTTGAACGATTGTGACTTTTCACATCTAATCCTAATATATGAACTCATCGTAAAATATTTTTAAATTATACCATAATTTTTATTTTAGTTCATCCGTCTAATTCTATTTACTTGTCCATTTTTTTCAATTTCTTCTATTCATTAAAAGACTAAAATATCCTTCTCCTCTCATTTAATATTTAAAAGTTTTAAATAACATATAAAAATACTAATAAAAGGGCATTGCACCCTCTCCCTCGCTGGCGTTGGAAGAAGGGGGTGTGGCATGGGCGTTGCGAACTCACCAATGAGCTCCCCCCCCCCCCCCCCCCCCCCCCTTTGCCTCCACTCCCTCGCAGGGGTGCTGTGAACTCGCCAGAATCGGAAGGAGGGAGGTTTCGTCGGCGGAGTGTGCAGGGCAAACCAATGTGCGCGCACGTGTGGAGTGGCTTTAGGTGAGAGCACTAGGGGGCTACTCTACCGATGGAGAGGGGGCATCACTCGGCGGCAAAAGGGTGTATGCCCCCCTCCTTGCGAGCTCTCCGGTAGAAGGGAGATATCACCATCCGTGAGCTCGCCGACAGGGGGGAGAGCTTGTCAACAGCAGGGGTGAAGCTCACCGACATACGCTGGCAGAGTGTGCCCTGGGGGGATCTCTCCAGCAAGGTGGCCACGAGGGGGCTGCTCGTGCAAAGGAGTGTGCCCTGGGGAGGGGGATATCATCGGCAAAGTGTGCATGCAGATATTCTATTTAAGTTAAGTATAAATCATCTCTAAATAGAAGTCCTTTTTTAATACAAAGAAAGAAATTGATTTGAAAATCACTTTAATTTTGATCATCTCCTTTCTTTTGAATAGAATTTCATTCATGTTTTTAGAAAACAAATAGGCTAGCTTAATCCTATATTACCATTTATTTATTTTAACTGATTGGACTCCGTACATACAGTAATAGATTACTTAATTGCCTACAAAATCTCGAATGATTAGAAATGCCCTACATGATTTATCAAATAAATAAAATCTTTATTTTGCTTCTTTTTAATTTAGGTACACGCAACCCGATCCAAAGACGAGCAACTTAGGTGGCGGGAGGGGGATCTCATTGGGATCATTGGGGATCTCGCCAGGGACACGAATATGGGCACCACCCCCTCCCTCCGACGCCGATGAGGAAGAGGGGGCATCACCACTTTTTTATTTTATTATAATTTTTATATATTATTTTAAACTAATAAATGAAAAGATAGTTTAATTTTTTAATAAATAGAAAATTGGAAAAAGTAAAAAGTTAATAGAATAGACGGATGGACTAAAATAAAAATTATAGTATAATTTAGGAACATCTTATGAAGAATTTATATGTTATGTTTAGATGAAAAAAATCATGATAATTTAGGAGAAATTCAAGGAAATAAATTATAATGTTATTGTTATGATTGATTGGTAGTTGGTACCTCACGCACTTATGATTGTATTGAAAATAAACAAAGATATAAGTCTTAGGTTATGTAAGATAAAAGATTAAAGTTACATGTCATCGTAATTGTGGTTTGTCTTTGAGTTGGAAACTATATAATTGCTATCAGATGAGGCTAAGTAGCATAAGTAGGGGATGATTAGCTAACCACTATCGAAAATGTGACGATTAGGTTGTATAGTCTTTCATGGCTCATCATGCAACAAATCTCAAGGGTTCAAAATATGTAGGGGTGGCACCCGCACCCATTTGGGGTGGGGGCTATAGTCCCCGCCCCGTCCCCGTTGGTCAATCCCGCCCCGTCCCTAACCCCGTTCCTTAACACAGGGGCGCTTGAACTCCGACCCCGATGGGCTCCGACGAGGTGACGAGGTCATGGGGAGCAATGCGACGCAGGGCTTGTGATGTTCTCGCTGGCTTCAGGAATCAAGATTGTCGAAGGTGGCCGAAGGACTGGAGTAGCCGAGTCAGAGCATTGATGATGACCGTGGTGGAGCATAAAAGGGCTACAAGAGGGCGGAGAGGGAGGAGGCTAGGGCAGGGAGTCGTCGAGTTGAAGTGTCAATGGCGTCGGCGAGGCAAGCATCGACAGAGTAGGCTACGACAAAGCGATGAATGAGATAGAGCCACAAAGAGGGAGGAGGCCGGGGCTGGGAGTTGAGGGGTTGACAGTGTGATTTGCCCTGTTCGCCGAGGCAGAGGGCTCGTGATGTGATCACCGCCTTTAGTGTTAGAGGTGGCGAAAGACGACGATCGTGGCGGATCAGAGAAGGACTACGGCGAATGGGGTAGAGAGGGAGGAGGCTAGGTCTGGGAGTCGGAGCGTCGTCGACGTCGGCGAGGCGGGCTGCAACAAATGGGGCGGAGAGGGAGGAGGCTGGGCTTAGGAGTCGGATCATTGATGGCATTTGGAGTTTGGATGGCTCACAACTGGACTTCAACCTTAGCGATTTAGGTTGTAGAGTTTAATCTAATGGCTAAAAAAATTATACAAAGATCCAACCGTTCAAATTAGCATATTAATATATTACATATAAATAATCATATTAATATATCGAGGATTGGGGACCTACGGTGTGGGGATATTAATCTCTGCCCCAATCCCCGAAATGCCTTCGGAGGCATTTTTCCCTCCCTCCCCATCCCATGGGGAGGAAATTCCTCGTGAATGGGACCCGAGTGTGGAATCCCGCGGGGATCCCCGACCTTCGGGGATTTTTGCCTCCTCTACAAATATATATTAGATTTGCTATTAGATATTCAGGAGTTGTGTCGTGATGTAAATGCCAATGCTAAAAATATATATGGACATAATATAATGTATCATTAATAAACAAGAGCTTTCAAATGCAGCTTATATGATTGATGCATAACTCATAACGATTAATGGCATAATTAATTTATTAATAAATGATGAATTCTCTCCAACATTTATGATTGATGAATAAATGTTAATTGATTGAAAGTTACAATCAATTAATAATTATGAATAATATATAACTAAAATATTAATTAATTGTAATTGTAATCAATTAATTATTAATTCATAAACGGGTTGAAATTTGATTGTGGTTAATCGATTATTGCTTAAATATTGATGATTGACAATTAATATTGATATCGAATTGACAATTGAAGTAGACACCATTAATAACTAATTGATAGTAATTACTTAAATTAATTGATATCAAAATTGATTATGATGATTATTCATTGTGATCAATCTGTTTATCATATTTAATGAAGAATTTGATTGTGTTTTAAGCTATACATACGAAATATATTCACACATTTTTTTTCTTTACATGAAGCAATGCAGGATATGTAAAGGGTGATGACAAAACATTTGATGGCTTATGTGATAATTGTCTTGCACTTAACTATGCACATTGACAGAGACATGATAGTTAATAACAATCACAGAATATTGTATAGACATGATAGTTAATAACAATAAGAGAATATTGTATCGCACTTAACTTGTGTTTTAGAGTGTTATTGTAACATTAGCATTTTTGGCTGTATTTTTCCTTACCTGACATCGGTACATTTTTTGTGAGTTTGAACCTGTTCAGACTTATATCATAATTTTTTAAGTAATTTACATTAATTATGTTTATATGCTTATACATTTTTCGTGTTCGATAAAAAAAAATTTGTTATTTGTAATACTTTAATTATTTTATAATTATATATTTATTTTATACAAATCCACTATTCTGGGTGTAAGAAAAACTTGATCAATTCGAAAAAATTAAAAATTAAAAGTCTGAATATGATTTAAGATGATTTTTCTTATTCGTGAAGTCTATTTTTTTAAAATTTTTTATTTATATAATTAATACATATGTTATCAATTTTTTATTATAGATATAATAAATTTTTTATAAAATTTCATACTTTTCCATCACATTATCAAACTCTAATTTAATAACTTTAAAATTTTAGTACTATATTTTATATTTAATATAAACTTAAATATTTTTATATTGATTTTAAATTTATTATATATATTTTAAAAATATAATTATATAAAATAGTCTCGAAAAAATTATCCAAAAATTGATCGGTCGGAAGGTGTTTTTTAATTTTTAAAATAATTTTAGAATATTTTTTTAATTTAAAAAAACTAACTGGAAAAGTAATCGTTAATTTTTTTAGACCGAAATCCTACCTGACTCGTTAAAAAAACAAAAAAAAAACAATGTCGG
The DNA here is from genome assembly GCA_030549335.1 of Pontederia crassipes. Lineage (NCBI taxonomy): Eukaryota > Viridiplantae > Streptophyta > Magnoliopsida > Commelinales > Pontederiaceae > Pontederia > Pontederia crassipes. Next base: position 25,715,859 of record CM060184.1, on the reverse strand, counting down.
GAATGGAGCCAGCCCCTGCATGCTTGGTCCGCCAGAGCCCATATGTCCAACAAGATAAGAAAAATAAAATAGAAAATTTTCAGAACCCAGAAAAAAAAGGTGTGGAAAAATATCTGCCACACGCCAAATCTACTAAAAAAAATTCACAAAAAAGAGTTGGAAATAGAACCGATTTTTGTTTTTTTAAATAGTTGATTGATTTAAAATTTGGCACGGTGTTTTAGATTCATAATAATGCTTTGTCGATTACATGAAACAAAAAATTACTATTGAATACATTATAATTGATGAAGAAGTTCATATTATAAATGGAACTTTTCATTCTCGCTATTATCTTGTGTGATGCCCATAAAAAAATACTCGACAACACGTGTCAATATATATATATATATATATATATTATTTTTTTCCCATTACAGTAATCTAATAAGAATTGAATTTTTAAGACTTTTCGTCCGGAAGACCACAAGCAGTTCATCACATATATGCTGTGAAACCTCTAAATTTTCATTAGAGCAATGAGAATTTGTTGAATTTCTTTTGTCTTAATCATTAATTAACAAAGATTTCTGGAATTCTACCAAATTTTAGGTAATCTAATTTGTCATAAAAATAAGAAGAAAAGCCACACAGCTTTCCTCCAAAGCTTCAGATGATTGTAATTTTTTTCTGAATTAAAATTTGATATTCATTCAGATGAAGATAGTATTAAGAAATATACAACTTTATATATGATTAGCATTTTAACACCACGTTAATTTTAAGATTTTTTCTACACTATTGTTGTATCCAGAATAATTTGTTAATGAATTTGATTAGTCATCGAAATCCAGAACAATAGTTTTTTTTTAAAGTCTCATAAATTAAAAATGAGTCCGTGATCGAGTTTAATTAATTCGATTAAATTCATCATCTATTTAATAATAAAAATATTTTATATTTATAAAAATTCAAATTCTAAATTTTTATTTAATCTAGAATGAGTCACTCGTCAATCCAGGACTTTAAAGTTTGAATAAATTAATTTTGGTCGGAGGTCTGTTTTTAATTTTTTTTTGTGCATCTTAAAACAAATATGAAACACATTAAAAACATAGAAATAAAAATAAAAATAGTACACTTCCTCTGCGGCTCCGCCCATCTCTCTCGCCTCCTCGTTTCCCACCGATTCCATTTTAAGATTCCCATTCGCATCTCCATACGCCGGAGGGAGAACACACAGAGAGAGAGAGAGAGAGAGAGGTGATGACCTCCCTTCTCTCCTCCTTCACACCCTAACCTCCCCTGGTCCATGGCACTCCCCAATCCTAATCCGCTTCTCCCCCGCCGCCCGCCCGCTTCCCCCTCCCTGCTCAGCCTCCCCCGTCTTCGGGGCCGAGCCGCCGCCGGCACCACCGACGCCGGGGCCCCCTCTCCCGACTGGTTCCGTCCCCGGAGAGACCCTCCGGACGGCGGCCGCGTCTCCGCCCGCGACCCCGGCATCCGAGTGAACGCTAAGGAGGACGAAGCCGGTGGAAGCAAGGACGGCAGGGAGAAGAAGCGCCGGAAGTGGTGGTGGTGGTCGGGGGACCGTGAGAGCTATCTCTCTAACGACTACGAGCCGCTGCCGCTTCCCATGACCTATCCGGATACCTCGCCAGTGTCGCAGGAGGAGATCGACCGGCGCCTGCAGTGCGATCCCCAAGTCGAGGTCGCCCTCCTCATCCTACTTTGCTTACTAATTCGTTGTTGTTTGTCCTTAGTGGTGTTTTTTTTTTTGTCTGGTGACATTAAAAGTGTTTCGATTATTTTCGTATTTAAAGGATTGCAAAGAGGTCGTTTATGAGTGGACCGGGAAGTGCAGGAGCTGCCAGGGGACGGGGTTCGTGAGTTATTACAGCAAGAAGGGTCGCGAGACCATCTGCAAATGCGTTCCTTGTCAAGGGATAGGTAGGTTCTCGCACTCTTTCCTATGAATAATCTGCTTGCTAGTAATGAGCTTCCACTTTGCTGCAAGTCCCTGAAGTCGATCTTTGTAGATGCACTTGACAACCTTGAAGTGTTAAAAGCATACGTAATCCCTCACTCCATTCCGATTGACCTGTGATTCCAAATGCTTTGGTGTCTATGATTCCATATTTTTCTCCTTGTTGATAAGCTTATCCAAAGCTATTACCAAAGCGTGAAGTTAATTCTTGCTTTGAATTTTTTCTATTATCCCAATGATATGGATTTCATTTTTCAGATATTTATTTATTATAATTTTTCTTTCTTGAAACTAAGTAATAGTTTTCATGAGACGATTGCGGTAAACAAAAAGAGCAATCTTTAAGTGTGAGAGGCAGCGCCTCCAATGGGATTCAATAGTACCATTAAATTGAAACATGCAGCTGGTACAATGGATGATTCAATCAATGCGGATGATAATTTACCCTTGTAGATAAGTCTTTATATTTATATCTTGATATTAATTAATCTGTCATACACTTGGAATCTATTCATACTTTATGACTGTTTTGAGAAGATGGAACCTCTAGAATAAATCACAATCTTTCTTGTGATTTTGTCTATATAATTGTGATATATGGGCTAACGTGCATTGGCTGAATACTTGTGCAGCCTGCAAGTGAAGGGATCATTGTGCTTCCCATTGTTATTGTTGTCCACACATACTTGGGAGACATGATTGCTTTATCTTTCCAAAATATAGTTGATTTCTATGTAATTAAAGTAGCAAAAATAGTTAAGGGATGTTTTTTAGAGGTAATCTTTGTAAATTACTAAGTAATATTGTATTAAATTACTTGGGCCACCACACTACTCTATTCACCTGTGATAAATAATGAATAATGTGGATTGTTTACACAATCCACATTGCCTATGAAATTGCAATATAGATTGTCTATAAGAGGGGCAACAATCTAGATTGTCACGTGATTGACAATCTTTTTAATTTTACTTTTCGCATTTGCTATTGAAACTTTATTTAAGTAAATTATAAAACTAATTGACTAAATTATAAAGTTAATCAAATAAACCTTATTATATTATAAATAATATTATTAATCACAATAATCTTATTTTTTCTAAATAGATATTTCAATTCTATTAGTCGTATTATTACTATGATTAATTTATTTAGTAATAAATAATAATATTTTATTATTTCTATAAAATATACTAATTATTTTATAAATTTTAATTTTTTGGGCCTAGAATATGTGTTTGTGATTTATGGAATATGGAATAAAATATACAAATATTTAAATGTAATTGTTTTAATTAAGGATAAGAAACTGTATATTAATTAGTAAATTTTTTTATATTATAAATAACTAATATGGATTGCCAAATATATTACTTATGCATTGTTGACAATTTATAAGTGACAATTTTTCTGAGAGGCAATATATGTTACCAAATAATTTTCAATGGTAGTGTAGTGAACGCCAGGGCAAAGTACTACCAAAACTGGACGAGATGAGATGGCAAAAGATGTTCTTTTAAGATTATGTGATTTGTTTGAAAAGTAGAACACTAAAGATGGAAGTAGTATGTTTTACTACAGTTTTTCCATCATAGTTAGGGACTGACCATTAATGTTAGAACATAAGAATAGCATTATTTCTTTTTCTTGTTTTGAAATGGATGATTCGGTTCAATAAAGGTTGAAGCAGGTGATGGTTTGTAGACTTTTTCACTGAACAGTAACAAGAAGGAATACTTTGGAATAGGATCTGAAATCATTGTCTTGAGAAAATATTTTCCCCATCTTTGAATTCGCAACTCTTTAGAATGATATGATTGTTAGTCAGTGTGATTGATATAAGGACTTAAGGTGGTGCCATAACTATCTGTTTGTTTAACCAAGCCATTGCACCATTGCTTTTCTTGACAGCTGTGTCGACTGCAGAATCAAATCCTTTGTTGGATGAGAAGCACAAAAAGCTGATGGTTGGCATCTTAAGGAATAACCTTTTTTTAGGGGTCTCAAGAAACAACTGACTGGAAGGAAAACTACTATCCTTTATTTTAAGATGGAAGAGGATATCTACCACTTATGTAGACATTCTGTTTATTAAAGTAAAAGGAGATATTTACATACACAAGACCAAGAGTGCAAACTCTACTCCGCAGCTGACATGCAAATTCATGCGATCCATATAACACCTATCTCCTCTAAATATGCAAGTGTTCCATCGAAATCATATCACCTATAGTACCACTGCAAGAAGCATTCTCTTGCATCTTCCATATGTCCGCCATGATCGCTAATTCCCTGCCTCCAAAACAGAAAGATATCCAGAATTTGCCAGATGATGACACATCTAACCATTGGCTTTGCATTGCTGACCATGTTTCCTTGACTGCTGTGCACCAATGTAAAAAGATGATCTGTATTTTCTTCAAACACACCATAAAATGCACAGGATACATCATGATTAGGTGACTGTATTTTTCTGAATCCTCGTTAGTGGTGCCCACATCGAAAAGGCTTTGTGAAGATCTTTACCGTCTTTGCACATTCATCTTCCATATGAGCCTAACCTTAGCTAAAATACTGTCTATTCGTCTGCATATTTTACTTAATTGGTCAGTCATATCAAAGAAGGGTTCCTGTCTTTTTCCTTAAAGTAGGAAAAAGAAGCACACTTGTGAAGACATGAAATTTGTGAACTCAGATTCTTAGTTATTTTTGTCCCCTGTTATTAGTCACCAACTCAAATTTTCCCAAGCGTCGTATCTAAGTAACAAAAAGATGTTAAGAATATAAAGATAGTAAATAGTTCTTACTTAATTCTTTGGTTAAGATGGCAGTTCATATAATTTAATATGGTGTCAAAGTAGGTTAAGAGATCCTCAATTCAAGCTCCAATATGTAATATTAAATAAACATTTCCTCACATGATGGGTTGAGCTAAAACAAAATTGTCAGCAACTCTTTTTTGGGATAGTTGGCAGTTCATTTATTTAACATGTTGCCAGAACAGATCGAAAGGTACTAAATAAACCCTGAAAAAGAACTCATTAAAAGTTAATAACTCCTTTAAAGATCCACGTGATGAGTTGGACTTAGATAAAAAGCATCAACATTCACAGATAAGATGGTAGATCAATTAAATTAATAATGATTTCTTATTATCAATGAGAACTGCAAATATCTGCAGAGATAGAGTGAGAATAAGCTATTTGAAACCCAGGGAGATTTAACATAGTCCTTCATTAGGTCTTTGCATCTGGAAGATTCTTACTATTGTAACTATTGTTTTCCATAAAACTCTTTTCTTGCACAGTTTTTGTATGGGGAGAATTGCTTGCATGCTTTTTATCCATATACTTGCTAACTTCTTTGTTTCTCTGCTTATAATTTACCCAATATTTCTTAAAAAAATTATTTCGAAAACAAAAAAGGGGCCTAGGTCTTGGAGAATATCGCCTACCATCCTTGCATTTTTTGTTTGTAGACAGTAGATTCACATAACTTCTTTGGGTAAATCCAATTCATTGTTTCTTTTTCTTTTTCCAAATTCCATAGTCAATCTCTCCAATATTAAATTAGTCTATTAGCACTACACTTTTTCTTTCGATTTGTAGTTCATAATGCATTATGACAGGAATCAAGTTGGCATTACTGTAAATAATCTGGAGGGCGAGTGATGATTTGACATTTCATTAACTTTTGTAAATCACTCTTTGTTGTATTAGGATTGTGGCCTTAGGGGGCAATTTATTGAATAAACGCACTTAGAATACTATTTGCCGAATACTTCTCAATGTGTTTTAGAGGTAATCATATGTGGTAATGCATTCTCGACTCGCACTAATTCTAAAATGTTAATGGAATTATCAATGTAATAAGGAATCGGATCTTCATGGTAAACTGACCAAGATACTCTGTTCTGGATTTGCCTTTTTTAATTTGTATGACAAGGTTAGCTACTTGTTGGAGTCATGGGAAGAAGGTTAAAATCCATGCTTATGTAAATTCATAATCAGTTCAAGCTATAGTTTCATAAAAAAATTCAAGCTATAATTGCTAAATTGAAAAAAAAAACATATTGACTCCTGATTTTTTCATCAACTGCACAAGTGTTATGGTAATGTAAGGATTAAGATTATTCTTTTGACACCACAGCCTTCTTACAACTGCTAGATGGTTGTTGAAACAACATGAGTTACACGACCCATGACCCATCTCTAGTAAAATTTTGTAATCTACAATTTTTTTATGCGAACTTGGATAAAGTGGATCCTAAAGTATGTTTAAAATCAATGGTAGAGTAATTGCTTGTGTTCTCTCTATCCATTGTATTTGCCCAGGTCAAGTTTCCTGTTGGAGGAAATAGAACCTGGGACAAATTCTTAATTCAACTGATGGGGTTCTGAGAAGGATTATTTTGGGGATTTTCCAGGATAGAGTTGCAACATTGACATTGGCATTCAGGTATTTAAGAGAGTTAGGAGCTACGTTGTTTAAGATGCCAGGCATGCTTAAGAGTGTTATTGAAATGTTTGCCAAATGGCGGCATCTTATTATTTTTGTATATCGATTGTTGACAGGAATCAGGATGGATAGATATTGAACAATTCAACTAATATGCATATAAACACTTTCTAGTACTTCTAATATGTTTTTTTCCTTATTTTTTGCTTTTTTAGGTTATGTTCAGAAGATAACAGCACGCAAAGACATTGATGTGATGGAAGATTTTGGATAATGGAAAACCACCTTGATGACTGTTTCCTGCATGCAGCAGTTACATTTCCTAGAGTAAATTTTGCTCCAGAGTTGGTATGTCTACAGGAAAAAAGATATATTTATTTTTTGTTACAATTTTTTTCCTCAAAGTATCGTGTAACACACTATCCTTGATGAATTTCAGTAATACTCTTACTGAATCCTTGATACTATCAACACTAAACCAATTGTTCATCTTTACTACTACTGGCAGACGGGTAACCTATCAATAAGATCATCTATGTGGTTCCTTTACCAGATTCCCTGGACTATGTGGATGCATCTTATCCTCGGTCTATTTATTATCGTTTGTCGCATTTATGCTTAACAAGGAAGAGTCTCATGCCTGCTTATGCAGTCGCACGTTTTTATTCTGTTTCATCACCTGACGTCAAAAGAGGATGTCAAGTTTGTGGGTTCTCAACTTGTAGAGGAAGCTTAACCTGCAGCCCTTTAAGTGGCCACCAGTCTAAAGACAGGGGATGCTCTGGATTGTGCCAGTTTGTAGGAGATGAAGAAGCAGATGCTCCAATTGCTGCTGGAGGAGTTCATCCCCTTGGTAAGTGCAAGATCTCAAAATATTAATATTAAGATCGAGTCAGTTTGTAAGATATGAAGAAGCATGACTTTTACGCGCTTGCTAACTCGTGTGTATGTGCGAGAGAGAGAGAGATATGTAGAAGCATGCCTTTTTTTTTTTCAATGGCTGAGAGAGAAAGAGAGAATAGAACTTTAGAGGGGTGTATGGTTTTCCTTCTTCGAAGTTGATGAATGCAAATTAAAACCGATCGAAATTGATTCGCAGGGTTACTTTAACGTTGGTACGGGCAGCTGATTAACAGGGTTGCTTTTTAGATGGTTGGATGGATTTCATTAACTTCCGAAACATTGGTCCGAAGAATATTTTGATCTATTCTTTCACTCTTTAGATTAGACATGTGCTCCTACTAGTCTTAAACATCATGGATCCATAGGGGTAGAAAGTAAAAAAACAGATGGATGCAACATCTTATGTTCACACTCGTAGTGCCAAATCCATCAACATGTCAAATTTCTCGCCAATAACGCGAAGAGCATAAAGTGCCTTCTGAGAAATGTACAATTGAGAGAGAGAGGGAGAGAGAGAGAGAGAGAGTAGAGTAGATAACATGTGATATTATGCCTTGCACTTGCACCCTTCTCTTTCCGAGTCAATATTCAATAATGCTGGCTGCGCAAATATATTAAATAATTGGCGAATAAAGCGGCAAAGAATCAAAACACCGACGCCAACCCACTTCGAGAGTCTATCGTGCCAAACACCCGGAACTCGGAAGCGTCAAGAAAACCTTCAGCATGCAGTTTAAATTTAGCCATGTTTCGTTCAGGTAGAAGTCCGAATAATTACTAGCAGCCAGCTCTGTCGCCCAAAGAAGCCCGGAGATCGCCTGAGATATATTGGCCATGGCTTTCATGCGCAGCGTGGCGCTGCCGCAGACGGAGATGACCGCCGCTGAGTTCAAGGCCTGGCTCCGGCAGTTCGACGAGGACCGGGACGGCAGCCTGAGCAGAGAGGAGCTGCAGAACGCCCTGCGCAGCCTGCACGCGTGGTTCGCGTGGTGGAAGGCCCGGCGGGGGCTGAAGGAGGCCGACGTGAACAGGAACCGCAAGGTGGACCCGGAGGAGATGAACAGGCTCATCAGCTACGCCCAGCAGCACCTTCATATGAAGATCTACGACTACGAGTCCTCTTGACCCCCCCATATATCATATATGCATCATCGTCTGCGCTGCGCTGCGTGCTCCCTGCGCTATATTATTCATTTACTTTGCAGTAGTTATTCTGTACGTGTGTGTCCTTTCAGGATTCGAAATCTTGTTTGGTGTAATTTCCATGTTCTGTTCTTTTAATTTTTGCTTTTCAACTTTCTTTGTGTGCGCGTGCGTGTATGTGGATAAAGTTTCAGCGATCGAAGATTATGCAGATCAGCTGAATTCCAATTCTCTAATATTTTCTTCTTCTTATTTATCAATAGCGTGACATGTTTCATCTATATGCCATGATCTTCTTTTACCTCAAAAGCATGGTGATTTTTTTTTTCAATATTAATTTTTTTTTTCTTTCCGGACTCATAGATATGGTGATTTTCTTTGACAAGGTTCAAAGTGACCGGGTGTGAGTGACGTATTATTTTTTTTATGAGACGGGTTTGTTTGGTTTAAAATTTATTAAAGATGAGAAAATGTGAAGAATGAAAAGGAAAAAGATGAGAAGAGAAGGTAAAAGAATGAAGGTGGATAGTTATTTGGTTGAGTTGATATTATTAAAAAAGAATGTAATGAAATCAATGTTAAATGATTATTTTATTTATATATTTTTATTCTCTATATTTATAATTATATATTTAATTTATTTGGTCAGAAAACATTTCAAAAATAGAACATTAAAATTCAAACTTTTCTCTTTAAACTCAATCAAGGAAACTCGATCAAAGGAGAGAACAAATTCTCATCGTTTCCCTTCCCTTTTTTTTTACTCTTTTTTTACCGGATCCTAAGACTATTAGCAACTAGCACCTCAATAAATCTCGATCAAATTAATAATTTCAATAATTAAACTCCAGACGACCCTGTAATACATTTGTAAAGCAAGCTTTAGCAAAATATCCAAATTTCCACCTTGGTATATTAAGATTTTACTTATTTGAACATCGAGACACTAAACGCATTCAAAAAAGAAAAAGTATTTGTCTTGATATGTTGTTAACTGACTTAACAATCTCAGCACACACAAAACACAGATGAAAATATTGCTAGGCGTGATTACGAGCATTAATGAACTGTCTTAACTGACCTTAAGGGCTGTTCCCCAATATATTACTATATATCCTGAGCATATCGATATCGAGCATAACTCATCGATTAATTTGGAAAGCATATTGAGATATGGAAAATATCAATAAGCTTTTTACTACGTAAAACGGAGAAAATGAGTTACCACACGCTATTAAGCTTAATGCATAATAACAAGAAATTGAACAAATTAATGATTTTATTCGGTTGATAGCGGAACGACATTTTAAATAAGAGATTCCAAGGTCGCTTGTGTGTGTGTAGGGGGGGGGGGGGGGGGGGCGGGGGGGGGGGGGGGGGGGGGGGGTGGGGGGGGGACGATTTAATCATTACTCTACACACGAATCATGAAAATAGTTAGCCGTTGAAATCCATATCACTCTGACTTTTCGTTTTAGAAAGTTGAACAAACAAAGCGAAATGATAGCGGTTGCATTTTAACTGATTTGACGAGTGCTACAGCCATTGTGTTGGTCAAGGTATTAAATTATTTTTGTTTCCACGTCGACATCCGATTAATTAGGTACTAGTAGTTCTGAACCTGTGAAGATTTTTATCAATTATTGATGGGCTTAGTCTTCAAAATTATCGGTAACAAACGAATTTAAATTCCTCGGTAATTTTGAATGTTACACCCATGGATAACTTACTGAGAAAAATTATTTATCCGTAGTAGCGAAGGATTTATTGGTCTTTGGTAGTTGGAAAGATTTTTTTTATCCGTCGTAAATGCAGTCGAAAAATGCGAAAGATGTTTTTCTGTTGAAAACTCTCTGCCGTAAAATGCCTATTTTTTTATAGCGGAAGGAAAAAAATTGTAGGAATGAATATGAATCAAGGTCCTTTCTGACTTAAAAATTGATAAACAATGAGTTGGCTTAAATAAATCAATCAAAATCCTTTGAACTAGATTGGTGTAAGTAGATATTTTAATTTCACACATTATTCATTCATTGGTTAATTATTTTTTTCAGCAAAAAAAATTAAAAGTTACATCGCAAGCACAAAGCTCTTCAGTTCACCTTCCATTTAATTTGTATCTTCTTAATTAATTAACCAGATCGAATGCATCATGAACTTTAAATCAGATCCTTATCAACATGAAAGAAGGAAAAAAGTTATTCCACACTTTCTTTATCCGTAGAAAGGCCCTGTAAGTCATATTGTACGTAGTACCCGGAAATTATGTTGCCACAAGTAAATGTTTTGAATCTTGTTGATTATTTTTTCCCATAAGAACGAGTTTCAAAGTCATGAATTGTGGTTGGTAACAAAGTTGAATCTTAAGTGCTTGTTGAGTGTTAATAATTTTATTTTCAAATTTTAAAGTCATTGTTTTAATCAAGAAATAAATCATTAATAGAAAGATCTCTCATAAATCTGAGTCGACATAAAAAAATAAAATTATACAAAAGTTCAAGCTTTACGGACAGTTTCAAAGTAGATTAATTAGCATAATAATAGCTCTACGAAATAATAAAAAAAATGATCAAAATTGACATTTCTTTCGCCATACTCTTCTACACCTAACATCACCTTTTTATTTTATGAGACAAAAATAATAAAATGACCAAAATGGATTAACAATGCTACGTCGACGACGTCCTAAACTTCATTCATATATGACTGCCTCCGGTAATCTTTTCAAATTTTTCTTGGGGCAAAAAGTTAATGTCTCCAGAATCCTTTTTGGACCAATAGGATCAGATCAAATGGATTTTGATCGAACTTTAGCTCTTGGTCGACGTGACCTGCCAATATTGACATGATGGCTGTCATTTGTCAAAAGATAAGATGGAATCCTATTCGATCCCTCTCACATGGATTTGACAAGAACCATAAGCTTAAGACCATAGTTAGTTAAACAACGCTAATTGCAAAAACTTGAGTTATGTTACTCCTGCACAACCGCACAAAACACAAGATAACACACAGTTTATCAAGTTCACCTACGCCTTGGAACAAAGGTTCTTATGAAATATTGATCATTAGAAGAATATGAAATAAAATAATCATCATAAAATTTATATAAGGAATTTTAATATAAAATAAAAAATTTAAAATTATTTAAATTTTAGGGACTCTGCCACCAAGCCTTCGTAGGGATTCTCTAGACTTTTTTCAGACTCGTTATCCGAGCAACAAAACCCTCTAAAAGACGGATAACTTCGCCACCCACCCCTATTATTTAAGCGTCTGACCACATAAAGACTCACTTACAATTACGATTGAGTTCTAACATTATCAATTACGCACTGCAAGCTCTTATCACGAATTAGTATATGTGAACACGAGTTCACATATTACATAAATATAAGTACCCCTTATTCCCTTAATTTATGTCGAATACTTATCCATGCATGCATGGAGACATGAAATTAATCACGGGAAGTAATTACAACTGGCAGATTGATCAACAAATTTAATACTTAATTACTTACGTGCTCCTGCGAACTAAATATTCTGAACCACTGTCATATAATTAAATGCTCGTCATTCTGAGCATTCATTAGATAAGTTCTTGTAAAAATATGCCAGATTTTTTATGATGACAGTATATACATATTATGTATAGTTAAATCATAGATGATCAAAGAAAATTAAGATGCTAAAAACGATGGGGTATTATATATACAACTCATTATTTGCACTAGTGTATCGCTCACGTTTTTAATTATAATTAATATAGTGTGTCTTTTGATAATTCAAATATTTAACGTGCGAAAAATGTAAACGTTCACAATGTGAAATATATATATTAATGCACTATTCAGTGAATTGTTGGATCTCTAGTTATTCCGGTCGTTTCGATCCATTCTAGCTTATTCTTTCTCCTCCATATGACCACATAACTCCCAGCACGTAGGCGACTTGTTCTTGGATTCCCATATTTATCCCCTGGTCACACCTTTGAAGTTTGACCCTTCATAACCTTTAAGAACCCTAGAAAAACAAACTCATACTTTTCTAGAGTAACTTGAAGAATAAAGTTGATTACCTATAGCACCCTTTGGCATACTTTTTTAGACTCCAACATCTGATGCATGCACATATATTTATACGCACACATATATAAATAAGATGATAAGAAACCAAACTAATTCGTGAACCTGCAGCAACATCTAATAGTTGCAGAAAGAACGACAAGGCACAGTAGTCGAGAACCGCGTATGGCGATCAGGAACACTGCAATGGCCACTGCGAGGTCCCTGGAGGGGGAGATGACAGTTGAGGAGTTCAAGGAGTGGCTCAAGAGGTTCGACACGGACAAGGACGGACGTATAAGCCGGGAGGAGCTGCGCAGGGCCATCCGCAGCATCCGCCGGCGCCGGTTCACCGGGTGGACGAGCGACCGGGCGATCAGGTACGCGGACGCTGACGGCGACGGGTTCATCGAGGACTAGGAGATCGACAACCTCGTGGAGTTTGCTCAGAAGAAGCTGTGTCTCAACATCGTGTCCTACTGTTAGCTCTCTCTCATGTCTGCATGCAGGCAGAGGTAATATGTAATGCGTGCATGCAGTCTCTAGTTATATATATAATCAAAAGATTGGATTGGTGTGTAATGGTAAAAGAAAGAGATTGAGGTTGATGTAAAGTCTGTGTGTGTGTGTGTGTTTTGCAATTAATTATCTTTCTATCTGCAGCTCGCTTGTGTGCGTAGGAGGAAATTAGCTTTGACTTCTTTGTAAAATTTTACATTTTATTGGAGGTTGGACAAATAAACGCCATGTGCATATAATCTAAGTGCGCATATGTAGAATTATTAGCTGAAGTTGTATAACTGTACGTATGCATGTAAAGAAAATGCACCTATTCTTTTTACAGCCACAATTACTTTTCTTATTTACTTTTTCAAACCACACAATTTATGTGCAGTCTATATTGAGAATTGCAAGGCAACAAAGGACACATTGGGGCACATATGCCAGCTATAGCTTGCATGGGATGTGATCAAACGCACTAAACAAATTGGAATTGCTTCTGTTGCTGCCCACTAGCTAGAGATCGACATTCCTTTCCCATCAAATCGGGTTTGACCGGCGGTGTCGGGCTCGGATCGGTCAAACCGAGTTTGACCAGGATGCGGGCCAAATTGTGTCGGCACGGTCCGACATAAAATCATGTCACGCCGTGCCAACACGACGTTTCAGTCCGGCACAGCAATTGTCGCGGCTTTGAATTAAATCTTAGTTTAATTCGAAGTTCGCGATTCATTAAGGACAATCAAATAAAATTATGAAGAAATACAAAAATATTATGTATTTATATATATAACGTAAGAATAAAAATATCACTAAACGAATTATACAACTTATGTGATGATCCTTTTAGAGCAAGTCGATTTTCTTATTTTACATTTCACAAAATGATTTTATTTTCGATACAATTTATTTTGACAAAAAAAATAAAATGAACCAAATCTCTCGACATCCTAACAAAAGGATATGAGAGTAACAATTCCCCTCGATACCTTTACATCAAAGAAATTAAACCCTGTTAGAATTATGAACTGCACGATCTCAGAAACTATATTAGTCTGAAAAATATTAGAAACGACATTATGAGCAAAAATAGCACAGTAAATTAATAACTCAATTCGAAGAAACATGTTAAGATATACATTAATTATAATATCACAATTAGTATTTTCATATATATGAAAATAATATATATAATTTCCTAATCAAAATCATCACACTCCAATTGCATCAATGTCATTCAAATCATATCAAACATATGTATGCAAATACAACATTCATATATGAAAATAATATATATAATTTCCTAATCAAAATCATCACACTCCAATTGCATCAATGTCATTCAAATCATATCAAACATATGTATGCAAATACAACATTCTCATATGAATACACGGATCATCAACTGACCAGTGGTCGGTAGGTGGACTCTAGAGGTGGCTTCCATCGTGATCAGCGACGTAGCACTTAGCTCCATTCTACTTCATCCTTTTCGGAGAACAAATCATATAGCGATAGGTTGACTCTAGAGCGGATTCTAGAGGTGGTCCCATCGCGACTACTCACGATGGGCATTTAGTTTTGCATGACACTTAACTCCAGCCTATCTCATCACATTGTTAAAGAACAAAATAATAGATTGAACTCTAGAGGTGGCTCCCATCGTGATCAGCGATGTAACACTTAGCTCCAACAATCATATATGAAATACAAGCAGATGCATATTTATGATTCATCATATAACAATTATGTCTCAATATCAGAAAATGAATAACATCAAATATCATTTTAAACGGAATAAGATTGCACTTCTCGTAATCCATTCATATCATTCAAATATGCAATTATACAATAATTCATATATACTTTTTATAATTATATTTCTCGAAATTAATTCATAATCTATCCAAAATATATCAAGTACATATAACAATCGATATCACACCGAATTCAAAAGAGGTGAAAACATAAAGTATGAGAAATCAACTTACCTTATAGGAGCGATAACGAAAAGTAGGAGAAATCAATTTGCCTTATAACGTTCTTATCAATAATATGATATGCAAACCAACATATCCTACATGGACGCAACACTGATCAATTCTATATGCCCTTCATGCCTTTAGTCCTATAACTTAATTAATTGGTCAATCATAAAAGTTCATCTTGTATCTTGACAGATTGCATAAATATAAATAATAAAATCGAATGATTCCAATTTTATTTAACTCTCGATTATAGAAAACTTAATCTATAAAATATTCATATTTTATTTTCCTATGATTGGTTCTCAGAAAAATCTACAATTAATCCAAATTTCATATTGTTTCTATGTTTGGATAGACTGAGTGGCCTTAAGTTTATCGTTTATATAAAATAAGAAATAACTTATGTTCTGATAATTTAAATTTTCTATAAAAGTAAAATTCTTAAGATGTAACCCATAAAATGTCTAGCTTTTATATATTTTTTGAACTGAGAATCATAAATCTAATAAATTCTAACACGATCTGTCCTAAGTTGTATTCTGACAGACTGAGAGAGGGTCGGTTAAACTTTTATAACCTTTACCTGAAACATTATTTCCATCTGATTCCAATTGTATAGGAAGCTTAACATCAGTTTCTGATGTACCATAAATTATCAAGTAATTATATCACCTATTAAGTTTAATACTTAATTCACAATATCGAATAATATTTTCAGCAAACATGACGACATAGAATCCTAAAGATGAGCCTATAACTGTTTCTTAAAAAATATGATTGACCTAATTCCAAATCTCAAAGAAATAGACTCATAAGGGAGTTAACATGCTTAGTTTCATCTTTTATATTATCTAAGATCATTTCCTAAAAATTACGTGATGATAGGTATGTTTCAAAATCTAATAACCATAAATGTAGCTACTATGGTATTGAAATCTTTTCCTATTTAACTTCTTTTTAACTGCTACAAATTGAATTAGAACCTCAATTAAACTAGGTCTAATACAAATAAATTTCTTAGTTTAAATTATAAGTATATGCTTTATTGCATAATTTCTAATCTGTTCCACTGTCCAGGCAGCACCATATATGCCCATATGAGGGTATATAATTTTTCAAATAAATAAAATTTTATGATAATTATTTTATTCTCTGGTTTTAAGGGATCATGCGGTCACATTTTGGAAATTTTTAAATCACAATATAGTATTATGTTAAACAACTAAACATTCAATTCTAAGATTTAAAGCTGAAACGTCACATGCGCTTCACTTAATTTTTGGTTTCTAACTAATTGTTCTACTCTTTTTTTTTTATCAATTCAATCAATATGATGAAGATGCTTCTATCTACACTTGCTGAGAAGATTAAAAGAAATTAAATAGATGCATCTCATACATGCCTTAATTTGATAACCTTCTATCTTCTTTTTCATCTAAATCCTTTCTCTTTATTTTTTTTCGTCCTCCCTGGTTCGGCCGACACCTAACATGGGACTCAGTTCTTCTTTTCTTCTTCTTCATTTTTTTTTCTCTCCCTATTCAGATGTCATGTTTTTCCTTAGTTCTTCTTTGGCTTGAGGTGGTGGGGGAAAATATTTGGATAACCACTAAATAATTAACTAAATATACTAACCAGGTGTCATGTTTTGGAGTATGGCGGTGACAGTGAGTTAGAAGATAAGCGTATTAAGTTTCCATGGCTGGTGGTTGCAAGGACAAAATGTAAATAAATTATATATTATTAACTTATGCTACTATGAATATATTTAAAAGCTAATTAAATAATTAATTCGCTTAACTAGTAAATAATCATACTGATTGCTTCAAGTAGGGGTGTTCACGATCATATTTGACCCGACCTGACCCTGGATCTGACTCGACTCGTCCGATTTTGATCGGATCGGGTCGGGTCACCTCATTTTTGAAGGATGAATCCGATCCAACCCGACCCAAACCGGGTCGGATTGGTTCGAGTCAGTTAGTTGGGTTACCCAACTACTATTTTTTCTTTTTTTAAATTTTTTTCTTACTTAATCTATTATTTATTATAAAAATATTATATAATATTTATTTATAAAGCATAAAATAACTTATTCAACATTTAAATATTATTTTACATATTTAAAATAATATTTTTATTTATTTTTTACGCATAATATAAGCTGAAAACTAAAAAAATTAAAAAATAAAATAAAAAATCGAGTCTTCGGATCGGGTCGGGTTGACTCGGGTCGGGTCGGGTCGTCAGGTTCGCGAGTCGACACCCCTAGCTTCAAGGTAGTTAACAATATTAAATACAATATGGTCATTAACATAATAATTCCTAAACCTAATGGATAAGTTAATAAAATCACAATTATTTCATAAATTATTATGAATGAATTAAATTACATATCATACTTAATAGAGTAATTAGCTTAACTAATTTTTAGTTAGGTGCATTAGCACATGGATAAATTTGAGAACATTACAGCAATATTTAAACACAATATTAAATAAATAAGTTAAAATAACATAATATTAAAAGTTCAGCTATTTGTAAAATGAGTAATTATATTATACTTGATATTTGATTAGTTGATGCATAACATTAAATTGTTGATAATATTATGTAAGTTTCTATAATTTATTAATAAATATAGTAAATAGTATATACATATATAATTTATTGTATAATTCATGATAGTATATACTATATAAGTATATTAGTATAATTATAATATCTTATTAATATAATAGCTATTAAGTACTATAAAATAACAATGGACACAGATATTTACGTGGTTAGGCTAATATAGCCTACATATTTTTATTTATTATTATGAAATTAAAAAATTAACTTTACAAAGAATTAAAAATTACATGTCTACAACAATTATTTTATGAAGAATAGGAGGTGTCTGTGTCATCATCATGTATGGTAATATAAATTTTTGACCTTATGTTCAATTATCTGCATCAAATCGATATTTTAATAATATACAAATCTCTATCGATCTAGAGTTCATTTTATTTCTTTTCTCATCCAATATCCTAGAACATGCAGAAAAATATTGTTAAAATGTCACTGTAGACATTTGAATAGCTAAAATATCTCCAGAGAATTGAATACATATGATCATTTAATCTTGTAGTTCATTATACGAAGGGGCAGCTAAACTAGATAAATCTTCATTTGAGCTTCTTGATGTGGCACCCCTAATAGAAGACATAAATTTAGAAATAATTTATTATTGGAAGGTCTGGGTGCTATTGGTGGACGTGATGTACACTAAATTTTACTTCATAATAATAATTATTATATGATTTATTTATTATATTTTCATAATAATAATTTGGATTAATGAAATCATTAGTTTGTAATTCAGAATGATTTCTTATATAATATTCGGGAAAATAGTTTTTAATTTATCTTATATACCATTTAGAATAAGATTCCTTGAATGTAGGATCCATCATCATGACTAAAATACACATGATGGGTAAATTATTCCAATATTCTAAAAAATTTGATTCCACCAAATAAATTATTTCAGAAAATTCATTTGATAATTCACATTTTTCACTAAATGAACTTGTCATTTCATGAAGCTAATTAATTATTAAATGTGAAGTAGAAGAGTAAATGACAGATAATTTTAAAGTAACATTTTAAAAAACTTGCAATAGTTCCATAATTGCGTTAGAAATATCCCATTTCGAATTAGTAATTCAAACTGTTGGACATTGCATCATAGTCAAAATATAATTATCAATCTAAATGGAAGACATAATTTAGACATGTCATAGGTACTATTCCATCTTGTAGATACATTTGTATTTGATTGTCTATAAGGAATATTGTAACGATCATAATTTTCTTTAAATTGTTGTCTCCTAGGTCTAGAATGACATAAATTTATAACTACTGCTCTAAGATTTTCGAGTACTATAACAACTACTTTTAATCTTTTTCAACACATAAATTAATAATATAACACATAAATTAATAATATGACATGTACATCTTTGATGGAAAAGAATTCTATTTAAAGGAATATTTAATATTTGAATTGAAAATTGTGCAGCAAAATTATTAGCACTTGCATTATCAAGAGAAAGACATAGAATTTTATCTTTAATACCATATTCATTAATTACTTTTTCTATTACATTTGCAATGTACAAACTGCTATGAGAATGTTCAATTTCTTTAAATGTAATAATTCTTTTTTGCACTACCCAATTCGTGTCAATCTAATGTACAGTAACACAAAAAAACCATCACCATTTTAAGAAATCCATATTCACTAGTCAAACTAAACATAAATTTAGAATCCAAAAAATAATTAATTAATTCATTTTTTATGATATAATTTAATTGAATATTCTTTAATAGTTTTCTACTAACATTTTTAAAAGCACCTTGCACATAATTTTGTTGATAATATAAAAATGTTTCATCTTCAACAAAAATGTATATGTCATTTCTGCATGTATAACATATCTAGCTAAAACTTCACGCATATTTTCTTTATTATAAACAAATAAAGAGCGCAACTAGTTGAATTTATTACGATAGTTGACCCGTAAAATATTATTCTCTAATCATTATAGAATGAGATTTTAAGTGTCATTTTAAACTACCCATGATCTAAGAAGAGGCGACATCATAGCTAGTTTTACAAATTTTACAAATAGCTCTATCTTTTTTGGATCATTTTCATCTATATTTTTTTTAGTTAACTTTGTTGTCCTTCTTTTTTTACCTATTTTATGACACCTTGTGCATGAGCATCTGAACCTGATAGGACATCTCCTTCAAGACCTGCAAAACTTGAAGGAACATTAGGATTAAATTTTATGTGATAATTAGTATAAGTATTTGGAATAAATGGGCAGTATATTGATTGCGTCGTAGTCGTCACATATCCGAATGATTCACTAGTATGTACTGATAGAGAATTAAAATCACCGCCGCTATTATTAACATATGGTTCATAAGGTGCATAAGCAGAATAATCATCATATAAACGAAATGGATCCGAATCCATTATTATAATAAATATAATAATTGAGACATTCTAATTCAAATGCGATTAGAAGTTAAAATATCTGTTAATCATAAAAAAATAAATATTTATCAATATTAGAAAATTGATCAGAGGGAGAAAGTTAAAAAAAGGCTAAGAAAGAAAGAAAGATCAAAGAGTTTAAAAATTTTTCAAGAGGAAAAAAGACAAAAAGTTAGAGAGTGAGATAGAAGAGTTGTCGGCTTGTCGAATGTGAAATTGCCAAATGCCAACTGCCGAACTATGGATGATTGAAGACGAAGTGTCGAATAGTCGAAGTTTGAAATTTTAAATTTCGAATGGAGAGAGACGTGTGAGTGTGCGTCGTGCGAGAGAGAGTTCGAGGGAAAGGGTGAGAAAAAGAAGAAACAACTCCTGCTCTTCTTATAGAGAGAAAAATAAAATAAATTCGATGTCACACAATATCAGACTCACGCACGGATGTGCACACTGCATAGTGCACACTAAGCAAGACTTGACTATTTTTAAAAATTTCTTTTCTTTCCGCTCTCTCTGTCAACTCACAAACGTCAAGTGTCAAGCACAATTTTTTTTGGAATGCAAGTGTAAGCACAATTTGTTTAACACTGACCTATCAAGTCATCATGATTTTAAGTGCGAACAGTGAACTATGTATAGACCATAGAGTATAGACTATATTACAAAATATAGAGTATATATATTGTATACTATATAAACTATATTATATATATAACTGTGGTCTTGCGTGACTCTCGTCTAGTCAATTCAATTTTAATATCACTGAATAGTATGAACTTACTGTCTACTGAAGCCAGAAGCCGTGAAGTTGAAGTGTTGGCAATTGACATATATGATATATTGTTATATATGTAGTCTCAAGTTTGGAGTTTCGAACTCTCGCGAATCTCTCTTTCTGAAGGCGTGACTATGGCTTCTAAGTGAGGAGATTTGACACAACATTTAAATAATAAAGAAAAGCGTGCTAACTCAGGGTAGGATGAGTCAAGTTCGGGTTCATCGTGTTCGGATTAAGTCATGCACACTGTAAATATGGACAACTTGACACAGTTTGGCCCAAACCCAGCTCGATAGTCATGCTCAGGCTAGGCCAATGGCGTATCGAACCATGCGGCTTGCACGTTTCTCCACCTCTAGCATGTTCGACGGCTCCGATAGTTTTTGCCATTGTTTTACCGATGCGTTCACATATGATGAAGGTGGATGACATTCTATTCTTGTAGGTTCATTTGATTATATTTTGATCATTCCTCCGACAATATTTCTAATGATCATCGTGATTAGTAAATGGACTATGATAGACAATGAAATTAATTTTAGTTTTGTGAGCCTTTGCTTGGAGTTCATGTTCTATTGATAAGTTAGGTCTCACCATGTTAGATGTTCTTTGGCGAGTTCGACCTCAACCTCGATTGTTATTGTTGTTGCTTCTTCAGTGAGATTGATAAGGCTGCTAAAAATAATTTTGAGTCTTTTGGCGACGAAACTAGAATTTTTTTAAAATCCGACTACAATTTTGTTTATAAGATGTTGTTAATCTATTTTGATATTTCATCATTCCATTGAGGGGTTTGATTTGACCATTGATAGTCAACATACTTGCTACATTCTTACGATAGGGTCTTGAACATATAATAGTTCATAATCTAACCAAAGTGATTTCTTCATACTGAGCTCGATGTGCCATATTATTATTACTTATTATTCGGGCTAGTTCGATGGTTTTATATGAAGTAGAATTTTTTATCCCTCTGGCTCGCTCGTCATTGTCATGGGTCTTTCATTTTCATTATATCAATATGGATTATCGCAAGAACTTTTCCAAACATTTGTAAACATCTATCATTGCCATTATTTTTAAAATCTCGAGTCAACTCCTAAACCCTTACGAGCTTAAGACTCTAGGGTATAAAATTGAATGAACTTGGTTCAAACTCAAATTTGGTAATAGACTCTGGTAGACTCGGTAGAATCAGATGAAATCGGATGGACTCATCGAGCTCACATGTAAACTCAACGATTTTGTTAATTAGTTATTTGATTAGATTTTTGAGGGTTCAATTGGAAGAAGAATGAATTGTGTTTTAATTTCTACATGTATATGTTAATATTATACTATATAAATATATAATAATATATTCAGTATGTATTATTTATACATTATATTATAGTTTTTGAAATATGGGATATATGAAATGATCTTATTTGTAATAATAATGAAATAAGGGTTTTAAATTAACTATAAATTTTATTAACTTATTTAAAATATTTTGACAATTGGGTCATCCCAATGTAGCTTCGATCAATTCAGAATAACTTGATTTCGAACTACATGGAGATCGATTTTAGGATCAAATTCAAAATTTGAAGATTCAACTAAAATTAAGTCATATCTAAGACAAGGGTGATTCGGTCCCAAACCTAGTTTTACTCACTCATATTAAAAATTCTTATATTGTATAATATTTTTATATTTTATAAAGTTATACGTAAAATTTACTAATTTACATCAAAAGTTTGAAAAGCTTCATCAATGGACATTCTCTTAGATTGATAGTTAATCTAGCTAGTGAATATGATATTTACTCTTAAACCACAATAGACTCTTCACACTTTGTTTTCAATGAATTGATCCATAAAAATATGCTTCCCTCGCCAAGAGTACCATTGTGAATGATTGTCCCACCAAACACTAAGTTGTTTGCCAATGGATTAAACATCATAATAATAATTTATTCTACTATATTCATTCAAATACCATCTATTATTTCAAATAATCTCAAATAATAATGAGGAGTAAAAATGGAATTAAAACAAAACTTTATTCTTTGCAAATAGTGATGTGGAGAGAGAAGAAATTTCTACTTTTCTAAGAAATAATTTTATAGGCTCTCGTTAAAAAAAAAACCCTTTGGTTAAGAGAACAAATGTTCCGAAAAGTTTTTAGAACATGATGATGAGATGGCTCTGCTAAGACTTCGCGTTTGGGCAGACATGTGAAGAACACAAACTTAGATTCTTGACGTGATTGGCATTGAGTCAGACAAGAATGTGGACTTTCGAAGTTCCAGCATTGAGTTAGAACTTTTAGACATGGATTTTCTAGAACAAAGTGCTTTGACCAGAACTTTTAAGAACTTGTTCTGGTGGACCCCACTATTGATGTCGCACACGTTTGGCTGGACATGCTGAAGTTCTGCCTTTTGTTCCCCTTCAAACGCTGCTTTTGAGAATATATCAATTTTGTATTAGAGGGAGAAACAAAGTTGAAATAAAAAAATATTCCCATGAACAAAGAAAAGTGCATAGATAAATAATTATTGCATTTAAAAAAGGTTTTGCTTAATTCCTAGCTCTAATCTCGAAAGAATTTTTTGAAATAAAAAAATATTCTATGAATAGTAGGAGCTCCATATGCTTAGACATATTTTAAAAAGAAATAAGAGGACAAAACCCATACAATGTGACTTATTTATTTATATGATTATTTCCATAAACTACTCATAACCTATCACGATTTTACATATATAACCCAAAACTATGAATTTATTTTTTGATCTCTAAACTATCACGACTTTTCCACTTTATTCTTCCATATACTTCTGTTATATTTTTTGTTAATTTTTCTTTTTCTCATTTATGAAAAGTCTAAATTATCACTCCCTCCATAACATATCAAACAATAGACATAAAAATAAAAATAAAAGAAAAAAAATACTGAAACACTTAATTTTTAAGGCCGGATTGGAGGGGGCGACTGATGAAAGAAATGTTTTTTTTCTTTTTTTTATATTTATTATTTGATGTGTTATGAAGGGAGGGGTAATTTGGTCTTTTTATAAATGAGAAAAAATAAAACTAATAGAAAATATAGCAGAAGTGGACGGGAGGACTAAAGTGAAAAATTCGCGATAGTTTGGGAATAAAAAAATAAGCTATTAGTTTGACATTAAATGTGCGTGATAATTTAAAGCTGATTTATGAAAACAATCTTTATTTATAATATCATGAATTTGTTAAAAAGAAAAAAAAAACTCCATCTAACTCGCACATATAAGTCCAGCGCCCAGATCCACTTCACGAGCATTGCTACTAAGGCTGAAAATAAGCCGAATCGTTTGTGAGTCACTCGTGGCTCGGCCTATTTTTGACCTAGCTCGACTTGACCTATTATTAAAATAGGAGGCTGAAAAATAAAAAAAAACTTATGTTCTTAAAGAGATTTAGTCTTTTAATAATTAACCTAGCCTTATAGCTTATCAGTCTAAGATATATTAATATATTATATTTTATATATAATTTAAAATATATTTATTTATTTTAAATCTTCAATTTTTCTATTTTTATTATATGTTCAAAAAAAGTAAATTAGTGATCTCTCTTTTATTTAGTTTATATTTATTATTTTTTAATAAATAAGATTTATTATATTTAATTTAGTATACTATCGATTTGATAGGCTAATAAGCTAAGTCGGATATTAAAAATTAATTAAATAAATTTGATTAAGCTTATGCAGCCCTAATGGCTAGTGTCCGTTCCCAAGGCATTCAGATAATCCGGATGCGGATCCTGATATGCGGAGATCGCCACGTTGGAGTCGACCCGATAAGCAGCAACTAACTTGTCAGTGCGCTGGGAAACGTGGGTCCGACCCGACGCGGATCAGCCGTTCTCCAACGTTCCATAACGGCCGCTCTGTCCAACTCCAAAGTCCCACCGCTTCAGGGGGCCGGGCGCACGCCGAACACACCATTTAACAAACACTTGACATGTCTCGCTCCCCTCTTTGACTGCTTCCCTTCTGCTATCGTATTACATCTTATCTCCTCCTCTTCTTCTTCATCTTCCGCTTCCTCCTCTTCTTCTTCTTCTTCCCTCATCGGTTTCGCCTTTGAGAGATCGGCCAACGCCGTCGGGACCGGTCTTGGTGCTCCGGGGAGAGGAGGAGATGGAACTCAAGCCCGGGCTGTCCGCCCTCGTCACCGGCGCCGCCTCTGGGATTGGTAAGCCCTTCTCCCATCATCTTCCTTGTCTGTCTTTTTCGAATTGCGAGGCGTTACGTTTCGAGTTCTGATTGCCCTGGCGAAGGAAATTTACGTGAAATATGGCATTTCTAGGTCAATATCCCTGAAAGTTAGGTAAATAAAAGAGTGGTTGATTCTTTTTTCTATTTCTCCGATCAAACGGCTGGCTTCGTTCGAAGATGGGGTGCAAAATGGAATGACAGAGATTGGGTAGTCAGCGACCTTGGTGTTTCTTTTGTGTTACACTTGTACTTTTTGAACTGATTCCACACTGGTTCTAAGGTGCTTGCGCGTCTACTTAATATTTGAAAACCAAATATTTCTTCTTCCTGTTGTCTTATTAACATGTGAAAAGTTCTTCAGGTAGGAAGCATTTCTTTTTTAGCTAAAGAGTCACTGATGTATATGGAGAAATGATGTCAAAATAGTGATAAATAATTAAATATTCTTTTTTTTGTTGTATTTAAGTTTTGAGTCGTTATGTAAAGTTATTATGATGCTTCATGCTCTTTTTTTATAGAGGATTCTATCGCTTTCCTTTTTGAAAACTATGTACATTATTGAGTTTGTCCTTCCTTTAGAAGAGACTGAAATCATGTGTTTGGAAGAAGGTTGTCGGAAAATTGAAGATTTTAAGATTATGTTGTTTCTCAAATTGTTCTGAAGGGTAAAAAGTTCCTGGAAAGTTGATATGAACCATCTTTTGAAATTTACATTTCAGAAGCAAACAAGAAACTTAGAAGCTTTCGTGTGTCATTGTGTTGTTTACACAGAAGTGTTCCTTTTTGAGTGCATGGTTGCACATACCCGAAGTGATTTCTGTCTTTGAAGCGAGACGACATTGAAAATTTACAAAAGGATATATGTATGTAACTGAAAAAAGGCAGATGCAGCATCTACAATGATACCTGCTGATACTACCTTTCCAGTTCACCTAATTGTGGACAATGACTTTTTAGGAGAAATGTATTTAGGAAACTCTTTACTAATAATAGCCCAAATGTCACCTTCTTGAAGTGTTCTTAGAACATTAGGGACTCACAGATGCAATACATTTGCTTTCAAGACTTCAGGCTGAAAACACATGCTATTTTTGTTGATCTTCGCAATTATTTAGTTTGTTTTTTCAGATTAAATGGGGCTCATGAATGTTTTTTGTAACTTAATTCAAATTTCCTTGTAGGTAGGGCACTTAGTTTGGCTCTTGCACAGAGAGGAATTTTTGTGACAATTGTTGACTTCAATGAAGAGAAGGGGAAGGAAGTTGCTTCCATGGTAGAGAAAGAGAATTCAAGATTCCATCCAAAGCTAAGTTTTCCTTCAGCGACATTTGTCAATTGTGATGTTACCAATTCTAGTGAGTATTCTATATCCTTTACTTTCATGTCTTATTATGAGAGGACAAGATTCTTACATCCTGTGGCAAATAACTTGATTAATTGGTGTCTGGTTTTGTTTTTCCTTTCCTATGTTTATATTCTCAAGATATTTCGTGCTTGTTTGAGTCCGGATAACTCGTGAGAACCTCTGCTCTTCTCCCTCATAAGATGAGCTAGCTACTAGGATATATTGTGAGACATTGTGTTTTTTAGCTACATATCTGATTTCAGATACTGATTTCTGTGCCTAAATTGAGGAGCCCTATCCCTTCCATAAAAAAAACCCTAGCCGCCATCTCCTTCACGCTACAAGTGCTTCAGATCCACTCCCTTCACGTCATTGCTGCCCTTCTCACTGTCAACTCTGACGAGGTGGCTATTCCATCTCTTTCTGGGCATGTTGCTGTTGCAGAATGACCCTCTTGGCTGCCTACAATCCTCTCATAGGCTCGCTTCCTCCATCTGATATGGCAGATCAAATTGATGACCATTCAGGGGGAGATCAAACACCAATGTATCCAATCTTGAGTTGTGGTCCATGCAGTTCATGAGTGCTATGAGCAATATTCTGATGGAGTTTGAGCCGGCAATGAAAATAAAGAAATATGCTTCCCAGAAAAGGACAAGGCCCTTGCTAAAGTCTAGCTAATAGGGACACTATCTTTGGAGATAGCAAATGATGTCATACATTAATCCATAGCCAAGGCTGTGGAATTCTCTTGCTGTCACATACTCTCAAGCAAAGAACGAGACGAAGATTCTTCAATTGCATTATGATATCCATCAGACCCTCTCCATGTTTATTATACCTCATATGCAATGTTTGAGAAGCTTCATAGTTATTTTTCAGCCCGTGATTGTGAAGATCAAAAGGCATATAGGGACATGCTAATGGTAGGGGTCTTTCTCGTTGGACTTGATCCAGTCTACGAGTTTGTGAGGAATCAATTGTTAAATAGTGCAAAAACTCCATCTATTGACGAGTGTTTTAGTCATCTCGATTGGGTAGTTGTACACTTCGTTTGGATTGGGGTTAGCACTGGAATTAGAGGTCTTATCCATGAATGTTTTCAAAACAGCCAATTTTTACAAATGTGGACCCACGTTCATGATGATAGGTTTAATTTTTACAAAGGTTTTTTTGTGTGTTCTTGGTCTGACCTGGATTTTGATGTTCCTGCAGTGAGAACGTCCATGAGTTAACTTTTTTTAACCCCATGTGCTGTCAATCGGGGCCATAGTTCTGAGACTCCCTCATTCCTTGTTGCCACTCGTGGTCATGGATGGTGGATCTAATGTTGGTTTGGCTCATGGCACTGGTAGAGGTCATGGAGGTGGACGTGCAAGCCGACAACAATGCAACTATTGAAATAGGTTGGGACACAAGAAATTTGTTGGCAGAAGTATGGATGTCCGTCCTCTGCCAGTTATGTGGTTGAAGATTCCATTCGACCCACTACCTTATCATTGGAAGACATCAAATACACGGACTTTCTCTCATAGTGGAAGCATATTGCATAAGCTGGCTCTTCATCCCCAGTTCCTAGTGCTGAAATTGACATAACTGTTGCTGGTACCTTGTACGTCTTTTGCTTATACCATCAAATCATTTGATCATCTATAGGGTGAATTGTTTATTCAAGAGCTTCCCGGCACCTTTGTGGAGATAGCAATCAGTTTGCTTCCTTTGGTCAATGTAGCTCTAGGGAGATCTGGCAGATGGGAGTCACTTTCCGGTTATAGGACTTGGAGAGGTTCAAGTCACTGAAGGATGTGCTACTTAGTCCTGCCTATCCTCTTAGTTTATTATCTGCCAGTCAAATTTGCAAACAACTCAATTGTCCTGTTATTTTTTATGCTCTCCCTTTTGTGTTTCAAGATATACTGACAGGCAAAATGATTCATTGTGATCATGAGCAGGATCACCTTTATAAACTTGAGCAGTGTCCATATGCTGGTAGTACATCAATGCATACCTTCTTATGGAATCTCCGTTTTGGTCACTTGCCACTTCAAAAACTTCGTAAAGTCATGACAACTATCCCTTTGCAGTCTTCTTTCCAGTGGGATATTTGCCAACTTGGAAGAACACCATCGTAGTTTATTCCCAAGTGGACAAGGCCATAGTAATGCAAATTTTGAGATTCTTCACCTAGATGTTTGGGTTCGGAGATGTGTTCTTGATCTACAAGGACATCATTTTTATCTTATTATTGTTGATGACTTTAGTCGTCTATCTTGGTTATTGTCGTTGAAAAATAAATTTGATGTTGGCAATGTGATTAAATCTTTTGTTCGTGAAATAAAAACTCAGTTTTCAGGAAATGTCAAAATTGTGCATTTGGATAATGCATTGGAATTTTGCTCTAGTCTTTTGTCTTCGTTCTTTGCTGAGATTGGCATTTTCCACTAGACATCATGCATATATACCTCTCAACAAAACGGAGTTGCAGAAAAGAAACATCATCATATTCTTGATGTTGCCCGAACTCTTCTTATTCACAACCAGGCTCCTCATGCGTATTGGGTGACCCGGTCCTTACTACGGATTACCTTATTAACCGAATGCCTTATTCAGTCCTTGGAGAACAGGTCCCTTATTGTATCCTCTATTCCGCTAAAGGCCTATTTTCTATTTCTCCAAAATTTTCTGGGTGCACAGCCTTTGTCCATTTCTTGACCCCTGGTCGAGATAAGTTGTCTCCCAAGGCTGTGAAGTGTGCCTTTGTGGGGTATTCTCTTACACAAAAGGGCTATATGTGCAATCATCCATCCAGTAGGAGATATTACATCAGTGTTAACATCACTTTCTTCGAGTCAGTAGGTTACTTTACTCCATTTGGATCTTATCTCATGTCTTTTGAAACAGACACTAAGGTTTATCTTTAAGTACCTCCTTATATTCCTACTATGTATGTGCCTATTCAGAGATTTCAGCAAACCTATAGCCGTCGCCCCAAGATTGTCTTTTCTACTTACCCTGACCCTGCGCTTGTGCCATCACTCGTCACCCCTGAGGTAAATCGTGAACACAACATTATTATTAATAGCACTACAGTTGATGTGTCTACAAGTCATGAAGTAAAAGAGACAAATTTATATAGATTGATGACTCTACTTTCAACATATTACAATGTAGACTATGGAGCATGACATAATTTCGCAATTAGTGGATGTAGATAGGTACTCTGGCCTACTTTTTTTTAACTAGCTTGAAACAAGGAGCATATGCCCTTGATATTCTGTCAAAATATGAAGTTTTTTATAAGTCAGTTATATCAAGTTCATGACGTATCCTTAACCATTTTGCATTTTTATTTCATATTTCTGGAAATTTCTCATTTCTCAACGTTCTGAAAAGGAGATTCTGTGTTAAAAGGCTTATATCCATTCTTGCCCCATTAATATTACGAAGCCACTTTTCTTTTCAAGTGTTTGATCTTGTGGTTTGCTAATAGGGCTTAAAACATTTGTTAGATCATAAGGTTGATTTATCTTCCCATAAACACTTGTATC
The DNA here is from genome assembly GCA_030549335.1 of Pontederia crassipes. NCBI lineage: Eukaryota > Viridiplantae > Streptophyta > Magnoliopsida > Commelinales > Pontederiaceae > Pontederia > Pontederia crassipes. The sequence continues at coordinate 25,685,861 of CM060184.1, read as the reverse complement.
ATTGCCCAACAAAAATCTAGAAATACCAGCTGCATTTTGACTTCACTGTCGACGGATATCTCAATGATGACCATTGTGTAGTCTTTCTCCGTAGTAATGCTAAAACATGATTTTATTCTCTTATGCGTTTGATTGGTTGTTCTTGGTTTTTTATGCAAGATGTCTACATGCTTAATGATTTCATGAATAAATTCTTTTTGGGCTGCACATGCTTCCAACATGCACGGAATTTTGTTATTATTTTTCCCCTAATGGTGTTGATGCATGCTACATGAACAAAACTGTTTTCACATAGTATTTGTTGCTTTTGGACGTTGATGCATGCCATCAATATTCTAATGATCTCTTTTCCATGCATGAGAGAAGATGAGGATTTCACTTATCTCTACTATTCATCCTCACTTTTCTATGTTATTTTTTGTTTTATAAATCATAATACGATAACATATTGCCTAATGTTCATTTCTTTATGATAAATGTAATAAATGTAGCAATCCAAATTTCTTTCAATGGGAAAGAAAGATTTTGCACACTTGTAATTACTTGTTTCTTGTGTTACCATAATGTATGAGTTTTCTATACTTCAAATTTATTTTTTTACGCAATAGACTTCGATGACTAGTGAAGCTACTTGGTCATCATTCTCACTTTCAGGGAAAAAAGAGCATACACTTTGGTGTTGCACCCCATCCCCACTAATTGGGTAGCACATAGTGCTTGGGGTTTGCCCTGTTACTAGGTAGTTATAAGGTTTGATCTTTAAATGGAAAATGATGAAATTTTATATCATCATGAAAACACGTTATTTTGTTGTGTGGGCTTGTTACATTTCTAGTCTAAAAACAAAATATCTAGGTGCTTTGGGAGCTGCTTTTGAGAAGCACTTGGATGTATATGGAGGATTGGATATTTGCATCAACAATGCTGGGGTTGGCACATTATTTCCATTTCATAAAGATGAAACTGATGGGACTGCCACCTGGAGGCGCACTATCAACATAAACTTTTTTGCAGTTATTGACTGCACTCGCCTTGCGGTATGTTAGACCTTTATTCTTCCTTGATAAAGCTATTTAGTTCATGGGTGGCATAGTGTATGTTGCAAGTAAGTTCTTCCAGGAATGTTTAACCCAAATAATATTTTTATTGTCTCAAGTTACTTGTATGCGAAGTAGAGGTCTCAATGTCTAAGCAATGTGATGTAGGCCAAGATTAATATTATGGACCTTTTGCCCATGAGTTGTTAGTTATCAGTTGTAGTTCAGGATGTCATTAGGGGTTCTCCATATATTAGATTTCATTTAGTTAGTTTTCCTTTTTATTTGGTTTCCTAGTTCTTTGGCATAGTGTTCAAAACCCCTATGAAATACTTTTGTATAGTGCCATTGGAATATAATGAATGAAAATTTACTTTTGGTTATTTTCTAAATGGCTATCCTTGAGAGAATGAATATTTGCTTTTGATTATTTTCTAACTGGCTAACTTAATTAGGGTTTAGGAGTAAATTAACATAGTAAATCTTCAGCAATTGGTATCAAAGCAAGTCATTGATTTGATCTTGAACGAACAGTTGTGATCCTTTTTGTATCCAAGACTAATTCCTGCTTCATTGCCTATGAAGCACCGGTACGGCAAAAACAATGAAGTACCAATACCTGGTACGTATTGGGTATGGGTACACGCGGGGTATGTCTGGCCTATCTTAAAACAGAGTTTGCAAAGCACAAGAATGGAAGAAGAGAGAAGTCAAAGAAAAAAAAAAAGCAAGAAGAACGAAGTCACCGAACTGGAGAAAGGAGAGGAAAATGGGACAAAGAAAAAGTGAAACACGTGGAATGGAGAGAAAGTGGAGTGGAGAGAAAGGTCTGCAGAACAAAAAAGAAAACTGATTAGCACTATAAATTTTTTTTACTGATGGCAAGACTTAATGCTATTTAATTAGGATTTTATTTGCTACCTTAATTAAAGACATAAAAAAATAAATAATATGTTGTGATCTATTATTTGATATTAATAGAAATATGATATCTTTTTGCAAAATAGTTTTGTTATTTATCATTATAGCTTAATTTCTTTTTTTTTTTTGAAACGGGAAAGGACAACCAGCAAGATGGTGGTTATCCAGAGTTTCATTAATATTGTTGAGATATCACAGAAGATTAAAGCAGAAGGATAAGAAGAAACCCAGCAACCACATTACAAAGGAAATAAAAACAGGAATAGCAGCCCAAAATTCAACACATTTTCCAATTTCCAAAATGGCCATCGCATGATTCTTGATGTTGTCAACATAGGCACGCCCACCACGAAATAGGGTATCATTCCTTTGCATCCAAATAGCCCAAATATATGCCAATGGGAGGGCCCGCTGTCTTCTGGATTTGTAAACACACCCCTGGGTCCTACTGGCGCCGTTACGGAATGTTCTCCAAAAAGCATCTTCGGAGGAAAAATCAATCCAACCAATGTCAGCTGCCTCCCAGACCTGGCGAGTCATATGACATCCAAAAAAGAGGTGAGCAGAATCTTCATCGGCCACACCACAGAGGACACAGATCGTATCGGCATCAATGCACCACCGAGACCTATACATTTTAGTGAGAATGCGACGGTGCAGCAGCAGCCAGGTGAAAATTTTAATCTTAAGAGGAGCCTTAGCACGCCACAACAACCTACAAACCATCAAGATCTCCTCGCAGGCAACAGTATCCGCAGTGCCAAGCAAAATATAAGCCTCACGAACAGAGAAGTTCCCTTTCTGCCATAACCAGCCATCATCCTTATTCATTGTTGGAGATAGGTGGGAAATCTCCCCAAGCAGCAGCAGCAGATCCTGAAAGCGTTGATCCGATAAATGAAGAGAGAAAGTTGGCGACCAAATCCCCTGCTCATTTGCCACTGATGCCTAGCAATCAGACACCCTTGCCTCCTTGTTGCCAGCCAGCTAAAAAAGGCGAGGAAAGCGCAGTTGGGTAGGGCCCAGACCTGACCAGTTATCCTTCCAAAAATAGAAAAAAGAACCACATCCAAGAGAAGGGGAAAACAGATGCTTGACCAGTGGAATAATTTCAGTAATGCCTCGCCAGAATGAGGACGCGCCTTGAATAGGAGTGATTCGCGAATCCCAATTGAGATTGCAGCCATAAGAAATGTTAAGAATATCCACCCAAATTCCATGATATGAGCCCATAATCCGAGTGATCCATTTCGTGAGGAGGGCAGTGTTCATACGGCGAAGGTTGAGAACACCCAGGCCTCCTTCAGCAGTTGGCCGGCACACAAGTTGAGAAGAGGCAAGATGAATGCCATGCGAGGTGGGGGAGCTTGTCTGCCACAGAAACCTTAATCTCAATGAATCAATCTGTCGTTCCACAAGTTTGGGAATTCTTAATACGGACATAAAGTAGATTGGGAGGGCCGACAATACATGGCGCAGCAGAACTAGTCTGCCACCACGGGATAGAAGTCTAGATGACCACCCAGCCAGGCGTTGCTCCACACGCTTGATGACCGGCGCCCAGTCCCGAGAGAAAATTCGTCTGTCAGTTAGTGGCAGCCCAAGGTATTGCAAGGGTAGGGTGCCAGTGGGAGATTGAAGCACGCGAGAACATTCAAGAGTGATTGCCATCTCCATCCCAAAGCCAATGACAGTGGACTTAGAATAGTTAATACTGAGGCCAGAAATGTCATAGAAAATCTCCACGAGTTTGGCAATTCTTTGTGCAGCTTGGACAGAGCCCTCAATGAAAAAGAGGGTATCATCCGCATATTGCAAGATGGGCACAATCGTTTCGGAACTGTCAGGGCCGCGTAAGCCCGAAATGATGCCGGATCTGCAAGCAAAGAAAGTCATGCGGGCCAGAGCATCGACAGCAAGCGCAAAAATCATCGGAGCCAGAGGGCAGCCCTGTCTCACACCCCGTTGAGGCTGAACCCTGCCCCCCGAGGGTCGGCCATTGATGAGGACAGAAAAGGAGTCTGTGGTAATGCATCTGCGCATCCACGAAATCCAAGTCTCCGGAAAACCACGCCGTCTGAGAGAACACCAAATGAACTGTCAAGATATAGAGTCATAAGCCTTTGCAAAATCAACCTTCCATAAAAACCTAGTTGTCCCCGAACGACGCCAATATGAGAGAATTTCTGAAACAGCAACGTAGCCCTCCGAGATGGACCTGCCAGCCACAAAAGCAGATTGAACAGAATGAATGAGGTTAGGAAGTACAGATCGTAGTCTGTTGGCCAGCACCCTGGCGATGATGAGGTAAATGCCATTAGACAGGGCAATGGGCTGAAAGTCTTCAATGCAGGCAGCTCCAGAAATCTTTGGAATGAGGAAAATGAGAAAGCGATTGAGCCGCTCAAAACCAGCGTTTCCAGTGGAGAATTCTTCAACAGCAGCAATAATGTCTTCCCTTACCACTTGCCAAAAGGCTCGATAAAAAAGGATAGGGAAGCCGTCCGGGCCAGGAGCGGCTTCAGCATTTAAATCTCGAAGGCTTAGTTTGATCTCAGCTTCAGTGAAAGGAGCAATCAAGTAATCTCAATGGCAAGGCGATAGCATGGGGATCTCCCTGTCAGTCCACTCCCAATCACCACCAGGTCGGCGGCGAGTAAAAGCCCTGAAGTGATCAGCAACAGCAGAGCCAATTTGCTCATGTCCAGTGAACTCAACACCTTGGATAGAAATCTTATTAATCTGGTTAGATCTTCTCCTTCCACTTGCGCACATGTGAAAAAACCGTGTGTTGTTATCACCTTCCTTAAGCCAAATCTGGCGAGAGCGTTGCCTCCAAGCAATTTCATCTTTCTTATCTTCTTCTTGCACAATTTGCAAATGATCCTTTCTCAGATTTATTTCGGTAGGAGAGAGACATCTATTCTCCTCTTCCCTATCAAGCTCCTGAATAATCTTAAGTGCAGCAGAGCGCCTTTGCTCACGATTTGCAGCTATTTTCTTTCTGAAATCCCGTAAAAAGGTCCGCAGCAGGTCCAGACGACCAGCAAGAGTCACAGTTGCAGAGCCAAATGTAGGATAGGATTGCCATTGCGAGATCACCTCCTGCCGGAAACCTGGTTCCAGCAGCCAAGCACGCTCAAATTTGAAGTATGTGCCAGCAGGCCTGTCCTCCATGGATTTCCAGAGAATCGGCGTGTGGTCCAAGAAAGGGCGCTCAAGTGCCTGAACCTCCGCAAGGTGAAACTTTTCAGCAGCTTCGATGGAGGCCAGAAAGCGATCAAGGCGAGACATAATACCCGCAGCACCCCGCCACGTGAATCTGCAGTTAATAGCTGGGTAGTCGATGAGGCCAAATTGCTCAACAAAATCACGGAAATCCGCTGAGCTAGTATCATGAACAGGAGAGTCCCCAGAGCGATCATCAATGCTAAGCGTGGCATTAAAATCTCCACCCAAGATCCACATCTCAGCAGCCAAGGTGGTCCTCGCAAGCCCCAGTTCCTCCCAAAGAGCGAGCCGACTCCCAGCAGATTGCTCCATGTTGTCTTGTTTCCTCTTCAGCAGAATAGATATTGAATGCTGTCCAATATGACTACCTGATACATAAAAAAGGTCATCTCTCCAGCCAAGAAGACAGCCGCCAGAGTGTCCAACAGAATTGAGAGCCAGAAAACCCATAATGTAAGAGCCACCAATCTGAGCCCAGATGATTGGGTCACACGAGCATAGTTTGGATTCTTGAAAAAGGGCGACATCCACCCTCCAGCGTCGGATGTAGTTGGCAAGGGAACGCCGGCGCGTCGATTCACCCAGGCCACGGACATTCCAGGACAAAATATTCATGGGTCGGAGATTTGGTTCTCCACTGCAGGATTCTGTCGCGAAGCAGACGGGTTCCGAATTGGCTTTCTCCTGGCCCCACAAGCCCGAGCTGCCAAAGTGGCAATGCCACAATCTTGCTGCTGACAGAGCGCAGACCCAGCAACAGAGGAGGAGCTGCCAGGAACATCAGAAATAACTGTAGTCCCAATATTGTACTCATCTGTCTGCGCGTTTGTCGTGTGTGGGGGAGAACCAGACAAGGTGTTATGATCCACCACTGTAGACACTCCGGGGTCTACAACAAAAGCACCAGAAGGTGAAGCGTCCAAGTCATTATTCTTGTGGGACACAGAGCCGTTGATAGCAATGGGTTGGGATGCAGCAGCAGGATACGGAACAAGTGCCGAGGCAATCTCAGCAGGAGTGGCGCCTCGTGTATGTGACCCTGAAGCTGCCATCCCACAACATGGCTTGGCAGATCTAGCGGAAGATTGGCGCGTGGCATCTGGGGACTGACCAGCGATAGCTGTCGCATGCAGCCCAGACTTAGGCTCAGCGACACGTGGACAGCAAGACAGGCGCGGGCGCCATTCCCAGCGCGTCGCCGTCGGCGGCCGGGGTCCACCGCCCGCAGCAACGTCGGCCCATGATCGTTGCCGGGAGCTCGCCGTCAGCGGCGCATCCACAGTAGTAGTGAAAGACCAGCCATCTGCAAGTAGCTCAATTGAACTCGGGGATCTTCACATTATGATGCAACTTGACACGGGCGGAGATAGAAGAAATGCCGTCAGTTCCAATTGCCGGAACCACCGCCTCACGCAGAGTGGCGAAAGGACGGCAAATGGCAGTGAGAACCTCAGCATAACGAAGATGGAGAGGGACACCACGCAAGGAAATGGTCCGGCTCCGGCACGAAACAGATTTTTGCCCCTCGTATTCCGCCTACCATGGCGACCAGTGGATCACAGAGGAATCGTCAAGCAGAACAGGATCGTTCAGTATCTGTTGACGCCGCGCCTCAGAGTGAAGCCAAAGAAGCACTCTGCCAGGAGCAAAACGCGATGGGGAGAAGCGGAGAGGGCCGCGAATGCGTCGTTCGATGGCGTCCTGAATAGTGTCCAGGCGAATATCTGGTGAAGGCAGGGTCCCTACCAGACACTGGGACAAAAAGTTAGAGGTGGCCGCAGCATCAGGGCCCCAAGGAGCCACACAAGTATGGGATTGCAGCGCCTCCGAGCAATTTTCAGTGGGTGGATTCGCCGGCGGCGTCCGGCCAAGAATCCCAGGTGCAGCACGCCTCAGTAGAGGACAGGAGGCACGCCTATGCCCGAAGCCCCCGCATCGAAGACAACGCATCGGCTCCCTACAGTCCCGCTGAACATGTCCATGGCCACGACAGCGAAAACACACAACTGCCCTAGAAGCAGAGTCCTGAACGAGGTAGCCGCCTGGACCAGCCATCCTCAGTCACGAAGCGCAACCTAGGCATGGCGGAGAAGTCGCGGAGGGGAAACAGAGGAGGCGAGGAAGCGTGCATCTAAGCGGGTGGCAGGGGTGGCGCCGCCGATAGGGATTACCGGCAGCAGAGATGGCACCGCCGACAGGGATTGTCGGCAACGGGAGTGGCGCCACCAGCAGGTGACGGGTTACGCTCAGAAAACTTCTAGCAAGAAGTGGTAGTTGGAGCCTGTTTTTCAGATATTATATATTATTTTTTATATACAATTTATATATTATATATAACGCACCCGTACCCTAAATTTTAAAAAATTAGCGTACCGCATACCCGTACCCATGCAACATAATCTTATACACGTGCAATAAAGCAGCCATCTTAGCTCCTCCCCACCAGTCCTAATTTCTAAGTGGCTAATTTCTGTTGTCACGTTAGTGTAGCATTGGTGGGGGATATAGGTTGTGGCGTCTGCTCTATTGCATGTGTATGAGCAGAAATTAGGGTTTCAGAAACAAGAAGGATCTCGATCAAATTGTGACTTGCTCTAATGCCAATTGATGGACATCTATGCTTCTAAACTCTAATTAACTTAGCCACTTGGGAAATAATCAGAGGCAGATATTCATTCATTCAAAGGGTATATTCCAAAGTAACCATACAAGAGTTTTTACATGGGTTCTAAACACCCTATGCCAAATAAAGGGATAATTGATCAAAAGAAAATCTGACATAGGGAAAACCTCTTCTTTGAGGAGACATAGGGAAAACCTCTAATGAGCTCCTAATTAATAGGTAGAAGGTCCATAACTAAAAACTAACAACTCATAGGCAAAAGGCCCATAATATTAACCTTGTTCTCCATCGCAATGATTTTTAATACTTCATCAACGGTAACTAGGAGTCTTGGTGGAGTTGGTGGGAAGGGAAACAAAGTTGGTAACCATACTATTGAGCGACGGTATTAGGGATTATAATATTCCCCGAGGTTTAGGAATTCTCGCGGGGGAATCGCTGATCGGAGCCCCAACTTGGGGGAATTTTTCTCCATTGTGGCGGGCATAGTTCCTTGCATCCCTATTCAAAGATCCCACACACATATTAAATACCAAAATTAATTTAATCACGTATGAGAAATCATAGCTGTTAGATCCAACATATAAAAAATTAAGTATTTGAAATTGTTATTTTGTCAAAATATTTGATGTGATTGTAATTTACATAAATTTTTATGTTGTATAACTTTTATGAAAGATTGAATTTATGGTGCGAATTTCTTTTAATATCTTTCAATGTTTAAACACATATATTCGTTATAAATATTTTTATGAATATTATCTTTTTGTTCTATATTTACTTAAAATAATTTTTTTACGTTAAACTTTGGGGAATTGGGTCCCCACAGGGATTCGGGAATCCACAGGGACGGAGTCACGGGATTCGGACGGGCAAGTTAGAGGGTGCAGGGAAGGGGACATATCCCCGGCCCGAATAGGATTGGATGCCAACCCTAGATGGTATCATCCAATTTTTGTTGCCGATACCTTGATGTGTCTCTATTTCTTTATGCACGATCATTACTTCTTTATGTTTTCCAGTTCATCATAGCCACCTTCTTGAATCTTAATATAAATAATATAAATAGAAACTTCCTTTTTTAAAAGAAAAGTTTCTTGTTAGAATCAATCAAACAGGAATGATTGAATAACAAAAAACGTATAAGTCAAAGATGGGCTTTATCATTGTGAGTCCCTTGACATCTTGGAAATGCTTCAAAGGAGAAGGGCCCTTCTGGAACTGCTTGTTACATCAAATGGTACTTGAATTTTGAAGTTTTAGATGTAGCTCCAAAGGGATGTTACATTGGAATTATTGTAATCAGTTCTCTCAGTTTAATTGGAGGGTGATGAGACTCATTGTTCCTTACCTCTACACTTTTTTTTTCTTTTTTTTTTTCACACATGTACATCATTTTTTATGATTTATGTAATGACACATGGATGACTAGCTCCCTCTAGCCACTCTTTTACTCCGCAGAAAAAAAGAAGCTTATCTAGTTCAACATTTTTCGTGCATAAAATTCTTCGTTACAACATGCAGTTACTATCTTGCTCAGTTGTTGTTCTCTTTTAGTTTGTTAACTTGGATGAACATTGCTTGTCTATTAGGTGATTAATTGATGGCTAGGTATGTGTACCAATCCAACTACTTTTAAGGTTTATGAATGAATGGCATAAAGTTAGTACCTTTTTTAACATTAATCTGCTGCTAAGATAGATCTCCCGTTTCATTTATCACGTTTGTATTTATTGATGTTTTTTTTGGAGAGATTTATTTGATGATCACAGAGGAGGTACCTGCATGCTATTTGTGGATGATATAGTACTTTTAGCGGATTCAAGAGAAGAGATTAATACAAAATTGGAAATATGGAGAAATACGTTGGAGTCAAAGGATTTTCGTTTAAGTAGGAATAAAACAGAATATATGGATAGCAATTTCACAAATAAACAATTTAGAGACGATTTGAAAATTAGGTTAGGGGAGGATATAATTTCTCAAGTGACAAAGTTTAAATATTTAGGATCAATTGTAAGACAAGATGGTGAGATTGATGACGATGTTAATCATAGAATTTAAGCTGGTTGGTGTAAGTAGAGGAAAGCCACTGGAGTTCTTTGTGATAGAAAAGTACCCAATAAAGTTAAAGGAAAATTCTATCGTACTGCTATAAGGCCAGCAGTGTTATATGGTAGTGAATGTTGGGCTATGAAGGGGCAACATGAACGTAAAGTGGGGGTAGCCGAAATGAGAATGTTGAGATGGATGTGTGGTCATACAAAATTAGATAAGATTAGGAATGACCATATACGTGAAGGAGTCGGAGTGGCTCCTATTAGTGAGAAAATGATAGAGAATCATTTGAGATGGTTTGGTCATGTTCAGAGAAGACCATTAGATGCGCCAGTAAGAAGAGTAGATCAAATAATCTGGAGTCCGATTAAAAAAGGGAGAGGGAGGCCAAGGCGGACACTTGGCGAACTAATAGAGCAAGATCTATTGGTGAATAATATATCGAAAGGTTTGGTTACTAATAGAGCGGAATGGCGTCGTATGATCTATGTAGCCGACCCCACCTAGTGGGACAAGGCTTTGTTGTTGTTGTTGTATTTATTTGATGTTTTTTTGAAGGTTCAAACAATGTGATCCTGAGAAACTTCTACTTTAATTGCATAATTTTGTAAAGATATAGCATCCCTTTTATCATATATCATGTTTGTGTTTTTGTTTATCTTAAACAGATTCAAACAATGCGATCCACAAAGAAACCTGGTGTTATAATAAATCTTGGATCAGCCTCTGGTTTATATCCTATGTATCAAGATCCTATATATTCGGGCACAAAAGGTTTGTGATTTCCCTTGCTTTTTCTTCAGTTTTTGATAGCAACGTAGTTTCGTTGCCCCTAGATATTGAAGATCTATTTAGGTCTATACTGCATCATGGCTACCTTATGCACAGACAAAAGTAATTATTAGATATTTCTTTATGCCTATTGCCTATAGTTGGGACTAATAAAGCTACTACTTGAAGTGGCAAATCTATTATAATAAGGCCCTGAATTGGCTGCCCATGAAGTATTTTATCAATATTTGATAAAGTCCATTTATACTGGTATTTGATCTGAATAAGTGTTTCAAAATTGTTTTTCTTGAGAGTAGAGTATTTAATAACTAGGTACCTGATTGATGGATCTTGGTGCGTACCAGTAGAACTTAAATTCCAAGTGGGGATTATCCCTTTATGTTATACTCTTAATATGGTCTTCCAAGTTGTCAGTATTGAAAGTTTAGTTAAAACTCATTTTGTATTCTATAAACTTGTGACCTCTAGGGTTTATCTACGAAATAAATTTATATCCTCGACAAAAAAAAATAATGTACTTATTTTTAATTTTGAAATATAGAAGCTACCAATCTACTTATTTAAAACAACACAAATCTGAAGCATACATTCAGTCATATAAAGTTTAAAAGATCTAAACTCGTAAGTCAAGAACCGCAATAACTTTTATTTGCATTCGTTAACTGAATTGAATCAATTAACTCCATCACATGAGTACGAAATCAACTTCATCACCATCAAATTGGATGCTAAGACCGACTTTCTGATGGGGTTGAGATCTTTGCATTCTCTTATTAAAAACATTACTCACACGGGCACAACCGCTTAAGGACAGAAAGATGCATCAGTCATCAAACATGAAATTTGAGAATAGAAAATAACAACATGGTTATCGTGCAAACACAAATCTAATCAGCTAACAGTCAAGACCAGGGTTCAATAACAAATTAAAGATCAAAGAAACTATAAGGTTCAGTAATCATGATTCATGACTATGTTAATTGAGATGACGAAATGAGATTACAAACGAAGAAACTAATAGATCAATTCAAAGTTCAAGCCTTGAGATTTGGAAAGATGATAATATATCGTGAATTTGTGAGTCACTTGGCCAGACATAGCTTTACTTTGCTGGCAGGTTAAGGTCTGTTGACACTTGGGGTTTTTGCCATCAGAAAACTGGATCCACCAATAATATCCTTGGTCTGATATGCATATTTTGAGACTTGATATGCATATTCTATCATCATATTATTTCACCAAATGTAATGATTCTACCAAGTTAACTTCCGACCGAATCTACAAGGCGTGATGGGTTCCCAACACAGACACATATTCTGCTCATTGTGGGTCAGCAATGGAGGATATCACCCACCTTATCTCTGAATGCGCCTAGTCCTAGAGAAATGGTGAAGGGTGCAGCCATCAATATCAATCACATTTTGGAGCTCACTATGAGCACTTGGAGCACAAGGCGATAAAGGTTGGGTTGGAGGCAACTATTTGCTTACAAGACAACTACACTTTTTTGGGAAGTGAATCGTGTTGCATAGAGAATATGGTATATCATGTCCTTTTTGGCTGAGGAGTGGGGAAGGGATAATATCTTTTGTTGGGTACGTCTGCTCATGCTTTTTTAACTTTGGTTTTTCATACATACTTGTAAAATTGACTGGTTTAATATAAATTGGATGATTACTTGATAGGAATCCTCTTACCAAAACTTACACTAGAAAGAAGTCACGTGAATCTTCTACCATGGATCCAAGATAACCAATTATGTACTGGGATGTGCCTAAACTTCTAGGTTAAGTTATGATTGCAGTTCTCAGAAAGTCTTATGCTGATTCTTTTGTGCCACGATGTTTTCTCCTTCAATAGTGGTAACCTTTTAGTGGAAGCTACCAGTCTGAATAAGGATGCTTAAAGATAACCATGATAAATTGGTACCTGTATGATAATGGATATTGATTCTACATTGTGAACAGGTGGTGTTGTTCTTTTCACGAGATCACTTGCTCCACTGAAACGTGAGGGGATTCGTGTCAATGTGCTATGCCCTGAGGTACTGAATGTATTTACTTTCGTAGCTGTTGGTTTCCGGTGATATCAATTTGAGTTTATTCTACTTCTTGTTATCTTTGTTGATTTGCTGAGTTAGTCTATCTGTTTTGAGATATTAGAAGTTACAAATAAGATTGTTTTGGTTTATCGAAATTGCTTATTTAGGTAATGCAATAAGATTAAGAACACTGTAATAACCATGATTTAAGATTATTTTTTTTCCATTTTATCTGCTGGATAATGTTCGTTATAGAAACTAAATGATGTAATGCTTGATTTGCCTGCCAATGATACTAACAATTTCTAAGTGCTTGGTGTTTTATGCAGTTTGTCAAAACTGATCTGGTATCTTATCTAAACCCAAAGGTAATAAATGCAGTTGGTGGCTTGTTGTCCATGGACGAAGTTGTGAATGGTATTCCATCTTCAGCTTTGTAAATGTCTCAATTCAATTTTGACTGATCTGATCTTTAGCTGTCTTTTTCTTCCAACATAGTTGCACTTATTTCTTATCAGCTTTGTGTTGATAAGTCTTTTTACTTTCAATTGAATTCCATCTGTTCTCTTGTAAATTAATCATTCTCTTGTTTCGAAATCTACTTGATATGTACCCTAAAAAACGTCTACTTGATATGAATGGATTATTGGGGTTTTAAAATTAACACATTTTTTATCTTATCATTTACAGATATTTGTTTATATCTACACATATGTATGTGCATATATTCTTTTGGTGCATTTATCATTTATGTTCCCCGATGTCATGGCTTAATAATTAGAATATACATTGTTTTGGAGAATTCTTCTTGCAATTGATATATCACTGTTATTTAAACCTTTAGAAGAACTGTGTATTTTCTAGAACATACTTTAACTTGTAAATTTTAGATTGTAGAAAGTTCTTGTTTGGAAATTCTTGAAATTCTTCACAACTATTATACTGTATGTTTAAAATTTCACTTCACCAGGTGCATTCAGACTTATTAGCGATGACAGCAAAGCTGGTGCCTGTTTATGGATCACTAAACGGAGAGGAATGCAATATTGGCCTACACCAGAGGAGGAGAGAAAGTATTTAGCAAGACCATTCAAATCTCAGAAACAGTCCAACTATATGACAATTCCTAACATCAATGTGCCCCCTAGTTATGAGAAAATGTAAGGTGTTGTATACATTTTATTATGTTGTTTCCTTATTGAGGATAGTTTTAATCAATTTTGTTCATGTTATAGATTATGTCAATTTGCCTTTGGGAATGACATGTAGTATTCTTCGTTGAATGTAAATTGGGAACTAGATGATTTGGCTTAGAGGCTTGTTTGGATTTGTATCCATTTGGAAGGTGTCCTTTTCTGTAGTTCACAAAGGAGCATATAACCTAGTACAAAGAAGTATAATTAAAAAATAAAAGTGTCACTTCGGATTTGAAAGATTGGCCTCTATGAGAAGAATCAATGTCCCAAACAGTCCATTTTTTGATGCACTAGTATCATTTTGTGTTGTGTTTAGTAGTAAGACAAAAAAATTAGCTGAGTAGAAAACTAGATATCTAACTAAGAAAAAAAACTGTAACGTCCTGCCACTTCAAAATTTTTTTTTTTTTGAGGAAGAAAAGTTTGATTACTGAGATTGTGAAATCAACCAATTTCCATTAAAACTTGGAAAATCGTGAAATGTACAATTTTGTATGAAAATCCAAAAGACCAAACACACCACCAATGTGTGTAGATACCTACAAAAATATGCTAGCCGATGATATGATGTACAATGTTCTTTACATAACATCTCTCGAACCCAAATATAGTAGTCACATTGAAACAAGTGACCTCCTAGGTGACTGCCGAACACGATCAACGTTTGTCTCCTTGCTCCATTTTTTATGTACTATTATTTTTTTTCCCTGTTCAACTTTGTTAAGTTGACTTCCAAGACTTTTCTAATTTAATCATGCAAACTTATCTATGGAGTAATATTTGAAATGTAGAGTTGTACATACGCTTGATCACAACTTCCGCGCGGCTACTAGAATTGTTCGGACACAGTTAAATACGCCAATAAAACCGCAACATGCTCTTATCAAAATTATCTACGCTGGGGTAAATGCTAGTGATGTAAGTTCTTGATCGTTTCAATCTTGTAGTTTCTGGAATTGGAATCCCCTTCTGATATAGATTTCGTCATCTAACAGGTGAACTTTAGCTCTGGTAGTTACTTTCGTGGCCAAAAGACTGACATTTCTTCTCGCCTTCCATTTGATGCTGGTTTTGAGGTGCTCAAGTCTCTTGCGCTTTTAGCATATCTGAAACTTTGAAATGGACATTGACACATCAATAGTAATTTATTTTGTTTCAATTGTTAGATTAATGGTCCTCATGAAGTGAAATAATGTTTTCATCATAGTTGTTATTTTTCTATATATGGCCCAATATTGAACTTATTTAATCAGTTGGATTTTTTATTATAGAAGTCAAATTCAATTTTGAAATACCACATCTTCTCCTTGCTTGGAGGATTTATCAACTTGGATCATCTTATAAGGTAGTTTGTCTTCATAACTTGGTCAAATTCATTAAAGGGCTAAATATAATTAATCATGATGTTAAATTTCACATTAATAAGTTATGAGAACTTCCATTTCCAAAAAAAAATTATGAGAACTTTGAAGTTTGCATTTAAGCATGACAAACACCAAAGTAAATAATCTAATATAACTTTCAGTTCCTATTTGGCTGTTGAACTATTACCTACAATTTGTTGATATGGATTCTCAGGCCCGTGCTCAAGTACATAAGGAGGAAAATATCTTATTTGCATCTAGGATCAATTTCCTGTAGAAACACAAATGGATCATTCTAGTGTTTTATTTATAAGATAATGATTTTTATATGGTGTTCATAACAGCACCACTTAGCCAGTGGAAACATGCTGAAATGTCATTTCCACAATGAGCAGTTAGTAGATATTATCATAAAAATGTGAATTGAGTATTACATCTGTTTGAATTATAAAACTCCGCCTATGTTTTATAGCCGGTCCCAAGCCCGGATAAAGGAGGAGGGTTGTGTTAGGCCCCGACAGCCAGCGTAAAATCTTGTCGAATCTCATGAACATGGATCAACGAATATATTGTTACTAATAGAGCGGAATGGCGTCGTATGATCCATGTAGCCGACTCCACCTAGTGGGATAAGGCTTTGTTGTTGTTGTTGTTGGATCAGTTCTTCTGAATGCAATTGTTTGTACTTACAAAATTGTAGTTTGTTGGGGGCCAAAAATGTAGGCTTTAATTAGGATTGTGTGATTAGCTTAATGGTATGAACTCTGATTTTATTATCCCCTCACATTGAGGTTCACATAGCAATTTCCAATCAACACTTGTGTGTTGCTTCTCTTTGTCATTGATTTAACACGAAATACTAACAAGTTATCTATTTATGTTATGTACGGATAATGAATATTTGTTCATGCACAAACATGGCGTATATTTGAAGTACATTACTGGTTTATTACCATTTTTAAACTTAGTTTTTATATAGACTTGTCCAAACTTGTGTGATCGTGACAAAATTCGTTTATCTGTGTATTTGTTCATGCGCAAACATGGCGTATATTCGAAGTACATTACTCGTTGATTATTATTTTTTTAACTATTCTGGTTTGAGTTAATCTTTATATTGAATTGTCCAAACTTGCCATTATTGTGACAATTCATTTCTCTGAGCACTTAGGCCAAATTTACTCTTGCTCGAAACCATTTATATATCTTATTTTTTTGCTGTACAGGCTGTAGGCATTATTGCTGCTGTAGGAGATTCAGTTGCAGTGGAAGTGGGCACCCCCGTGGCAGTTATGGCTTTTGGATGTTATGCCGAGTTTACGCTGGTGCTTATCTTTCTACATCTTTAGTTTAAGGTTTCAGAGTTTTGACCATAATAGTTGTTAAAAGAATCCATTGCTTATGGCTCATGATGGATTGATAATTATGTGCAGGTACCTGCAAGGCATCTTCTTCCTGTTCCAAGACCAGATGCTGAGGTTGTGGCAATGTTATCATCAGGTTTGACAGCTTCAATTGCTCTTGAAAAGGTATTCTCAGTTTCCATCTTGTATTTGCTTATATGTTTTTTCTAGTGGGATAAGGCTTTGTTGTTGTTGTTGTTGTTGTTTTTTCTAGGGTATTTCTTTATATGTGCTCTTTTTTCTTATTTGTTCTATTTATGGAATACATATCATATTAGAATCAGGGAAGTAGTGTTCTTCTGCAATTCTGTAACACCCTATTTCCTTTGCTCTATGTGAATCCACTGAGGATTGTTCGTGCTGACATTATAGAAATTATCTTTTATATTTTAGGCTGGCCAAATGACATCGGGACAAGTAGTTATGGTCACTGCAGCAGCTGGGGGTACTGGGCAATTTGCTGTTCAGGTCAGTTCATATTGTTCTCTTTGGGCCATTGTGCCATCTTTTTTGTTTCTCACCAAATTGATAGCTTTGATTCCAGAAATTTTCTTCTTAAGAAACATAATCCTTCACATTAATCTGGCCTTTAAAAAAATTGCTAACAGCTTCAAGTGCAACTTTTCACCCTTTTGCATATATATGTACATATTATGAAAGTATTTGTTACTTTACAAGTTAGTTGCAAAAAGAGAAATTATGTCAGTAATATTTATACCTTTGCACATATTTGTACATATTATGAAAGTACATGTTACTTTACAAGTTACAAAAACAGAAATTGGCAACTATGGTATATAATCTGAGTAATCCAGAATGATTAGTTCTTGGTGAAGTGGAAGTGACAACTTTTATGGTACATTGTCAGTTGCACTTGAATAAAGGTTCTTTTGCTTCAAAATATGGACACTTCTATATCTATATTAACCTGAAAACAAACAGTAGTGGCTGTTGACATAAATGTAATGGTGTTTCTCTTTAGAAGGTTACTAGTTCAATATTGCTAATTGTTATCAGTTAACGTGTTTTCACCTCGAGTATTTTATGGCATTATAGTTAAGATTAAGTTCAATCTAAGTAATCCAGAATGATTAATTCTTGGTGAGGTGGAAGCAACAACTTTTATGATATATTGTCAGTTGCTTGCAGTTCAACAAAGGTTCTCTTGCTTCGACGTACAGTTACTTCTATATCTATAACAACATGGCATCAAACAATAGTGGCGTTTGCATAAGCATCTGAACTCTATTATAACACAAAATGCTGAATCATTCATCACAACTTTTTGTGGCTGGAATTTTCAAGGCACTGGATTTGCCAAAGAAGAAACCAATGTGTTGCTAGATTATCTCACAGTGAAAGGGTAGCTGCTTGACAAAATGCAACAGGAATACTTGGTTAATGTGCTAAATGAATATGCTCTTGACCAGTACATAGTATAACCATTGATCTGAAAGAGTAAAGAATTTCTGCTTGACAAAACGCAATAGGAATACTTGGTTAATGTGCTAAACGAATATGTTGTTGACCAGTACCTAGTGAAACCATTGATTAAAAATGATGACATGTATACTTCTGCATGGATTCAAAATGTTCCCCATTGTAGATGTGGTTTGGGTAACCATTGAATCTTTTGGAGGATACAACTCTTCAAAATATTTCTATTACCAAATTTGTTTGCTCCCTGTTAGCTTGTAACTTAATGCATAACTTCTAAAGGGCATTGCACTCTTCTTGTTAGCTAGCAAAATTGGCTGGAAATAAGGTGGTTGCAACATGTGGAGGCGAAAAGAAAGCTTCTTTGTTGAGGTCTTTGGGAGTTGACCGTGTTATCAATTACAAGATGGAAAATATAAAGGCTGTATGTTCTATAGCATTCCTCGAGTATCTTTTGGTCTTTCTGATTTTGCTTTCTGTGATCTGGCAATTGCTGTAATTTGCTACTCATCAGGGTATTTGACATCTGTGTTTACGTCATCTGGTGCAGTGAGTTTAACCATCTTATTTTGGAAGTTTTACTTCATTACAAGGAGCAGCTTCTTACCATAGTTTCGTTTTCACAGTACAATGAGTAATGTTGAAAGATATAGCTAAGAGTATTTTTTGGAATTTTGTTCGGCAATAATTCATTTGTACACAACTCCTTATAGCCAGCAGCGTCATTTCTTCTTGAATGCAAAACCAAGTAGTTTAATAGTTCTGCAACTTGAATAAATAATTTCCTAATTATCTTATCATTTTTTGCCTGATGAAACTTGTATGTAATTGGTCATTATATTCAATAAAACAGGATGGCTACATCATTGCTAGTAATCCCCTTTCCCCTGAAAAAAATGTACAACCAAGCTTCCTGTGCAATGACCGAAACTAATTGCACAATTTTTATTTATCATGCTCTGGGTCATGATACAGATATTAGCATGTTACAGTGTTAACTATCAGATCTTATCTTTCTGTAGATTTGAAAAACAAAATTTGTCTGCTTGTGATTTGATAAATAGTAATAATTGTGTCGTATCTACAGGAAGGGTATCAGTTTGCACCCAAAACATAGAAGACTGACAAATTAATAATACAAAAAACTCAAACAAAAGGCAGATCAAATTGTTTGTTGATGTATCACTTTTTTTCTGCTTGAAGTTTATTGTTGATCTTGCAAAATTAAAGGATCTTTTGATTTACAACTATCTACATATGGAAATCCTCAGTTTTAATGTTAACGATTTGACATATCATAATTAATGGTTCATTTAATTTTTCATTTATTTTTTGCTAAGAAAATGTATTCTATTGAGCATTGCAATATTTCTGAAAAGACGGCTTTTTTTTATCTTTGATAGTGGTGGTTGAGGAAAAAATATGAAGTCTGCAGAAACTTGCTTTCAGGGACCAGGGGGAGCTCCATCAATTCTGAATGTATCTTCACATGATAGATTGAAATCATAGGAAAATGCTATTCTGAAATTTTCCATTTGATGAGAAAACAAATAGAAAGTAGGGGAAAAGAGAACAACGAATAAGAAGTATATTAAAGCATTTCACATCCTCTGTCAGCTTGCTGTTAGTTTAGTATTCAATTTTGTATATGATTAAAGCCAGTTAAATTAGAAAACAAAATGATTCTAAAGGAGGTGTATTATTATTATTATTTTTGGAGAGGCTAAAGGAGGTGTTATTCCAATGGATGTTTCCATTTGTTCAAGAGATGAATGTCTTTACCTTGATCAATCACTTAGTCAAGGATCCTCTATTAGTACAGCATTGATGTTGTGGCTTTTTCTTTCCAGGTGCTGAAGAAAGAATTCCCTAATGGTGTGGATATTATATATGAATCCGTAGGCGGAGAAATGTTTGATCTATGTCTCAATGCTTTAGCAGTTCATGGACATCTTATTGTAATAGGAATGATATCCCAGGTACAAATAGACCATTGCAAGTGCAAAATTTTCCCAACATATTTGTTTTCAGGCTAGTTTCAACTATGTTGATTTTATTAATAAAGATAGATAATGATGTTGCATTTTTTCATTTTCCATGTTCAAGAAATCAACATCTATATAATTGTGTTTCCTATCTATTTCTACCGACTGACTGGATAATGGAAAGAGTTAGACAATGACAATTGATCTCAAGGATTTTGTTTCATCATCCATATCAGTTTCTCAAACTTTGATGCTTTGACTCTTGTTGTATTCATATAACCCAAAATGGTCATGCATGATAATTTTCCTCCATTTACAGAATTATAACCATATGCCGGTGGTTTACTTGGTTCATTTCACGATTTCTCTGTATTCACTAAGAGGAATAGTCAAACAAATAAGATAAGAGAATACACCATTGTCCATTTGTATATTGCCCTTTTATTTAGCTACAACTAAACCATGTTTCACAATATTTTGCCATTAACAATTGAAATTATGTGAAATATTATATTGCCACGTGAGCACATAGTGCAACTCCGCCTATGTTTTATAGCCGGTCCCAAGCCCGGATAAAGGAGGAGGGTTGTGTTAGGCCCCGACAGCCAGCGCAAAACCCTGTCGAATCTTATGAACATGGATCAACGTGGTATTCATTCTCGTTCGGCTCTTGGAATCACATCCAGCAGTGGTTGGAACAGCTTGCTAAATCCAACCACTTCACCTACTTCATTGCCCCCAACCGTTTCCCGTACCTCTATTGAAACAGAATGGTTTCATGTTCTTTCATCGATTGGTTATTCCTCTCCGTTCGTATCTCCTTATCCAATTTCGGTCTCGATTAGTTCACAAGATTGAATGGCCAAGGCATTGAAAAGCCTAGATTCGATTGTTTTCCAATTTCAGTTGTGTAATGTGATGTTGAAAATATGACTATGAAAATGAAAATAAGATAGATATTTTTACTAATAACAGTGTTAGAATCTTAATAAATTACTACTATACCTTGTATGTTCGAGGACAAATTTCTATCAAATAGACCTTATGGAGTGGACCAAACTCCAATTACAAGGTTGATAAAGACACTTTTCAAAGGCTGCCATAAATCTAAAATCCATCCATTTATCTATAAAACTATTCATAGAATTAAGAGGTAGTTGCGACAACTATAACAAAATTACTAATCCATTATTTTATTACCAACACATTATTTTCTTAAATAATACAAATTAGTGTTATATTACATTGCCAATGCATGATTAACATTAACATTACCCCTAAAAAATACGTGATTAACATTGATGTGTTAGATGATACAAATCATCTGAATGTGTAATAGTTAATGATACAAAGTAATTATTTGTAGTTGATACACTTAATGGAGAGAGGTTATTCAGACGCACAAAGTGAAGAACAATAAATGAAATTTGAATAGTTTAGGAAGAAAATTGTGTTTGACACTTGAAAGACTGAACTGAACAAGGCCCAGATTTCTGAAAAGTCAAGACAATTGGTTAAGTGTCAGCCCAAATCTAATTTGTCAATGTCACAATATAACACCCTTGAAAAACACATCATCTCGGAATAGGATTGCATTTGAAGCTTAACTTGGGTTGATTAGTGTACCGATTCGTTAAATTCAATGGAATAGTTCAATCACGATTGTAAACGTGCAAATGCTCTTTGGTAAAAGGTCCTGAACCTTTTACCAAAGAGCGCTCGACAACTACTGAACCAATCTCCTCATGACTTTTGATAAAAGGTCTCCCTCAAAATCCTTAGTTCAACTCCACTTGTATTTTAAGTGCTCTTTGGTGGTCCTGTGACTCCATCAAAGCGCCTACAACAGTCTAGCAGTCTAGTGCCAGGTTGCATTCTCGTTGTCTCTAGTTGTCCGGTGGTCCACAATCCAGCATCTATAGTTCAGAGGTAGCATGCAGAAAGACCTAGGATTCCACCTAGCCTAACATGCATTTCTATCTCAACGTTAATAGCCAGTTTCATGTGTTTCCTATTTCTAATCCATATAATATTTAGATTGCTACCTGCGTGTTGCGATATTTCTATTGCTATGGGACAGGCGGAAACAAGTGTTTGAGATCTCCCACCTCAAAACTGCACAATGCACGTGACGAATCTGAGCTAGGTGCCCATCTTGCCCTGTAGGCACAGGTGAGAAGCCTACCCTACCTAGAAATCATGCGAAGATCTGGACTTTGATAGGGATGTTGATGTTCCATAACCACCTAAAACATGTCCTTAGTGAGCCTGATCAGTTGTCTCATGAAGAAGCACAAATATACATTCCTTGTAGATAGCTGCCACAAGATTCATATCCATAAATCCACCTTAGAGGCATCCAGACAAAATATGAGATCCTCTCATGAAGTGCCAGGAACATTACAATATGCTGATTTGAGGCTAGATCTGAATTGAGGGTCCATGATCCCTCCTCTGCACTGCTACCTGCGGTCAAAAACTCTAGCAATCACGACATGGGATCTGATGTGAGCGCCAGTCTCGGGAAGCATTGCGAGCTCCACCTGGTGTCCATTTGTGTCTCCAACCACACCTGATCCGGGGGATGCTACGAAAGAGGCTGAAAAAGTGGGATGATTCTCTAGATGTCTTGCCAAAGCAAAAAGACCCACAGACCAGTTTTGTGAGAGATCCAGGAGAGGTCTCTGTTATAACATGGGAAAAAACTATCGTTAACTTGGCAGCCTTTGTTTGAACTTCACAAGTCTGTTGGATTGATTCTACACTAGAAGATCATAGAGAACTAAATACACATATGTTAAATTTAGGGTCCTTATCTGATGGTGTAAGCTTTTTGGGTAGATCGGTTTTTTTAACTTATTTGTTGATTCTTGTGGGTCCTTGTTCTTGTGCTTAGGATCTCATGACATTTAGAGATCTTGATAGGGGAGGAAGCCCAAGTAAACAACCGAACCCCTGTTTTCACAAAATTATTCCTATGGCTTGATTTCTCATTCACCAAAGGATCAGTTTTATTCACCAATGCTGACCTTGTGTTCCCTGGAATTTTAAGGTTCAAACTAATTTTATTAAGAGTTTCTGTTTTGTTAAAGTGCTGAATCATTTGCCCTTAAAAGAACAGTTTATTTATTTTCATTATCTTGCATGTATATGTTCCCAGTTTATTCTTATCTCCTTTTATTTCAAAAGCTATTTCTATATTGTAGCCCCGAAAAACTATTGCAATAGAGGAATGAAGAATTTTCCATACTGTGGAAAATGTTGAGTCCTGCACCTGATAGGAAAATGTTTTCTTCGTGGATTTGAAAATGTTGACTCCACTTCAGTTAAAATTGAAGCACTGATCCATTTGTTTGTAATTTCTTCCATTTTGTGTTGTTCAGTATCAAGGAGAGCATGGATGGAGGCCCTTGTCATATACTGGATTGTGTGAGAAGATCCTTGCAAAAAATCAAACAGTGGTATGTATTCATCTGCAAATCAATCGTTAACATAATTACTGATCTCTTTTGTTGCTTTGAAAATATGATAACCTAATCTTTTATATACTCTTTTACTAGAGTTGCAATATTTTTTGTTTACAGGAGAGTCTAATGTGATTCTTGATGCATCATTTAAACTTAGCTTAGGGCCTTATGTATTTGTTGCACGTGTAGCTGATGTTAAAGTATGATATGCATTTACTTAAAGATAAACTATTATGAACATTAGAGAGAAAATAAATCATTTAATCTGGACAGTAAATGAGGAAATACCTTGGATCCATTGTGGTATTATGTCAAAAAAGGATTTGTGATTAAGGTGTCCAGGGGAGGGATTAACTGTGGCCAGATGAAGATTGAAAGAAAGGGAGGGACTCAATGGTGGTGGGAAGCAGGATGTTAATAGAGGGAGAGGATGATGCAATTGAAGGAAACTATGGTAACGAAAAAAAAAAGAAAAGAAAGAGGCATTGATGAGGGGAGAGTGTGATGTGATTGGAGAGTAGTAGTGAGGTTGAATGGTAACAAGTGCCGGATTCAAAAGGGTAATTTTATAAAAATAGTTCAAACATTTGCTTTTATAACTTTTATTTCTGTCCAAAAAATCAGCTTTTAAATTGCTTGCAATTCTAACCTGTATCGCAATTTAATGCTTTTTAAACTTACAAGTTTGTTGGCGGTCCCAAGCCGGATATATTTTATAGCCGGTCCCAAGCCCGGATAAAGGAGGAGGGTTGTGTTAGGCCCCGACAGCCAGCGTAAAATCCTGTCGAATCGTATGAACATGGATCAACGAATATATTGGCGTCGTATGATCTATGTAGCCGACCCCACCTAGTGGGATAAGGCTTTGTTGTTGTTGTTGTTAAACTTACAAGTTTGTGAGCCCATCCAGTTATCAACTTGACAATCGCTGAATTAATATTTAGCATTTTCCCCAACAAAAATATAGTTGTAGGCATTTTGATACTGTATGAGAATTTTAAACATATGCTGATGTTAATGCCCAATGTAACAACATTCTACCTAGTTGTTGGTTATAAGGAATGCATATGTTTCTTCTGGACCTACTATCGCCTCAGTAATCCAAGGTTACAGCGTTGAATGTAAATTTCTCCCAATAGTAATGCGTCTGAAGTTCAATGTTGTGATGTCTCCTTACTGATATTTAATCCATTAACAAGTTAAACCAACTGTTGGTTAATGAATGCATATGTTAGCAGTATTCACAATTTCCTATTGCAGTATGTTAGTATGTAAGTTCATGCTGGAATTTCTTTTGACAAAGAATAGAACTTTATCATGTTCTTTAAATTGTCATTATAGCAAGTGATTTAGAGTTATATTCCTTCATTGTTTGCTGACAGGTAATGTGCGGAACCTATGCATGTTGTCTTTCTGTTCATTTAGGCTGCGTTTGGGATATTTAAAAACTTTAGGAAACACTGGCATTGTTGAAAGGCCTTTGTCACCTAGGATCAAGGGCTAGCTTTGAAGAAATCAGGAAAATGAACTGTGGTTAATAGAAATTTGTGAGTCAAAGCAATCTAAAAAAAGTTACCTTAATTAATAAAAAAATAAGGTAGTTAAAGCAGAGTTGGAAAAGCAGTGCCAAATGCAGCCTAATATACTTTATGTTACATATCAACTCATATAAGAACTTGCTTATTTGAAATAAGTTCTCTTTATGAAGTTTCGTCTTTAGGCAACTTCACATTTGCTTTATGGTTTTAGTTCTCTAGTTCAAGAAGGAAAGCATTATACTGAGGGCATATCCTCAGTTCCTGAACTGTCTTCAGTGCAATCATGAGGATGATTGACAAGTCATTTAAACTTTTTTGTTTATAGTTGAGGCCTTTGTTTTGCTCGCAGTCACCTTTGTTTGGAGACTTGTATGCTTCATGCCTTCACAATTTTGCTGTTGTAGATCATTGGTCGTCTGAAGCAAATGTGAACTAGAGAATTTATATTTACTACTAGAGAACCATCCATTGCAAATCGATGCACAGATTATTACTGATCTTATTGTTATTGAGCTGAAAATCAAAATTTATATTTAATAGGTTTTTTTATGATCTTATGGTATATTTTTTGGAAGTTTTATTTTTCTGAATTTTTTTTCTCAATCAATTGTTCCAAAAGATAAGCCCAGCAAATGCAGAATTTGCCATGGTGGATATATCTGAATATTAGGTTTTCTAGGGATTGTTTTGTAAAATCTTCATTCTTATCCATCTTAATCCCAGGCTGGTTTCTTTCTGATTCAACATGCTCGTTTGTATCAAACACACTTGGATAGACTCTTCGATCTATATTCCACTGGAAAACTCAAGGTAATTACTCTTGTAACTTCATTCTCTATTGTATGCCACCTAATGATGAGCTGCTGAATTTCTCGGAAGTTTAAGAAGCTGTCTACATGAATGATTTGGAAAGCATGCTACTACTATTGCGTAGAAAACCTAGCCAGACATTCTAATGTCAAGCAACTTTGCACTTGCACTGGGCAAAACTTTTATATATACTTTGAGATGATACATTGGACATAATACTTTAAGTAACGTGTGGCTCTATTTATTCATTAGACGTGTGTGTAATCAAGTTTTGTAAGTGTATTGTGATTGTAAGCCCATAATCATTCATAGACATACCTGGGGAGTTAACAAATATCATTGGATGTCTCACTCTACACAGTCAAACATTAAAACCATGAACAATCCACACCTACGATAAACCACTGATCCTGAAATCGCATTTAGCAAGCTTCAGTTGCTAGTTTCTTGTTGCTCATAATCTCGTGTTCCAATTTTTTTCCGGTATAACAGGTTGCTGTTGATCCCAAAAGGTTCCTTGGCCTTGGTTCTGTAGCCGATGCAGTCGAATATCTTCATTCCGGTCAAAGCCTTGGCAAGGTATTACACTACACCTATTCAAAAGCAAAGCAAAAACCGAACTCACTGATTCTTAAGCTTGAATTTGGAGAAACCCTGTTATAAGCTAGAAGTCGAAGTATTCAACTGAGAGAAAAACATAAAAATATGAATTAATTCTGATGTGTTAAATGTTTTGCAGGTCGTAATCTGTGTTGATCCTGCGTATGGTCAAACAGCGGCGAAACTATGATGGAACTGTACATGTCAATTTATTGAATTTTCTAGCTGACATTGGAATGGCGATGCAGCAGTATTACCACAATAATAGCTGAAAGTTTTGATGTAGAAGTATTTACCAATAAATATATCTTTTTTCTCCTAATAAGGTATTTCTGAGAAAGTTAACCTGCAGATTAACCCTTCCTGTCCCTGCCCTACCGACGGCAGACACCCTCTTTCATTATTTCACTTCTTTATTCATTTAATGGCTCTTCACACGATTAAAGGCCTGAAATTATAGTTTCCACGTGCACAGTTGAAGTTCCACGAGCATGTTTTTATGGGACGTCATGAGATTTGTGATCATGCGGCTGAAAAATGGGTACGGTTTTGCAGTTCTTTTATTTGTATTGAACTGATTCGGTAGTGTGGTTCGCTCGGTTCACCTGTGACCTCCCCAGTCGTCGCTATCCTTGTCCCCATCGTCCTGTCTCACCTTGCTGCCTCCAGCCCCCACTTAGCTCTGGCTAAGCCAGAGCGTGTTAGGAACAAGCTCCGGCTCGAAAGCCAGAACGTTAGTGAACAAGCGGAGGCTTTCGAGCCTCGGCACGTTAGGGCGCTTGAAGTTTTTTCGCTCGGGATTCAAACCAATCAAATCAAAATCCTCGACATCAGGGTCTACAAGAAGAGAGGCCTTTCAAACCTGTGCCTCCTTTGAGAAGCTGTTGCCCTGGACATCCCCTCAGGCATCCAAGGGATTTGCAGCTGCGGGGACTCGACTTTTCATTGATATTGAACCCTAAGGGGCAACACTTTTTGCAGCTGTTGCCCTTGGAGTGCTAACAGAGTTTAATGAGCGATTTGTTTTCAAAGATTCGAGATCTTTCCGATTTGTTCCTTTTCTCATTTCTTTTTACAACTCTAAAGATTATATTTGTTTCGAGTTTCAATAGATGTCTTTGTTGCTGTGGCATGAAACGCCGTGGGAAAAAAAAATCCTTTCTGCAACTTCTTCAATTTTTCAATACCAAGATAGTATCTTTCTTTTATGAGAATCGTTATTTATTACTTTGAACCTTTCTGATGATTTCATGCAAGATTCTTTGCGCTCTTGAATCCTAGATTGATATACTAATTTATATTTTCAATTATATGGTCCTAAGTCTTTCCCATCGATCTTCCAATATAAATACACCTTCTCAAGCCTTTCCTAAACCCTTGCAAGGCAATAGTTCTTGGGACTTACTTGTGTTGTATCCGATGGCACTCTTGAACCTTAAACGCAGAACTTCAGTAGGTGTAACTGTGCAGTGGAGATGTGGTGCAATGGCGGTGAGGACTGTAAAATTTAACGTGCTAATCAATTTTTTAAAAAAGATTAAATCTTTAGGGAGAATAATATGAATTATTTTATATTCTTAATATTCTTCTTTACATTTGGACTGCTGACAACTTTAATCTAATTCAATCCATTACGTGGACAATAAAGAGTCCATCACGAGGACAACAAAGAGCATAACATTTGACCCTATACCATGTTTAATTTAATGTACTTACTAATATTTTTAAAAGCTTAAGTCGTTAAGAAGAATTGATTTTATGTTTTTAACAAGGAGGGTGGAGTGGTAAGCACTTCAAGCAAAGTTTCGAGTTTGAGTATAGATTTATGCATAAAATTTTTGTTGGGAGTCACACTTACTAGTCAAGTATGTGGGGCGTTCTAATCGAATTAGTTGGATTCAATGGTGGGCCAAACTTTAACTTATGACATGACTTCCAGACACCGGAGGCTAGCTACCGAAAAAAATAGGCGTTAAATTGTGCAGCCATTTTTCAAAGCATAATAAAATAATCAAGCTGATTAATGGTAAAAATGGTGAACTATTTAGCTATAGTTTAAAGGATCAGTCATGATAATTAAAAAAATAAATAAAATCATAAACTATATTTTGTTATTTTTAATCTAAATATTAATCTTTATAATTGATAGAATTATTTTTTATAATATAAAATTATTCTTAACATAATGATCTTCTAAATTGTTAATAGAGGGAGTTATAAAAAATGAAGAAAAATATACTTAATTAATGTTGAACTCCATGTAATGTACGAACATTGTAAAAAATAATCATTATATGATTATGTTATTTATAATTTTAGAAGTTGCTGAAATAATTCTTTTAATGGATAAAAGTGTTAAATGAGCCATGCTATTCTAAAAAAATAATAATAAAATACATATTTGGAGCACTTGACGTAAATTAGGTGCAGAACACTAATTTTATTCATTAGATTAATAAAATAATTATATATTAATTTATATTGTTACTTAATTATATATTAATTATTCTTCAGAATTATCGACAAATTTTCTTAATGTCACTTATTTCTAATAATTATTTGATGGTAGTGATCATTAGACTCCCAACTGTTGTGGTTTACCAAAACTTTATCTTTAAATTTAATTATTAGAAACAAGTAACATTAAGAAAATTCGTCGATAATTTTGAAGGATACATTCGTCGATAATTAGAATGAGAGAGAGGGAGGCGGGAGAAAGAGAGAGTGAGAGAGGAAAAGAAAAAGGTGGGAAGATCAAATGACAAAAAAATCAATATTATTATTTTCGACGGATCTGCCTTCGTTATTACTTCGATTATTCGCCATTAATACGGAAGACTGGACTTATCTGAAATCATATTTATATTATAATATATCCACCTATCTCTCTCCCTCTCCCCTCGCTCTCTCCTGTCCGGCTCCCCACTCGCTCTCTCCTCTTCGGCTCCCTTCTCGCTCTCTCCTCTCCCACTCTCCCTATCCTCCCTCTCTCTTGGCTCAGGCGACAATGACTCCGGCTAGCCCGTGACTTCAACAATGCCAACCTCCCTCTCCTCCATCCCATCTCCTTTTGTTGCGGCCGCTTCGCGGCCCATTGGCTGCCTAGGGCCACCTAATCGGCCGTCTGGCAGCCCATCCTATCGCATGCGGCCAAATCGGCCGTCTGGCAGCCCATCCTATCGCATGCGGCCAAATCGGCCCTCAGCAGCTGATCCAACCATCTACCGCCTGATCGAACCACACTAGCGTCCTATTCGATGGCTTGTCGACCAAATCTAGCAGCAAACGACTAGATCGACCGCAGGCAGCTTGATTCGAACGTCTGACAGCCCATGACCAATGACTCCGACCCCTTCCTCCTTCGACCGTCAGATCCGACCGTATATATTTTATAAAAGGTTTTTGACAGACTCCATCGGAACGTTTGACGAATAAGTCTCGTCGGATGTTCTGAAGGGAGTGCCCTTCGAAACTTCCGATAGGAACCCTTCGGAACCTCCAAGGGGTGTTTCTCGTCGGAAGTTCTAAAGGGAGCGTGCCCTTCAAAACTTCCAAGGGGAAACACCTGTAGGAAATTCCCAAGGGTGTTATCCCTTTGGAACTTCCGACGACTTTACCAATTGAAAATACGATGTTGGTAACCCGTTACCAACGAGCTATTTTCCAACGATCACATTCCCATCGGAAAAAATCCATCATAAATTGTAATTTTCGACATATAACATGAGATTTTTATGGATTTACCAATCGATAATTCACAAAATTATTGTAGTGGATGGTCTCCTAGGATTTCAAATTAATTTCGGTGCTGAAATCCATGTGAAAGTTGATTGATAAATCACAATCGTTGATGTAGTCTTGCTTGATAAGACAACCTAATTCGAGTTTAGTTTCCACCAAGCCCGAGTTTTGTATGTCACGCCGACTCGAACTATATGGGAATTGTTTTGGCTTCGATTTTCATGTTCTTTCGGTCCAATTGTTTTCACCTTTGAAATGTTGATCGTGGGATCAAAATAAATCAAAAGTAGTAGCTTCTAACTCGAAAAATTATGAAAATAAATAAGAAAATAGATGTATGCAATGATAAAAAACTATACAAAATAACTTAAATGACACATGTAAAATATGTATAATGATATATATCAGTCACCCTAGATTGCCTACCCTTGATATGGTCTCCCATTTTTGTGGATTGCATATTGAAACCAAATCTCATTTATTCTTTGAATGCCCTATCACTTGCGAGCTATGTCAACTTTTTCAGGCCTTGACTAGTTACCAATTTGTTTACTTCGCTTCTTCATTCGATGGTCTTGGGGTTCGCGAGGATTATAAGCTATCCATTGACTCATGTCAATCTTTTTGGAGTATTTGGTTGATGGGTAATGATGTCCATTTTAGTTCTAAGTAGATTCAATCCTATTCGCTAAAAGTTGGGGTGCTCTTGGGGTTTTATATCATGCTCGCGCATTGAAACTCACACATGTACCATTGGAATTTGATTCCCCGAACTTGGTGCTACATGCTCAAGCTCCGTGATGACTATGGAATGTTATCTAGGAAATATGTATTCTATCTAATTCAGTTGTTGAAGATGCAAGCTACGATGAGATGCGAGCAAGGTACAAGGCTGCTTCGTTGAATTCTGTTGGATAATGTCAGCATGGGCATTACCACATGACGCCTGCGCATCTGCACGCGGACCGCACATCCCGTGCATTGACCGTGTGACGCGTGCACTGACTGCGTAGTCGCATATGTGGAGATTTCGCAGATCACGCGATCTGATTTCTGCGCCGCGAGAATCATGGGTTGAGGCGACACATCATCACACGCGATGGACACGCGTGATGTGTTCTATCTAACTTCTCGCCCAAGTCTCCCTACCTTATAAAAGGGGACCCATACCATAGGTCCCAAATACGCTTTCGAGAGGTTCTTCCAGAGGCACTTGTGCTGTGGCAAAGAGTTCCGTTCTCAGAGGTTCGATCCCCGATCCCGAGGTGCAAGTGCGTTCGTAGAAAAGCCCCGACAATCCACTTCCGCTGTAAGAGATATTCCGCGATCTCTAAAATTTATATCTGTTATAAATTCCAACATTCGTATTATAGTTTTTTAGGTTTTTCTCGAACTCATGATTGCGCTAAAAAATAATATTTGTTATTATTTATGTGATCTGCGTACCTCGGTTGTATGATCACAACTGAGGGACAAAGTAGAGTTTGTCATCACAAATATATTATGGATGAACATAGACCATAATATATTTTTCAAATTTATTTAATATTTTTGATAATTTTTTTCGGATTTTTTTTGCATATGTTGCAATAAAAAAAATAGAAAAAGGGAGAAAACTGTTCAGTGGCACACGGCTGAGAGGCTCAATTTTGAGTAAAAAAAGTTGCACACAAAAGGGTTAGTAATTGGACTAGCTGAGAGGCTCAATAATCAATTTTTTTCTTTTCTTTTTTGATTTTTGTCAGAATTTTAAAATATTTGAAAATAAAAAATATCTACTATAAAATCTCAAAAAAATAGGAAAATTTTGTTTTTTCTTTAGAAAGTTTTATGTAATATTGCATGCAATTTAATGTTATTAAAAGAAAATCATTTGTTGATTTAGAACATTAAATTAAATGATTAGATTTGCATGTCAATGTCAAATATTGCCTAATAAATGTGTTATCATGCATGAAATAAATATTTTTCATTTATGTATGTCATAATGATATTTATTTTTGTGATTAAAATTTTGACTATGTGTTAAAATTAAAATTGGAATGTCCAATCTTGTTAAGCATGATAACTTGTCTAGAATTTCAAATTGATTTGAAATTGGTTAAATTAAAATTAATTCCTTTTATGAGAATTAATTAAGAGGGCAATATTAATTTTGGCTATGTGCTGAAATATATGTTTCATGCAAGCCTATAATAAAATAATTATTTGGTCTAATTATACATACTATAGGTAATTAAAGAATACATGAAACATAGATAGTTCTTTTGTAAGACTAAGACACTTGAGATTAAAATATTGTCACAATAATTAATGTCTTTCCGTTGAGTGGTGTGTGATCCGAAATGCATGTTTAGAAAGGTTCCAAGGAACTGGCCTGGTGCATGATCAACGCAGTCTGCAGAAATAGGGTTGATGTGTGATAATGTGAACACAATTTTTTTCTAATGTGATGTCGAGGCGAAGGATAGTGCGCAATTATTTAATTGGCACCCCTTGGGGAAAAGCTCCCGTTGCACTAGTCCTGATTGTCCTGATCATATTAGAAATAATTTGGTGCATCACACAAAGTAAATTTTGGTGTTTTGAATTATAAGTTGATTCAAAATATATAGAGTAGAAAATTTTGAATTGTGTTGATTCAAAATTCAAACATTTAGATTAATTTTATCATATTGTTAAAATAATGAATGATAATATTTTTTAGAGATAGTGGGAGATGAGTGAGAGTCTAACAACCTCTTGATGCCACTACTTCATGAATATTGTTATTTTATTTTTTATATTATTCGCCGACAAAATTACAACATGCATAACACTGATTTCTCCTATTTTTGTGAGTAAATTAGACCACGAGTTTCAAAACAATAATTGCTAACTTGAATAAGAATGAGAAGCTCAATAGATATTTCATTTTTTATATTATTTGCCGACAAAATTACAACATGCATAACACTGGTTTCCCCTATTTTTGTGACTAAATTAGACCATGGATTTCAAAACAATAATTTCTAATCTGAATAAGAATGAGAAGCTCAATAGAGACAATTATGATATTTGGCACCACAAGTCTAATGTCTTCTAGAAGAACAAGAGGTCTTGGAGACCATTAACCATGTTGTCAATGAACATGCACCTGGAAATAATGCCCACTGCCAGAGGGACATGGAGGCCTATCAGGCATGGACAAAAAAGGAATCGCATTGCTCGCATTACGTTACTGAGCACGATGAATAATTCCCTCCTATACGAATTCGAAGTCTATATGACAACGTTCGAAATGTGGGCGGCGCTCCGTAATAAGTATAGCGTCGCCACGACCACCAAGCACTGGATGCTTAAGATCAAGTTTGACTCTTATCGGAAGCGACCAAATCATACGATGAGGGAGTATATCCAAGAGATGTCTAACATGATCCGTGAATTCAAAAGTGTGGGACAAGTGCTCGATGACGAGCAACAGGTGCAAGCTCTGATCCGCTCTCTTCCAAAAAGTTGGGAACACATGCGTTGTAATTTGATGCACAACGAATGTGTCAAAACTTTTGACCAAGCTGCTCGCCACATTGAAATGGAGGATGAGACCCTACAAGCCATGAATCAATCCTCTGAAACATTAGTTGCTGATAATGGTGGACAAAGAGTTGGTTCCCAATCTAAGAGAAAATTGTCGCATAAGTCGCAACAAAAAAAAAGAGCGGAGATGCTGGACAAAATAAAGCTCAAGGCCACCAACGCAAACGTGAAAAACATGATGGCAAGGTAGACATGAATAAAGTAAAGTGATACAATTGTAGCAAACGTGATCACTTTGCTCGTTATTGCACTGAGCCAAAGAAGGTTTGTCCTGACCATAATTCTTTTTCTTATATCTCAAGTTGTATCTTAATTGCTGAAACTCATCCTTCGTGGATTGCAGATCTAGGATCCACCGACCATGTAGCAAGAGATCGCGGAGCCTTCATGAAATTTCATCGAATAAGTGCGGGGAGCAAATGGATTTACGTTGAAAATAACGAAAGAGTTGAAGTTAAAGGTGTTGAATTATGCAAGTTAGAACTTCGCAACGACCAAATTCTTTATCTTCACGACGTTCTATATGCTCCAAATTTTAGACAAAATTTACTTTATATGTCAGCATTAGACAAGCTTGGTTATGTATTAAGTTTTCAGAGGAAACAAATGACAATATGTGATGACAATGTTCTTATATGCAATGGTTTTCTCAATAATGATTTCTATGTTTTAAATATAGCATCGGTTGCAAACAGTTATTCTTTTATATCATCTGTTGATGTGAATGATAATGCCAACATTTGGCATGCCAGACTATGACACATTGGTCAAGATCGAATGAATAGACTTGCTAGAAAAGGCCTCTTGGGGTCTCTCACAAAAGTTGATCTTCCAACTTGTGAGGAATGTCTAGCTGGTAAGAAAATAAGAACACCATTTGGGATGGGAAAACGCGTCGAGTATCCATTACAATTAATCCATTCGGACATATGTGGTCTGATGAATGTTCACGCAAGGCACGATTTTTCTTACTTCATCACATTTATCGATGATTATTCATGTTACGATGTCGTATTTTTCATAAGTTTGAAGTTTTGAATTGTTTTGTACGATTCATGAACATGACTGAAAATCAAGTGACTCATAAGATTAAGGTCTTGCGAACCGACCATGGACGTCAATATCTTTCTAACTTATTCAAAAAGTTATGTGATGAAAATCGTATAGTTAGGCAACTAACAGTACCGAGAACTCCACAACAAAATGATGTTACGGAAAGATGGAATCGTACCTTATTTAACATGGTCCGATGTATGATGGCGCAAGCTAATCTTCCAATTTCGTATTGGGAGATGCATTATTGACTGCTGCCTACATTTTAAATCGTGCATCATCGAAATCCATTTCTACCACACCTTATGAACTTTGGACAGGTCGAAAGCCCAACCTTAGTTATTTGCGCTCTTAGAGTTGCGCAGCCTATGTTCTAAACAACTTCCATAAGTATAGAAAATTAGGTCCCGGAGGGCAGAAATGTATCTTTATAAGATATTGTGAAACCAACAAGGACTATGTATTCATAAGAGAAAGAGAAGATGGTACGGTAATGGAAATCGAAAGTAGAGATGTGACATTTATAGAGAATGAGTTTCCTAAGCAAGGCGAGATTGACAAGGTACTTCTCCTAGATAAAAAAGAAGATTCCGAATTGACAGCACAAGCGGATCAACTCGTTGAGGGATTAGTCTCCTCCGTACCATAGCTTGATCCGAGTGGCAGAGATTCACAACTGCCAACTGACAATCTGAAAGTTCTCTTCGACGGACTACTAGAAAACGTGTTCCGCGCCGACGATTTGAAATCGAAGGACTGCATGAACATGAATCACATGAGGTCAACATAGTAAGTTTGAAAGATGAACTTGAGCCAAAAATTTATCAGAGAGGCTCTCTCGTCCCCTCCTAAGGAAGAATGGATTAGGGCAATGGAGAAAGAGTTAAGGTCCATGTAAAAAAATCAAGTCTGGGACTTGGTTGATCTCTCGCCAGGTCGTAAGGCAATTGAGAACAAATGGGTTCTCAAAATTAAATGTGGCGTTGATGGATCCATTGAGAGATATAAAGCCCATCTAGTGGTGAAAGGTTTCACCCAAACTGCTGGTGGTGACTATGAAGAAACTTTTGCACCTGTTGTAAAGTTTGCTTTAATTCGTCTAATATTAACTCTAGTCGCACATCTGGACTTAGAATTACATCAAATGGATGTAAAAATTACATTTCTCAATGGAGAACTAGATGAGGAAATTTATATGGAGCAACCTCAAGATTTCGTTGTAAAAGGAAACGAGCGCAAAGTTTACAAGTTGCGCCGGTCCATTTATGAACTCAAATAATCATCTAGACAGTGGTATCTGAAATTTCGTCAGTCAATCATTTCGTACGATTTTAACATGATTGATGAAGATCACTGTGTGTATGTTCATGAGTCCGAGGATAATTTTGCGACGTTATATGTGGATGATTCTAATAGCTGAAAATAATAAAGATTATGTCATTATCATTAAGCAATGGTTGTCCTTCATGTTTGTGATGAAGAACATGGGTGAAGAGTGTGAAAATCCAACGCGACCGTTCCAAACGACTCATTGCTTTGTCGTAGGAATCATATATAAAGAGGATTTTGGAACGATTCTGCATGGATGGCTGTGAACCTATTGACACTCCTATTATGAAAGGCGAGGTTGTAAGCTTGGACATGTTCCCTAAAACTCCAGAGAAACAAAATGAAATGTTCAATGTTCCCTATGCGAGTGTGGTCGACAGTCTGATGTACGCTATGATGTATACTCGGTCGGACATATGTTTTGTCGTGGATCTAGTTAGTCGATATCAAGTTAATCCATAATGCCAACATTGGAAGGCGGTGAAGAGAATCATAAGATACCTCAAGGGTACTGCAGATCTTGTTCATGGAGGAAGTCTAAGACTTGCTGGATTCATCGATGTCGATTGGGCTGGTGATATAGATGAACAGAAATCCACCTCCGGATACACTTTCTTGCTCAGCAATGGTGATGTTACTAGGAGTAGCAATAAACAAGATTGTGTGGCACTATCAACTATGAAGGCAGAATTCATAGCTTGTTCAGTGGTAGTACAAGAGGCCTTATGACTTAAAAGATTCCTTCAAAATCTGAAAATTTTTTAGAATTCAATGAAGAAGATGGTCATTCACTGTGATAATCAAGCTATCATTGCTTATGTGAAAGACAAGAAATACTATTGTAAAGGAAAACATATCGACACGAAGTACAAATTTGAACGAAATCAGGAAGTCAAAGAGGAGATCTCAGTTGAGTACATATCAACGCACAATATTGTTACTGATCCGTTCACAAAATCATTACCAAGAGAGACATTCTTGAGACATGTAAATGTATTAGCGCTGCGTAGATTATAAATGCAACAATGTACTCAAATTTTTAATGAATAAAAAATTATTTTCTTTCATAAATTCATTGTTGTGAATTCTTGTTATGCATGTGAAAAGTATGTCAATCAGGTCTAGATTTGTTCAACACACGAACAAATATTTTTGACGCGCACGAAGATAGCGAGCGAAATGAACTATGTGAGTCATAGTGTGATTGTTAAAACATGAATTTTAATAACTCAATGTCGACTGATTTAGAGAGAGATGTTGGATATGAGATTCAAATTTGACGCTATTGGATCACAAGCAATTTAAAAACTCGAGTTAGGTACTAAAAGGTAGTGACTGGACTTAAGTTTGTGCAGTGTATAATTAAACAGAGCTAGAAATACGTCCCTTTAGTGGGAGTCTTTACTGTAGTATTTGTATTTAGTACCAATTTTGCAAAATTGACCTAGAGAGACATGATGAATTGATTAATTTGATGATCATCATGGTGTGAGTCTTTGGCAGATGAGTCATCTGCATGTGCCCTTAACTCTTGACTATGTCTTAAGAAAAGGAATTAGTACTTGCTGCTTTAGCGGGGTACTCAAAGGTGAAAAGTAAAGTAGCCTGTCGAGCTACATCTAGGAAAATAGCTAATTCATTACTATAAGACATGAGGGCGAGATAAAGAACTGTTATGAGCTGCATTAAGTTTTCACATAAATTGGCCAACTATTTTTGAAAATAGTGTATGTGAAAAATAGTTATCGCGGGGCAAGACGTTGTCTTGGCTATGCTGCAAGACAGATTTACGGCATAACAAGTTACATTATTTGAGCATTTGTTAGATCATGTGTGAGCTGTCATGAATCTCTAGCGGGCATGATATACGCTCTAGAGATAGTTGAGCAATTGAATCTTAATAGATATCTTTTTAGCTCCTATAAAGAAACGTGCTTGTACTTGTAGGTCGCACGGCATATTTACGAATTCTGGATAAACGAAAGTACAATGCCCAATGCGGATAAGTGGGAGATTGTTGGATAATGTCCGCATGGGCATTACCGCGTGACGCTCGTGCGTCAGCGCGCGGAGCGTGCGACACACATGCTGACCGTGCAGTCGCGCACATGGACCATGTGCAAACGTCATCACACGCGATGGACGCGCGTGATGCATTCTACCTAACTTCTCGCCCAAGTCTCCCTACTTTATAAAAGGGGACCCATATCATAGGACCCAAACATGCTTTTGAGAGGTTCTTCTAGAGACTTGTGCTGTGGCAAAGAGTTCCATTCCTAGATGTTCGGTTCCCAATCCCGAGGTACAAGTGCGTTCGTCAAGAGTTCGTAAAAAAGTCCCGACGATCCGCTTCCGCTGTAAGAGGTATTGTGCAACCTCTAAAATTTATATCTGTTATAAATTCCAACAAATTCTCATCCCGACAAAGCTCTGAGCAAAAAACAAGACTCTAAGGCTCAACATGATCTACCACAAGATTTTCTTGATGTGCAGAAGGCACGGGAAGTTCTTTTTGATTCCAAGTCCAGAGAAGACTATGATAAGGAGTTGCAAAAATTCAGAGAAGCATTTGAAGTTATGGCCTATGAAATTGAACTATCAGATATGACGATGGAATCTTTGGATGGTGTCCAAGAAATCTGCTACCAGTGTAGATGTGGTGATTTCTTTTCAATCTCTTCCTCGGAGCTTAGAGAGCCGGGAGTTTCAGTGGATGAAAATGAAGAACTTGTAGTGGATGCATTCTCAAATTCAGCTACTTCAATCATTATTCATTGTGGCTCTTGTTCACTTAAATTACGCTTGGTTATATATTGAATTTTCAGATTCTTTGTCACATTACTTGAGAGCTTTCTTGAATTGAGATGATACTTCTTTCTCGTTCATCTTCTTACCATGATGTTCACATATCGATATGAGAAGAAAGTGCAAAACAAACTCTGGATGTTATTATAGAACATGGATGAAAGCTTCTCCTAATTATTATCATTTGATTGAACTCTAAAATAGTTTGCAACATCCAGTGTGTTTCTGATTATTTTATGTTGCACTCGATTCCAATGTATACTTAAATATCATCCCTGCTAGGGTGATATCATCAAAATCCTAGAAGATTTTAAGGATATGAATATTGTGAACTTTTATGAAAGACTAATGAAGATTGTAAAATCATACATAAGATAGATATATAGTAAGTTTGTTAAGATTCACTGCAATAAATTTATAAATAACTTTTATCCCATATATAACACCTGGAAAAAAGAAGAAGATAAAGTCAGATTGAAACGGCCAATTAAAGATAAGATGAGAGTGCCAATTCAAATCCCAGAAATCCCACGTGGGATACAAAACCTTCGGCCTTAATGCATGGAATCAAATAATTAGGAGTAAATAAATAGGAGAGAGAGAAATAATTAGAGAATAATTACCTGAGATGTACCTCATGCCCTCTGCCAGTCGTAAGAAAAAAAATAGCTTTCTTTTCTAACTGTTCATCGTGCAGGACAATCCACCTTGGGCTGTTACAACTCATAACTTGAAGATCTCTCCAGAGAATCTCATCTCCTGTGAGGATGAAATCACGAACCATCATTTCCTTTTTGTCCCTGTTATTGACTGCAGCACCTCCTCACCCATACGAGACATCAACTGCACTGTAGATGGAGGGCAACCTGCAGAAGGAGGGGCGCAACAACGTGAAGGGGCGTGAGATTCTAGGAGTTGAAGGATCGACGGGAAACAATCGCAAATAAGGTGGGTGAAACTGAAATCCTTCTGCATAACTATGGATAGAATTAGGACAGAATTAGGACAAAATCATTTCTGGAGAAGTCTTGTGACATGTTTTTCCTGATCGAATGAAGAAAAGAAAAAAGGCATCGATTGTGTATTCCCTAATTTCTGATTTCTGACTTGTTGTTGATTGTTGATATATGTAGTTCTTTTAATGATTCCTCATATTGATGGTTGTTTTGAAGTGATGATTTAATTAGGTATGAAATTTCCCAAGTTTTAGATACTCTGCTCGAAATCTGACATATGATGACCGGTCGACCAATCATAGGAGATCGGTCGACCGATATGCCGTAGTCAGCCTAGGTATATAGATCGGTCGACCGACCGATAGAAATCGGCGATCGATCATTCCCTATGAACCGCACGATTTGGTCGATCGACCAACTGAAACCATTGCACGGGCGTAGTATTATCGATCGACCGATCCAGAGATATCGATCGATCGATACAAACTTATCGGTCGACCGACCCGGAGAGACTGGTCGACCGAATCCTAGAGTTTGACTTTACTTTTCTTACTATTTAATCTAGATTTTTACATGATTATTATTATCTATTTTCCATTACTGATTGATTAGTTGTATGACTGAATCCTATGCATTGTTATTGATATGTCCTTCCAGTGATCCAATCCTTCCTGTAGAACAAAAGAACGATAAATTGATAATGTGGCTAAGAAAGAAAGATGAAAAGATAAAGGGTGGGTGGCTAGCTCATGCCAAGTGCTTATAGTGAAGGATCGCTCTCTTAGCCATTGGCTGCACAAGGATGTCTTGTTTTGCTCGGCGTAAAACTCCAAAAGATAAAGGCACCTAAAGTCACTTAGGCCAAGAAAAAGTTCAAGGATAAAGAGAATGTACAAATGATATGAGTATGATGGTAAATGAAGTATGATTATTAATCCAGTATGATAACTGCATCCTTTCATGATTATATGATTATTGTATGATCTCTACCCTCTTTTATCCATTGATATCTATACTCAAATGATCTTATGCTCACTACCTGATCTTGATTTAAGTGCTTACTGATTCTGACTAATCCTATTTATCCGTTATGCATTGAGTACTTATGTTGATTCTCTACTAGACTGTATAGCTTATGGGAGGACTTCCTCCCATGTGTTTCCACAGGGTCAGGTCAGTGATGGTATTCAGATCGTGTGCCGCGACAAGCTCAGGCGATAATAAAGCACATGAACTTAAAAGGGTCCTAGTCATTATTATATTTCTTTTTTGTAATTATGAACTTTTATGTAATTCAGATGCTATATTTATTATGGAGACCTTGTAATTCTTTTCAGACTTCCGCTATTATAACACCTGCATTTTTCTTTTATTTCCTTGCTTATATGTCGCTATTTTAATCGAGTCTTAGTCAAATTTTGATCAAAATTGTAGTTTTTCGTAGCGCCTTCAGATAGATCTTCGTCACGTGACATTGGTCGATTTGGGAGCGTTACACCATATCACTCTTTAAGATCATGACAATAATGTTGATTATGGTCATCATTGAGTTAATGTGATGATTTGGTTGATAACGTTTATCTAATTTATCTTTATGAGTTCATGTGCGTTTTTATAAAGCACAGTGGACAAATAAAATAATGCTTTGGTCTATTTGAAGACAGAAGTATAATAATAATCATTTTAAAATCTCAATTAGTTAATAATTTTAATTATACAAAAATAAATTGAAGGAAACATTTTCAATTATTAATTTGTAATCAGATAACAAAGTCAATATTTGAAAATAAGGAACAAGGTTGCTCATAATGCCACTTTTAAGAGATCTAATGCCACTTCAAAGTGATAATTTTACTCTTAATTTGTATTGTAAGTTTTGAATATCATTAATAATCTCTCGTCTCTCATCCACCCAAGATATTTTTTTATACTACCTCCTTTTTATTTTAAGATTTAAATATTATCAATATATTCTCTTATCTTTTATTCTTCTTCCACCCATTATATTAATTTAATATATTAGTATTTTTATGTATTTCTCTCTTTTTCTATCTGGTGGACTCCTAGCCAACTTTGTACAACATGAGATTGAAAACATATTAAATTAATATAATATATTATAATATACAAATAAAGTAGTTTTCAAAATTAAGAAAAAATAGCTCATAAAAATTTATGAAAAAATCCACCGATAATCAACATATGCAAAACTTTCACTTTCTTTATATATATATATATTGATTTATTTTCATTTTCACTATCTTTATTTTCAGTTTATTTCATATACTCTTGAGCATTATATATATTTTGATGTAATTATAGTTTTCTTAAATTTATATGCATGTATGATATCTCATATTATATTTATTAGAATTATATTTTTATCATGAAAAATTAAAATATAACATCCGGAAGAGAGATAATAAAGAAAAAAAAGTTAGTGAACAAGTGGCAACTAAAATTGAAGAGGCGAGAGAAATATATTAAAAGTAAATAAAAGATAAAATTAGAAGTTTGAAGTGATATTAAAAATTTGAAAAGTGATATTGAGGACTCCGAAGAATAATTAGTTACGTAAGCAATAAAAAAGAATAAACAAATTCGCAAAGAGCTGCGAAAGGAAACCGTTTGATAAAACCAGGAGATGTAAATGCAACCGGGTGGATGCTGAGTCCATCGGTCGCAGCAACAAGATGGGTTCGAAGACCGGGCCGCGCGGGTGGAGCGTCTTCGACGGCGTGAAGCCCGTCCGCTTCCCTCCGCCGATCCCCGAGGCGCTCATGGCCGAGATCGACGCTGCCATCGCCGCCTCTGAGTACGCCCGCTCCACCGCGGCCCTCTCTGGCTCCTCCTCCGCCGCGGACGGAAACGAAACGTCCTCGTCCTCGTCGGCACCCGAAGAGTTAGATATTGAGCTGCCGGAGATCGACGCCTCCGCCGGCGTCTACGACAAGCGGATAGCCGATGAGGCCTACAAGGCGGCGTGCGGCGCCCTCGCTGCGGGGCGGCCGGACTCCGCCATCCGGTCTCTCCATGTCGCGATCGCTAGCTGCCCTCCGGATAAGACGTCCGCCCTCACCAAGCTTCGATCTCTCTTCGCCATCGCCTCCTCTCAGCACCTAAAGCAGCAGCAGCAACAGCAGCAACAGCAACTCTGATTAATCTTTACACGACTCTTTGAACCTTCTTTAGAGGTTCTTTCCCTTTGTCAGTAATTCTTTCGAACTCTCTAATGATTTAGTGTCTGGGCCCTTTTTTCATGCTGTGTGCTAATAATTAATCGAGCTTGCTTTAAACCTGTAATTTGTAGTACCTTGTTGAACTATCTTAGGCATTTCGAGTAAATGATTAATGCAATTGTTTAGTCTTTTATCACATGCTGATAGTTAATGGATTAATTCAAAGTTCGCATTTGTGATTGCTGAAAACTGAATTATATGTGAGGTTAATACAAATATACACAAATTGAACAATTGAAAACCGATAAAATTTCCTGGAATGTGATTTTGATATCGGGGTAGTGATTTGGTTTGTTTTAGAAGTTAAGAATCTCGGAAGTGAACTCCACAGGGAGAGGGGAGAGTAGGGAGGAAGGGAGCAGAATGTCGGAATTGACTGATGATATTTGAGTAACTGAATCAATTTTTGTTTTCATTTCTGTAGTTGAATCTAGGAAGTGATAATGAGGATATGTTGGAAAGGCAACCTAAATGCAAACTTCATCTTTTTGTTCTTTCATATCACTCCCTTGGATGCACATTCCAAGGGTTTTTTTTTTGAGAAGGTTTAAAGGATGAGAGCCGGCTGCACATCCATATTAATTGATAGATTAAATCAACAAGTTACATTCAGGGTGGTGTAAACCTAGCCAAATTTCTCACCAATGATCTGGCAGCTGAAACAATATTTTCAATATAAGGTCTC
The DNA here is from genome assembly GCA_030549335.1 of Pontederia crassipes. Lineage (NCBI taxonomy): Eukaryota > Viridiplantae > Streptophyta > Magnoliopsida > Commelinales > Pontederiaceae > Pontederia > Pontederia crassipes. The sequence goes on along the minus strand of CM060184.1, from coordinate 25,641,974 downwards.
TCCCTTTTAGAAATACAACCATTGCGTCGAATCCATATTGCCCACATAAAAGCAACATATGGGTTTGAATGACTTCATCTCGTCCTCCCAGACTGAATGATTACCAAAGATCTGCTGCCACGCCCACATCAACCCAGTTACAACCTGATTCTTGCCAGACTCTTGGTGCAATTGTTCCAATTTTATCGGATGTCTCCGAAGAGTCCCTTGGTGCAATTGGGCACCCAAAAAATAAATGATCAATGTCCTCCTGCATGTTTTCACAGAAAATACAATATTTATATGCCCCCTGAACCTATCTCAGTCTATAGCACTATGTGGGTAGGAGGCTTCTTCTTAATAGCCATGCAAAGACTTTGATTATCAGTGGAACTTTAATTTTCCATAGAAGCCTATTTTCCATGCGTAGGTCAGCATCATTTACCCCATTCTCTCCATCCAAAAGCTTTTATGCACCTCGTACCAAGAATGTACCAGCTATGCATACCCAAGATGTAGGACCCCAAGGCACCAAGAGGGGTGGGGGTGAATTGGTGTTTAAAATCGAAAATGTCTATTTCACAAAAATCGTCGCGGAAGCTTAAAATCGATTTGTTAATCCTTTTAAATCAATGTATCATAAACATAATATGAGAGGGAGACAAAGAATGCAAACACAAAGTGCACGGGTGGTTGTTGACGAGGTTCGACCACACCTTGGCCTACGTCCCCGTTCCGACTTCTCGACCTTAAGACCGCCGGAGATTCCACTAAACTTTTCCGTTGTTCCAAATGGGGCAATGACATAGCAGGACTTGGATAACAAGGAGATAGTTATCTGAATTATAGTTTAGTTGGGACAGAATCTTATTTTTAGCGCAATTTTGTTTCATAGTTAGTTTGATAGTTTAGTTGGGGCATAATCTTATTTTTAGTGCAACTATGTTTGATAGTTAGTTTTAGAATTTTATCTCTAATAGTTAATTTTAGAATTTTATCTCTAGACCAGATCTTGTAATTGTTCTATATAAAGGGCATGCTTTTATTTGTTGGGAGATTATTATTGCTCCAGAAATATATTTCAGTTCTTCAAGTTGACTCATATTCAACTTGTTCTTTCTCCTACTGCTGTGTGCTTGCAGAATTGTTCTTGCCCCTATTCTGCTACTACTGTGTGCTTGCAGAATTATTCTTTCCCCTGTTCTTCTACTTGCGTTAGTTTCATACGTCACAACGTATCAGGTTGCTCCTTCAACTCGTAGATTTATTCTACTACTGCGTCCGCATCAAGTGGTATCAGAGCCCTACGATTCCATGGACGATGCTCCAACTCACACAGAATTTGATGAGGTCAAGAATGATCTGCAATAACTAACAGAAAGAGTCATGTTCAAGAGCGACTACCTCCTAGACAAGGACAAGAAGGTCAGCGCAACCCTAGGCAATGTGAGGCAAGACAACCACGCCAAAATTTTCCACCACCGTTCCAGCGCTATCCTGATGGAAGCGATGAAGAGGATGCCTTTGGAGGGATCCAGCGGCACTTGAATCAGCAAGGTAATAAGATGAAGATAGAGATCCCAACCTTCAATGGGCAATTCCATATGGAGGACTTCGTTGACTGATTTCAGAGGTTGATAAATTCTTTTCAACAGTTGATGTCCCAGAGCATAAGCAAGCCAAGGTTGTGGCAACAAGTTAAAAGCTGGTGCATCGGTATGGTGGGATACGTATGCACCAACACAAGAGACCGGTTCAAACTTAGGAGAAGATGAAGATGTTGCTACAGGCTCGCTTTCTTCCGCCAGATTACCAATAAATTTTGTATCAACAATTTTGCAATTGCCAACAAGGAAGTAGATCAGTTGCAAGTTACGTAACTGATTTTTTTCGCCTCTTTGCACGTAATGATATATCTGAAAGTGAGCCACAACAGATTGCAAGATTTGTTAATGGGCTGCGAATCAAGATCAAGGAACGAATTGAAGACCAAATTATCTATACTCTTGCAAAAACAATTTCTCTAGCTAAGAGAATCGAAAAGCAATCAGAAAGAATTCAGAAAAACACCTCCAGAACCTATGATAATCTGAAATCCACTCAACCCAAGAACAATCAGCGATAGAATGCAAATAAAATTCAGCAAGAAGGTGAAGGTAACAAAGCAACTAGTTCTAATGCAAATCCAAATAAGGATCAGCCTACAACCTCATACAAAAGGTCTGTGAACCCAAACGCAAGATCAGGGTCAACCATATGCTATAGATGTTGTCAACATGAACATAAATCAAATGAATGTCCTCAATGACCCAAGGTTAATTTCACTCAAGGGGATCAAGATGACTACAATGAAGTAGCAGAAGATGATTTGTCTGACGAGGAGGAAGAAGACGATGAAGTAGAGTATCCAGATGTCGAAGGAGAGTATGTCACACTTGTTGTGAGAAGGCTGCCGCTGGCACAAAAGAAGGATGAGACTGCACAGAGGCACAATCTTTTTTGCACTCGATGCACCGTCCACAGAAAACTTTGTGATGTGATTATAGATAGCGGAAACACTGATAACATGGTCTCACAATCTATGGTTGAACAATTGGTACTCAAGACTGAAGTCCATCCTACTCCGTATAAGGTTGGTTGGATCCAAGAAGGCATTGAGATAGAGGTAAACAAAATTTCTCTAGTACCATTTTCCATTGGTAAAAGGTATAAAGATGAAATTACTTGTGACGTAATTCCAATGGACGCATGTCAAATGATCTTGGGGTGACCATGGCAGTTTGATGTTAATGCAGTTTATCACCATCGTCGCAATGTTTACTCCTTTACTAAAGATGGTCAGAAGATTACATTGGTCCCTATAACAGAAGGAATAACTCCACCGCAAAAAAGATACCACGTTCTTTCCTTGTCGTTAAACCAAAAGAGTTCCTGGCTGCCGTGCAAGAAGGGAAAATTTTGGCGGTAATTTCAAAACTTAACGACACAGCCAGTGCAGAAAATCCAACTCCAATAATGGTTCGATCTTTATTGGAAAAATACAAAGAGTTGATGCCAGCAGAACTACCTCATGAGTTACCACCATTAAGAGATATCCAATATCAGATTGACCTTTTTCCAGGATATAGCTTGCCTAATTTGGCTCATTACTGTATGGGTCCCAAAGAACATAAGATCCTACAAGATATAGTGGATGATCTGCTTCAGCGGAGTTTCATTCGAGATAGCATGAGTCCTTGTTCAGTACCAGCATTGCTTGTACCCAAGAAGGATGTGAGTTGGCGCATGTGTGTGGATAGCCGAGCCATCAATAAAATTACTATTAAATATCGTTTCCCAATACCCCGTCCTAATGATATGTTGGACCTTCTCAGCGGCTCTTGCATTTTTTCTAAGCTTGATCTTTGCAGTGGCTATCATCAAATTCGGATACGAGAAGGGGATGAGTGGAAGATAGTGTTTAAAACCAAAGAAGGATTATATGAATGGCTAGTTATGCCTTTCGGGTTATCAAATGCGCCAAGCACATTCATGAGGTTTATGAATCAAGTATTGAAACCTTTCATTGGTCGGTCAGTAGTGGTGTATTTCGACGACATATTGCTATTTAATAAAACCATGGATGAGCACTTGCAACATTTAGAAGAGGTACTGATCACTCTATAGAAAAACAAACTTTACATTAATCTTAAGAAATGTTGTTTTGCACAAACCAGTCTTCTGTTCTTGGGCTTCATCATCAGCATGATGGAATCGATAAAAATAAAGTAGCAGCTGTAGAATCTTGGCCAGTACCCGAAACAATGGCTGAGGTACGGAGTTTCCATGGCCTTGCTTCTTTCTATCGCAAGTTTATTCGTGATTTTAGTAGTATCATGGCACCGATTACAACTTGTTTAAGGAAAAACAACTTCAAATGGGGAGATGCAACTACAAGGAGCTTTGAACTAATTAAACAAAAATTGACTTCTGCACTTGTTCTAGCATTGCCAAACTTTGAGAAAATCTTTGAAGTCGAGTGTGACGCCTTAGAAGTTGGCATCGGTGAAGTATTATCACAAGAGGGGCAACCAGTAGCATTTCATAGTGAAAAGTTGAATGAAGCGGAACAACAATGGTCAGTATATGCATAAGAATTTTACGCTGTAGTGTGAGCCCTCAAACATTGGGAGCATTACTTAATTCAAATGGAATTCGTCCTTTACACAGATCATGAGGTATTGAAACACATTAGTGCACAAAGCAACATAGACCGCATGTACGGTCGATGGGTGACGTTTTTACAAAAGTTCAGCTATGTTATGAAGCATAAGGCTGAAAAAATGAACATTGTGGTTGACGCTTTGAGTCGACGAGCATCACTGCTTGCTGTTCTACACACTGAGTTTATTGGGTTTGAGAGTTTAAAAGAGTTATATGCAGATGATGAGGACTTTAAAGATGATTGGGAGAAGTGTCAATTGCTCATGCTTCAGGAGATATGCATATACAGGATGGTTATTTATTCAAAGGAAATCAATTGTGCCTTCCTCGTACCTCCCTGCGTGAAAAGGTAATACGAGACCTTCATGGTGACGGCCTGGCTGGACATTTCGGTTGAGATAAAACAATTGCAGCAGTTACAGAAAGGTACTTTTGGCCACAGTTTAAAAGAGATGTTAGTAACTTTGTTCGCAAATGCCCAGTTTGTCAAGTTGCAAAGCGACAGTCTCAAAATACTGGACTATATCTTCCTTTACCGACACCGGCAGCACCTTGGGAGGACCTCAGCATGGATTTTTTGTTGGGACTTCCACGAACGCAAGGGGGGGGGCAGATTCTATTTTTGTCGTGGTGGATGGATTCTCTGAAATGGCTCACTTTATCCCATGTAAAAGAACCACTAATGCTCACAATGTCGCTAGCTTGTTTTTTCGTGAGGTAGTACGTCTCCATGGAGTACCTCGTTCTATAACATCAGATAGAGACACTAAATTTCTTTTTGCTTTTTGGAAGAGCTTGTGGAAAAGCTTGAACACTGCCCTGAATTATAGTTTCACTTGTCATCCTCAAACTGACGGACAGACAGAAGTTGTTAATCGGTCCCTCGGAAATTTATTGCGTGCTCTCTCTGGACTGAAACCAAAGCAATGAGATTCTGCATTACCTCAAGCTGAATTCGCTTACAACATGCAGAGTCGAACTACAGGAAAGGCTCCATTTGAAATTGTCTATGGGCGACTGCCTCGTCAAGCTGTTGATTTGTTGTCTACTTCGGCATCTCTTACTAGCAGTTCTGCGGAAGAATTTGTCAGAGAGTTGCAACTAATTCATCAACACACTAAAAGTCATTTGGAGGCTGCTAATCTAAAGTATAAAGAATCTGCTGAAATACACCGCCGTTGCAAAATATTTCACGAAGGAGATTTGGTGATGGTTTACTTGCGCAAGGACAGATTTTCAATTGGTACTTACAATAAGCTCAAGAATAAAAAGTTTGGTCCTTGCAAGATTCTGAAGAGGATAAATGACAATGCGTACATTGTTGATCTCCCTTCTGACTTTGGTTTTTCCACTACTTTCAACGTGTCTGATTTGTTTGAGTTCCACCTGCCATCACCTATGAACATTAGCTCGGGGTCGAGCTTTTCCCAAGAGGGAGGGACTTGGATAACAAGGAGACGGTTATTTGAATTATAGTTTAGTTGGGACAGAATTTTATCTTTAGTGCAACTTTGTTTCATAATTAGTTTTATAGTTTAATTGGGACAAAATCTTATCTTTAGTGCAACTATATTTGATAGTTAGTTTTAGAATTTTATCTCTAGACCAGATCTTGTAATTGCTCTATATAAAGGGCACACTTTTATTTGCTGGGAGATTATTATTGCTCCAAAAATATATTTTAGTTCTTCAAGTTGACTCATATCCAACTTGTTCTTTCCCCTATTCTGCCACTGCTGTGTGCTTGCAGAATTGTTCTTACCATGTTCTGTTACTGCTGTGTGCTTGCAGAATTGTTCTTACCCTGTTCTGCTATAGTTGTGTGCTTGTAGAATAGATTTTACTTGTTGCGTGCGTTAGTTTGATACGTCACATCGTATCAGGTTGCTTCAGCAACTCGTAGATTTATTCTACTGTTGCTTCCACATAAGGAAGAAAAACCCTTTACATCAATCACATTTTCTCCGCTTCGAGAGGCAAGACAACCTCTCCTCCTATGAAGCTAATCTTTTCTCTCACTCGAGAGGTAAGATAAACTCTCTCTATTTTTCTGAACAATTGTTTCTCTCTTTTACAATGACAAGCTCACAAGAGTGGAAGAGAGAAAGAAGAGAAAGACTAAAATGAAAACTTCAATGAAAGAATCTTCTTTTGATAACCTGAAGTTTTTCTTCAATGCTTGGATGAATGTCTTTGCTTCTGGTTTTAGCACTCCTTTTATAGGCTTCAGTATGTGAAAAATTCGTCTAAAATTTGTTCCACAATTTTATCATCCAAAACTAGCCATTACTATTCATTCCATCCAGGACCGGTTGACCGGTCTATATGACCATTGCGCTTATTTGTTCTCTGATCGCACTTGGTCGGTCGACCGAATTATCGACTGGTCAGTCGACCTGGTATAGTCTCTACATTTTGATTTGCGTCTGTTGAATTGATCGGTCGGCCGCTGCATCGACCGGTCTGTCGATCGGTATAGTCTCGACGTGAATTTAGGCAGCTCATGCATTCATCGGTCGACTGATGTCTCGGATCGGTCGATCGGGTGGAGACCATCTTTGTTTCGATCGGCAGATTGACCGACCTGCACTATTTTAAGTATAACTTTTTGCATAGTTATTCAAATTAGATAATCTTGGTTTGGATAGCTAATAGGATTCTCTACAACTTTGATATTCATCGTTCATCCAGAATATGATAATACCATAGTCAATGATTTAATCAAAGTTTAGTGTATAAAGTTATCTCTTTTTTTTAAAACTTTTTCAGCATTTAATTTTAATCTTTCAAGGTTTGTATCACCAAAGTATAATTTTATATGGCATTAAAACTTTGCTCCAACACAAGAATCTGTTTGGGAGTTATCAAGGCAGTTTCCCTCAAGGCGCTCCAACAAAGAAAGTCCTCAAATCTGGTGCCTGAAAGTGGAATCAGAAATTGTGGAGTCGCCATTGACCAGCAAACTACCAGACCAGTATTTTGTGATCACAGCCTGACAATCTTCAGCAATAGCATATAATCTTGGGATAGAAGCAGCCAACAATTCACCAGCTGACCATGGATTCTCCCAGATGCAAAATCTATTCGAGTCACAAATTTAGGATCAAAATATCCGCTCAATCTTGGCGTAACAGATAACATGCCTCTCCAAATAGATGACACCCCCTGCTGAAGTAGTTGTGTTCGTTCCCATGAAAGAATGCAACCGTAACATGCATGTATTACTGAAAGCCATACATCATTTATGGTTTACCCATATCTGAACAATCCATTTCGTGAGCAGCCTGCATATTTCTGTCGAAGCAACTAGATATGACCCATGATCAACACACCCACTGAACCCCGCATCCCACCCCCACCCCCACCCCACCCCACACCCAAACAACATTTCAAAGGTAATATCCACTTGGTTTTATTATTTCTAATGTTTGGAGCATGGTACTGGGTTTTATATAATGAATGATACAATAAATAGCTATGTAATGTTAAAGTTACAAGTGTCAAAGTGTCGCCTCAATTTATCATTATTTTTTTGATGGAGCAAAGGATGATTACCATTTGTAATCATCCATTTTATTAAAGGTTGTTATATTACAAAAATGTACAGACAAACTTAGTCCTTCATCCACTCACTCACTATCTTCTGAGCCATTGCTACAAAGTTCTCAACATATAATCTCTCACCCCTAAAAATACAACCGTTGTGTTGGATCCAAATAGCCCATAAGAAACCAAAAGGGGCCACGCGACGCCTCCTTCTACTGTACACTTGAACTCCATTTTGGCTCTCACATCTTGTTCGGAAGGAGTTCCAAAGCTGGGTTATTGTTTGAGGGGTAGACCTTGAGGATCTGAATCTTTGCCACACCTCTCTAATGTTTAGAGCATGGTACTGGGTTTTATATAATGAATGATACAATAAATAGCTATGTAATGTTAAAGTTACAAGTGTCAAGTGTCACCTCAATTTATGATTGTTTTTGAGAGAGCAAAGGATGATTACCATTTGAAATCATCCATTTTATTAAAGATTGTTATATTACAAAAATGTACAGACAAACATAGTCCTTCCACTCACTCATTCACTATCTTCTCAGCCATTGCTACAATGTTCTCAACATATAACCTCTCACCCCTAAAAATACAACCGTTGCATTGGATCCAAATAGCCCATAAGAAAGCAAAAGGGGCCACCCGACGCCTCCTTGTACTGTACACTTGGACTCCATTTTGGCTCCCACATCTTGTTCGGAAAGAGTTCAAAAGCTGGGTTAATGTTTGAGGGGTAGACCTTAAGGATCCAAATCTTTGCTACACCTCTCTTGCCGTCATGCAGTGAAAGATAAGGTGATCAATGTCCTCATCCGCTGCACCACAAAATACACAGGTTGTATTCACCTCGGGAACCCATCTTTGCCTGTAACATCGTGTTGGAAGTCTTCCACGTCGAAGCAGCCATGCAAAAATTCGTATTCGTTGAGGAATTCGTAGCCTCCAAATCCTAGTGCAGTCTGTCCGCAAGTTAGTGTCCTCTAGTTGAATGTCTTTAGTGAGAAGTGTGTATACTTCAGTGACAAAAAAATGAACAAGATGTCCAAATCCACAAGTCCTTCCGAGAGCTACTAGGCGATGTGCCATCCAACTGCCCCATGAGAGTGAGAAGTTCCCCCACCCTATGGTCCGAAAGAATAGCATTGAATTGCGGAGTCCACACACCATTAGATAGCAGATTTCCTGATCAGCAGTTGGCAACCCTTCTATGTTTTTATCTTGGCTGATAGCATATAGTCTTAGATACAACCTAGAGAGTGGAGCATGTGTTGCCCAGGAATCTTCCCAGAATCTAAAATCATTACCAGGTCCCAATGAAGCTTTAAAGAATGGGCGTAATCTTGGCAACACTCCAAAATGCAGAAGAACCATGTTGAGCTAACCCTCTTTCCTCCCAATTTAGTGTGTGACCATAACAAGCAGTTATTAAAGAAAACCAAAGGTCATCACCATGACTCATGACCCGGGTCATCCATTTTGCAAGTAGTGCCTCAATCATTTCTTTCATCGATCTGATCCCCCTCAGTTTATGATTGTACCACATACCACAGGTGATATGTGATGCCAGGTACATTTATAAATGTTTATATGTATTTGCTAGTAACAGAAAGTTTTAGCCAGCAGATCTTATCCTTGTGTTCAGTAATGTCCAAGCACTTAGGTTCCATCACTTGATTTGGATGCTGGTTATAAATTTATTGTTAAACATGGTGAATGAAGCATGCTACAATGGTTTTATATATTGGAATCAACTCTTTACATTTAGTTGCATGTATCAGTGGCACTTCAGCAACAAAAGCATCTCGATGCATAATGCTGGTAATCTGTTGGTTTAGGGTGCATAACTTGTCTCCAAACATGTTTTAAATAGGAACCTCTAGTCATGGGTTGAGGCCTATAAGAGTTCACAAGATCAAATCTCGAAAGTGCCATTGTCAACTATAGATTAGTCAAAATTTAGTAGACTTTCCAATACTAGGGTCAACACAAAAAATTTTGATTGGGATTTAAGATTAACATACAATTAACAAACCTAAAAGTAATTAGGTTCTGTTGTATCTAGTTACTTCTCTTGTATTTAATCCATGCTTCTCAATTTCTCATTGTTTTCGCTACACATAGGAAACTAATTTATTTCTCATGGATTATACTTGTCATATCAAGTTTGGAGTTTCTCATATTTCACAGAACTCTTTGTAAGTAGTGCGAATAGCTTCACATTTTTCTTTTTTCTCCCTTATGATAGTTTTTGTTTCTCAAAATTTCTGGTTGGACACAGTACACTAGACCCATCTTCCCTTTTAGTTATATAAAATGTCCTCCTGTAACTATGAACACCTTGTAAAGTTTTATCACATCAACAGAGCCCAGATGACTACAACTATGGTAATCCTCTCCAGTCTAAAAAAATGCCCTCCTTAAGAAGGAAATTCTAATTATTTAACCATTGATTCACGTCTCATGTTTTATATCCCTCTTATAGGTCCAATATTCGTAACTGCATTGAATTTATTATGTTTTTATCTGGATGCTTGGACGTGGTATGAATAAGTTGTTCTTTATGTACCCTAAAATAACTTGTTTCTTATTTGGCTCAGGAAAATAGGAAATAGAACATTTCAGCCCATGATAGTAGATCTGTAATACTTATGCCTTGAAATTGCCTGTTGCCTATTGGATGCCTAATATGGAAACATAACCTGGAAAGTAAAAAGTTATTCATACAAAACAAATTGGACTGCTTTTCTCTCTGTCTGCTCTCTCGGTTTCATTGTGTTTGATGTATGTGGTTTTGAGAAGACCTTACATCATCAAAGGCTGACCACATAATGTGTTTGTATTCCTTTTCTGGGTAGATCATACATTTGTGTTAATATCAGATTATTATGAATTAGTGTTTCTCATGCACTACGTGATGCATTGTCCTCTTTATCGTTTGGTTAAACTTATTGATCCATATTTTGTTAAAGCCTTAAGTTATCATCTACCATTTTCATCAGTATAAGCTAATGACCAAATAATATATTTCTATCCATATGTAATTCTTTTTGTTAAAGCCTTAAGTTATCATCTACCTTTTTTATCAGTATAAAGTAATGACCAAATAATATATTTCTTGCTTGCAGGAAGAGTTTTTTTTTTATCCTCTTTCAGACTGCCTATGTTGTTGAATATGGCTATTGGATATTTCAGGCCACCTTTCTTCAACATTAGAGAGCCTGCATATGGTGCATTTTGATTCTTCAGGTCTTTCCTTCTATAGCTGGATGTGCAAATGTATAGATTTGTGGATGGTGGATTTCATTTCATTTTATTCTCTCTCCAGTGATAATCTTTTAGCTCCAAGGGGGGCGTCACTTAATGTATTCCTGGTAAAATTGGGATTGCAACTTGATAGTTGGTAGACTGAAGTCTGCCTCGTGAAATCCATTATACAGATCATGTTGTGGCATGGTTTCAGGTTGCACACCCACTTCTTTCTTGTTCCATCGATCTCTTGGGTTGTCGGTGTGAGAACTTTGAACTGATGCTTCTTTATGCTAATATTAACCTTATCAGATATATAAATATATATATATAATCTTTTTTATCTGTTGGTTACGTTCCGAAACTTACAGTTGCATCCGTCACTTTGAGATGCAACTTTACTAACCAGCTGCACCATCGTTGGTTATCGTTCTTTTTCTTTCTTTCGGTTTTGTCTGTTAAATGCTACAAGTGGTTTTGTGATCTTTACTTCAAGTGACCAAATTTTATAGGCTTCATTTTCTTTGTAGCCGTGGTGATCCACCGTCCGCTCATTTTGATGAGAGAAGCAAAACTGGAAAGGTCCACTTTGGGACTCTTCAAATTAGGTATGGTGTCCGCGTTTACGTTACCTTGAAATGCAAATTTTACTGTTACATAACAACGTTGCACTAAGCGGTGGGAAGCTAAAGAAGACAGTTTTCTTCCATCAACTATAAGCTTTTTTTCTAATATACTATTATCTCTCCTAAACTATTCAAACATTTTCATTTTATCCCAAACTAAACTTTTTAGTTAACTTTAATGTTAAATGTAACATCTTTAACATTTGTTATGATTTAGAAAAATAAATATAAAATAAAATAAATTTATTGGTAAACTATATACGTTTTTAGTTATTTTAGTTATTCTTATCTCAAATGTATTTTCTATTTGTTCATATATTAATAAAGGGTGCAAGGTAGTTGGATAAATTTAAAAAACAATAAAAAAAGTGATGGTGGGTGAAATGAAAAAGTTGAAATAATTCGGGGATCTCGAGATAAGTTGGTATTTTTATAATTCATGGAGGAAAAAGCAAATTGCACTTAATTTATGAGAGCAAAATGGGGAAAAAGTACTATTCACAAATTTATTTCTTTTTTGGTAACATATATTCCTTTATTTTTCCCTGCTGGATACATGACATGGGTGTATTCCAGAACTCAAATAAGCTCCAACTCCTTTTTTATTTTAATTTAAAAAAAAAAGGAAAAAAGGACCTAGAATTTCACCGTGACAATTGACTATGAGGGGGCTTCATTGTCCTTTCAACTCCTTTTAATCAATATACAGAAAATAGATTTTCAAAATTCATTCTATTGAACTTGTTTTTTAATATATCTGATTTATTGATTGCAGGGACATTTTGTCCTTCCCAAATCAATCGATGGGTGGGTTTACAAAATTCAGAATGGTGGTCACTGTCATGAAAACTTACTCCAACTTCAATCTGGAATGGATACGTTATCCTCCAACCTCAGTTGATAGTAATTTGTGCACTTATAAAACTCGCCTCTAAGGATGTAACGGATCCTCCTAATCAAGTAAATGGGCACCAATTAGTGGAGCTGTCTGACCTGTTGCCTTAATCTTTACCCTAAAAGAGTTTTACTTTTATAAAGTTGGCTATTTCTTTTTTCTTTCTTTCTGCTAGAGGGAATTGGAACCTTCTAAATATACTTAGAAGGTGGGATGTCCTTGTCAATTTCTAATGCACGTCCACTACCCTTTATGAAACGGCATCAAGTCCAAGATAACCAACCCTCTTCTCTCTCTAGCATTATGAATGCAGAATCAAGGAACTCGGTAATGCCTCTCTTTGTTCATGAGCACAAACCAAAGCCACCCTCATCTAGCCATTACATGCATCTCCTACAGCTCCTCAGAGACGCTCGCACGCAATGCCGTGGGTCTTGCCTCAGCAGAGTTCCGTCATCTCTGAGCTCTGTGGACGATGATGGCGGTTCTTATATCAGCATCGATCTCCATAATAAATATGTCAATTTGCTGCACAACTCTGTTTCCAAAAAGATGTCCTTGCTCTCTTTGTTCTTCCGCTATGATCTAATGTATATAATTAGTTCTCTTCCTCAGGCTATAATAATGGAGATCAGAAGCCGAGCCATGAAGGCCAAGCTTGATCCCGCGGAAGTACTGCTCCATAGAGAACACATGATCACAAGTAAAGAGGAAAAGAGAGACCAAGAATGTGATGTTGCCAATGAGGACGATGACGACTCTGACGAAGGGGGTGGCGCATTTTTCTCTGTCAAGAGTTGCTTTTCTCACTGCTCCAGCTATCGGTACGATGAGTTCGGCAAGAGATCGGTACTGGACGACTTTCGCGACTGCGACGGGTGGCTGTTCGGACTGTGCCGCCGGGCGGTCGTACTTCCGCCATTGCCCAGCTCACCTTCCGACTCCTGGCAATGGCACAAGAGAAAGCTGGCGAGCAGGACCTGTTGAGGAGTTTGTGGTTAATCTACTAATTAACATATGAGCTTACAACAATTTCAAAGATTTTTTCCCAACTTTTTTTTTCTTTCGCCTTAACATTACTGGCTTAATTGGAAATCATGCATCTCGTCTCAGTGGGGATTACTTTGTATTTTCTTTGTTGCGAGCTTACAAGAATTTAGTAGTTATTGTCCTTGTTTTTTGTGCTCTTCTATTTATTGATAACTTGAACAATTATATTGTTGATGGTTGTTTATTAATTGTGGGAAGCAAGCAACAAAATGATAATATTTCAATTATTTTTGCAACTTGGCAACAACATTTATGCTATGAGAAAAGGGCGAGAGAAAACTTATAGAGACAATCACAAGAGGTTTACGATGTTCATTTTAACCGCTTAGGCAGAGTTTTTTCTTTGATGTCAAAATAAGTGTCAAATTGTTTCATGGTTTCAAGAAAAATTTTCTCATTATAAGTGTCTTTACTCTTTCTAATAATGTTTCGACGAATTAGAGATTCACCTTGGTCTTGCATATTATTCAATGCTGGTTGCGACATGGGGCTATTATTTTCAAGTTCTTCTTGGTTGCCAAGTAGGCATCTTCATCAAGGTTGATGGTCTCTTTTATAATATTAGTTGTTGCATATGTAGAATCTTCGGTCCTTTGATCAATTACTCGATCTTTGCCAAATATGATTAATAAAGCATTCCAATGAGAAAATGACTTATTACGAAGGTCGACTGCATTTGTATGACTGTTTCAATAAGAAAAAAAGAGTAATAAATGAATATTTAGCATCACATCACCAATGAAAATTTATTAGAGCTAAAGCAATCATATTTACTTACCTTCACCAATTGATCCCATACATCTTGTTCACAAGTAACACAAGACTTAATGGGATCCCTCTGAAACCACAAGTTTGATAAAACATATCATAAACAACATTGTATTGCATCTTTATTAGTTTATGTCTTGAATGAGTGTGGTTGAGCCTTCACCCCACATCCTGGCGGTTTTGATTCCATCACTTTCTCAAGTCGTAATAAAAATTCAGGTTTAACATTATTATCCTCTCCAGAACTCATAAAAGGGTCATTCTTCAAATCAAAGCATACATTCAACTAGAAGTGCACATTATGATCTAGTGTCCATTGGTGCCTTTTCCCTCTATTTCTAATGTGTGCACCTCTTTCACGTTGTGTATCTCCCATTAGTAACCTCTTTCACCTCTTTCTAATGTCCCAAGTGATTCGCCGGGTGCAAGTAACCTCGGGACACACCAAAAAATAATAGAGTAAATAATGAATTATGTATTGAAATTCATCATAACATTACATAAATATAAAAATTTCATTAGCAAATCTAGAACACCATACAAAGATCAAAAGTAATAAATAAAGTGCATATAACTAGAAAGTAAAACAAATCTCTTCTAACATCTAAATCAGAATTGTTCATGTTCTAGCTAAATTCCATATATCATATACTAAATTTTTAATTGTATTTACTCTTTTTAATGGCTTATTATACTAAATTCCATGTTCTAGCGAGGTTGCTAGACGTTGAGGGGGAGGGATGATGCTCCCCTTCTCTTTTTTTATTTTTAATTATATTATTATTTATATTTATTTCTTAATGGCCTATCACATAAGTAAAATGACTGGTGAAAAGGATAATTAGTAAAAGAAGTTAATTGGAGAGCAATCAAGTTATAAAGTAAAGTTAGGAGGATAAAATTTGAAAGCAAGTAAAGTTTGAAGACATTTAATGAAATTTATTCAATTTATTAAAAAAAATTCATGCATTTATTTATGAAAAATAATTTATTAAAAATTCAATCTGAAATGTCAAAAGAATTGCAAAAAAAGAGACAGAGAGAAAAGCATATGTGTCCATTGTTGTACACTTTTTATTTTATTTTAAAAAATAAGTTATCCATTAGTTTACAATGTTTTATTAAATCTAAATATTTTTTCCTTAAAAAGTATAATTATATTTAAAGAGAGAACATGTAATTATAAAAAATAATAATTATGCTAAAAATCAACATAGAAACTTTTTTTATTGAGAATTAAGTGATGTGTTCAAATTTTGCCCCTCCCTATCTCGCTTTCCTCGTGCATTACAGTATATAGAAACTTTAGTTTAATTTATATTTCTCTCACTAATATTACATCCTCTTTCTCAGTGTTATATCCTCTCTCTCACACACCACATTTGTTATATGATGTAAAAAAAGTTATGTAATCTATGTTTTCTCTTTCTAATGTTAATAATAACTTTTATCTGTTAAATGACTTCACAATCTCTCCCATATATTTTTTTTAAGAAAAAAACTTTGATTTGTATTACATGATATAAAAATTTGACTTGTATTTATTTTTAATTTATATTTCTCTCTGGCTCTACTTTATATAAAACTTTGACTTGATATAAAACTTTTATTTGTATGTAATATATATATATATATATATATATATATATATATATATATATATATATCTTGTTACATGGCATATCAACTTATGATCAGGGGTGTAAGAAAAACTCGACCGTCCCAAAAAATTTACTTGATCCGAAAAAATTGATCAATCGAAAAACTAAAAATTAGAGAATACGATTTAGGTTAATTTATAATAAAGTAAAATCAGTCCGCTTAAACTTAGGCCCCACCCAAAAAATCTAGGGACCCGTAAAGACTATTTTTATTTATTAATTTTAATTGATATAAATAATCTATAATTAATTATGTTACTATTATTGATATAGTAGTTGTTTATATAGTTCAATATGTTTTAATAATTCTAATGCTATATCCTATATTTAATTACAAAACTAAATATGTTGATATTAATTTTAATTTATTATATGTTTTTTAAAATGATATTTAATTAAAGTAGGGGTTCAAAAAAATCATTCGAAAAAATCGATCCATTAGAAGGTGGATTTTTTTTAAAATGATTTTAGCATGATTTTTATAATTTAGGAAATCGATCCAAAATATAATGGATGGTTTTTTTGGACGGATGACTTTCACCCCTACTTATAGTTATATTTATTTGTAATTTATATTTATCACTGTCAAAATATATAGAAGAGAATAATAAAATTAAGTGATAAATAAATAAATAATGTAATTGCAATGCTAAGTGCTATAAATATGAAGGGTAAAAGTAACATCTGAATAAATAAAATGGTTAATTCCTTAAATCCTCCCTCAACTATAATGATATTTCACTTCTAATTTCATTATATGAACTTATGTAGGTCATCCCTAGATTATATCACAATTTTCACTTTAATCTAATCATATGATTTTGTTAACTTTTCTATTTTTTTCAATTTTTCATATTTATGAACGAATAACTACCTTCCATGAATTGTCTTCATTTTCTAATATTTTAAAAAATAAAATAACAATAAATAAGAAAAATGACTAAGCAAGTCCCTATTATTTTAATATTCTTTATATTATTTATATTATATATTATTTTATTCTTTTTTAAACATTAAAAAAGAAGACAACTCATGAAAGGGTAGTTTGGTATTTGTATAAATAAAACATAAAAAATAAAAGGGTAAATTACACCACATGCCCTCAAACTTTGAATTTATTGCACGAAATGCCCTTACGACCAGGAATACCCAATTTTTTGGTCGGTCCAGCGATGCTCTCTTTCCTCCATGTAGACTTCATGTCAGTAAATTAATAAATAATAATTTAAAAAATTACTTCGTCCTCTCTCTCCGACGTCCTCACCAACGGAGCACCAGAGGGAGAAGAGGAGGGGGCAGCCACCCCCACCCTCTCCTCATCGGTGATGGATAAGAGAGGGGGGAAAGGGCGGTGCCCTCTCCCTGCGCGAGCAGAGGGGGAGGGCGGCCTCCCCCTCCGACGCGTGAGGCGAGAAGGATGGGAGGCTCCCCCTCCGTCTGTCTCTGGCGTGTGACGAGTGAGGGGGAGGGGGTGTCGCGTGATGGAAGGGGACTCCCCTGTGTGATCTTCGTCAGCGCGTGAAGGTCGCAAGGGGTCCCCCTCCCTTTTCAGCGCGCGACGCTTCCTCCCCCTGACTCGTCGCGCGCCGGCGACACGCAGAGGGGGAGCCCCCCACCCTTCTCACCTCGCGTGCCGACGATGGCGCATAGGGCCGCCCTCCCCCTCTGCGCGTGCAGGGAGGGGTCGTCGCCTGCTTCCCCCTCTCTTATCCATTGTCGGTGGGGAGAGGAGTGGGGGTGGCCGCCCTCTCCTCTTCTCCCTCCGGTGAGGACGCCAGAGAGAGAGAGGAGGAAGCAATTTTTTAATTTTTTATTATTATATTAATTTTTAATTTTTATTAATTTGCTAATGTGGAGTCTGCGTGGTAGTACCACGTTAGATGCTCTCTTGCGTAGTGCAAAGAGCATCACCACGTCAGCGGACTGACCAAAAAATTGAGTATTCCCGATCGGAAGGACATTTCGTGCAATAAATTTTAAAATGGAAAATATTGTGTTACAAAGTGAAGTTGGAAGGTATTGTTGAACAAACGTCAAAATTGGAGGACATTTGATGTGATTTTTTCAAAATAAAATGAAAAGGTATCAGAATCGGATGGATGGATTAAAGCGAAAATCATAGTATAATTTAGGGACGTCCTACGGTGCGAAAAATCACTATATTTTGGGAGACGTTAAGAAATTAGTCATAAATAAAATTATCATACTCTAGTCATCATCTTTCATAATTTTTTATATAAATATTATTTTTTATTTAAATATGAACTTACAAATAGAAACACACTATATTTTACTCCCTCTATTCTTCCATTAGTTAATTACAAAGGAGTATTTGATTTTCAGCATTCTTTGGATTGTTTCTAAGTAAAAAAAGTTACCCAACAAAATTTAAATAAATCTAGTTAAAATGGAAATTTAAAAAATTAAAAACAATAATATAATAGAAATGTGGACAATCAACTAGGTTAATTGTTGAATATAAAGAGTGACAAGTTTGAACTAGTTCTTTGTTTCTTTTAAAACATGCAGTATCAGTTCAAGGCACTCTTTGATATGTAAAAAAGTAGAGTATTTAATATTGATAAAGTTTTGTTAGAATCAAAACACTACTTTAAACGTTTGATATATTTTTTCCTAGTAGCATTTAAAGAGGTTTAAATACAAAACACTATAAGCTACTTATACTAACTTATAGACTATAGCGATAGCGATTTTATATTTTATTCCTATTATATCCTCATTTTTTAAATAAAAAATTATTTATTATTAAACATCATATCTTATTTTTATTTTAATAAATCACTCCTTTGATTTTACTTACAATCCAAATAAGATTTTTAGTTGAAGTAATCAATATTTTTATATTTAAATAATATTTTAAAAATATTAATATTTAAATAAAAAATATTATAAATTAAGTTTTATGAATATGATGTATATAAAAATGATCATAAATTATATTCTATTTTGTCATTTTATACAATACACTAATTTAATCATATGTTTACCAAATAATTTCTATTAAATTTATAAATAAATTATTATACATTATCTGCTAATAGCTAATCATTATATTTTAATCAAAATAATATTCTTTAATTAAATTGCTACTTTCTAATCAAATCGGTACTTTTCTTAAATAGCATGATTATTAATTAAATAGCATAATATTCAATCATGAACCGACTGCTGGTCTGGTCCGCATTAATTTAAAAATCGAAATTGAAGTTCAACCGGCCAAAAATTGGTTCAACAAGCAAAAATTGGTTCAACCGGTAAAATCAATTCAATCACTAAATTGGAAAAACTCGATTCAACATTTAAAGTGAAAAAAAGGAAATAAAAGTAAAACTAGGAAATAAAAAGTTAGAAAGGAAGGTAAAAAATGAGAAAGTATTTGAATTAAGAATTGGTAAAAATTAAAAAGGAAATAAATGTGGGAAATCAATATTGGAGAGGAATTAATGGAAATAAGAAAGGAAAGTATCAAAATGAAAATAAAGAAGAAAATAAAAGGAAGTAAGTGTGATGTATGAAAAATTAAATTAATTTATTATCATCACAAAATAGTATAAAAAAATTAATATAGTATATCAATAATAATAACTTAAAGTTTTTTATGAATACTAAAAAATTTAATATCATTTTATTATAAATAAATAAATAAATATGGGAATTAATGGGGAGAGATAAATTAATGAAAATAGAAAATAAAAATATTAAAATGAAAGTAAAGAAAAAAATAAACATGAGAGTGATATATGTCAAAATTAATTAATATATTATCATCCTAAAACAGTATTGAAGAATAAAATAAAAGAATTAATATACTATATTAATAATAAAAATTCAAACTATTTTTATGAATATTAATATTTAATTAATTATTTGTTTATTATATTTTATTATGAATTATAAGCATTATATAATATTTATTATATATATAATTATTTAAATAATATTAATTTAATAAAATTTTATTGAACTCAATTGAATTCGATCAAATTAGTTCAACCACGATCCAATTAATTCGTTCTGTCCGGTGGCCAGTTAGATTTTGATAACATTGTTAAATAGAACTTAAAAGAGGAAAAGAAAAGGAAAGCTTGAATTCTCGATATCGCCTAGGGGTGTTCACGGGTCAAGTTTAACCCGATCATTGAACAAACCCGACCCGACCCGGCCAAGGTTGGCCAGGTCGGGCCGGGTCGGGTTGGGTCCCCTATTTTTTGTGGCCGCGACCCGAACGGACCCGACCCGGGCCGGGCCGGGTCGGATCGGGTCGGGTTACCCGACCACCCTTTTTCTTTTTTTTAATATAAAAAATATTTATTATTTTATTTTTAATACAAAATAAAGTATTTTTAAATACCAAAAATATTATTTTAAATATCTATATACTTTTCTATATTTAAAATAATTTATTTCATATTTTTTTAGATTTAAAATGATATAAAACTATATATTTAATGAAAAAATAATTAAAAATTAAAAAAAAAGAAAAAACTGAGTCTATCCGGTCGGGTCGGGTCAACTCGGGTTAAAAAATCCTAATCCGAACCTGGGGTCATGGTCGAGTCACCGACTCGACCTGATCCAAAAGAGGTGAGATCGGGTCGAATTTCCGAGTTCACCGGGTCGACCCGACCCGGTGAACACCCCATATTCCGCTAGGGACAACAATAGACAAAGGACACATGACATCGCACGAGACTGTGTCTGTCCGTGACATGTTTGTGGAATTACCCATTAGAGCGAATCACATCACACCGAATTTAGGAAAAAAAAAAGATTTATGAGACCATAAAAAATTAATTACTAAAATCGAAAAATAAAACTAAGGGGATATTAAGATTCATGATAAATGACAAAAAAATAATCACCGAAGTTAATGCTTGTTTAATGATTAAATCAGTCGATTCCAAGGAATTAAAAAATTAAGCCCAGAAATGTAGATGAAATCAAATTTTTAGGACCATTTGGATGAAGATTATATCGTAGAATAATTATTTATCCAACGGAATATTATTATACATTAGCAGAATAAAAATAAGTTGATCAAAATCGAAATCATCTTGAAACTCGAAATACTATCATTATTACTCAAAACAAATACAATATTTGTATTCCAAGTAAAATGAAGAAATAAAACTTATTCTCTCATTTTTCACCTTTTTTAATTATTTCTTTCATTTTTTTATAATTTAATCATATTTTATTATATTATTTTATTATTATTATAATAATGTTAAGTATTTATAATAAAATATTTTAATTATAAATGTATTATATATTTAAAATTTATTTCTCCTAAATCAAAGGAATGAAAAAATAAGAATATAATAAGAATATTTATATTCTTCTAAATAAATTTTTATTATTTCCTAAAAATATTCTCCATCCAGCACCTTAATTGTTACAGTATTTGGATGTGGAAAAAAAATAATTTCTCCATTGGAATTGGAAACGACAAATTTGAGACCATCAAATCAAATCACCTTCATCCCCTCCCCAAGGACATGCAAGAAGGAATACCAGCAATGTCATCGCACTCCGTCACTGCATACGTTTTGCCGAGCACCATTTTCCACATGATATAAGTATTTATTATAAATATATAAATATAACATTGACAAAAAAAAATTATATAAATATAACACGTGATCGGTCGGTACTAGTTCATACGTCTTAAGATTATTATAAATATAAAATTCGTGAAATTTTAAAATAATTTATAATTGCTTACCGATAAGAAAAATAAATTTATAGTGCAATGACAAAAAAAAAAATCCAGAGTTCTATTTCACGCATTTATTTTTTTAAAAAATAATTTCCTTTTACATTAATTTTACGAGTTTCTCTTGAAATGAAAGAAGAAACAACAGTGCACTAATTTAAAATATGTCAGAAAAGTTTGTACGTAAAAAAATGATAATTAATGCGTCAATTTATGGTAATAACAAATTCATTTTTTTCGATTGCTAGGATTCAATCAAGGGGCTTCTGCCGCGTCAATTATTATTCCCACTGCCGACAAATTTAATTTTGACCACTATTAAATTGTGGAGGATTAGACCAAAAAGTCCCCACTCTACCGTGGAAATTTCAAAAATCGCCATCAGCTATGAAAGCAATGTGAGAAAATATCATGACGCATTAAACAGTTAACACGCTGCTGAGTGCTGCCTCTCTACCCTGCACTCAACAATGGACCCTGACACAGAAGTCCTTCATGAGTTCCTTCCCCTCGTCCGCGTCTACAAGAGCGGCCGCGTCGAACGCTTGCTCGGCGCCGACGTCGTCCCCGCCGGCCTAGATCCGGCCACCGGCGTCGCCTCCAAGGACGTCTCCATCAACCCGAGCACCGGCCTCTCTGCGCGCCTTTACCTCCCGGCCGATCCCGCCGACGGCAAGCTGCCGGTCCTCGTCTATTACCACGGCGGCGGCTTCATCATCGAGACCGCCTCCTCCCCCACGTACCACAACCACCTCAACGCCCTCGCGGCCAGGGCGGGGATCCTCGTCGTCTCGGTGGACTACCGCCGGGCACCGGAGCACCCGCTCCCCGCGGCCTACGACGACTCGTGGGAGGCGCTCCTGTGGGCGGCCTCGCACGCGGCCGGCTCCACCGGCGGCGAGGCCTGGCTGGCCGAGCGCGGGGACTTCGGGCGCGTGTTCCTTGCCGGGGACAGCGCCGGCGCCAACATCGCGCACGACGTGGCCGCGCGCGCGGCTGCGGCCCCGCTGGGGCCGGGGGTCAGCATCGAAGGGCTGATGCTGGTGCACCCTTTCTTCTGGGCGTCAACGGAAGTCGGGATCGCGGAGACCATTTGGAAGCTGTGGAGCTTCGTGAATCCGGGGGCGAAGAGCTTCGACGAGCCGCGGATGAACCCGGTGACGGAGGAGGCGGCGCCGCGCCTGAGGGCGCTGCCGTGCCGGCGAGCGCTGGTGGCGGTGGCGGAGAAGGATTTTCTGAGGGGGAGGGGGCGGGCGTACTACGAGGCGCTCAAGGGGTGCGGATGGGAAGGGGAGGTGGAGCTCCTGGAGACGGAGGGCGAGGATCACGTCTTCCACCTCAAGAAACCTGCCGGCGACAAGACCCTCGCCATGATGGAGGTGTTGGCCGCTTTCTTCCGTTCGCATTAATGCCGCGTGAATACTTCAGATCTGAAGAATCGGTGCTGAATATTTTGTTTTTTTTAGTTAATGTTGAACCCTAAAGAAAGAACAAAAGATAAATAAACAGATCTGAACAATTTTCAATTTGAATGCATGTCCTTCGAACTACTTTCCCGGAGAAATTGATTTATGTCTATTTTTTTTTTCATTAGGGTTGCCACCTGAGATAAATATTACTAATTTAATATCATTTAATTTCGAATGAAATTCTAATAAAAAAATATTTACATTTATAAAAATTCAAATCCAAAATCTTACATCACATCTTAACACTAGTAGCTACTCTAAGTTAATCCTAGTTATTCTAATTTTTTTTATGAATAATTAAATTGATAAATTCATGCTTTTAAATAAAACTACTAATACCAAGAATAATATAATAATAATGAGAAGGAAAACAATAAATTGATAGATTAATTTTTTGCTTCATCTCTTTTCTTTGCTAGTTATCACATGTTAATTAAAATCAGGTGTTATTTTCAACTCCTTTTTATTGTCAAAGATTAATCGGTGTAATAATGAATAAAAATGCATTTTGGGAGATCTAGTTGTGGCAAAATTACTCGAATTCAAAAGTATTTTCCCGAGCTGAATCAGCCATCACTCAATATGCAGTGTATGCTTGCTTTTTCTTGGATTGGAGAATTGTGCCAATACTTGTATCTATAGGAAGATATTAACAAGATGATTTATAAAGATTTCTAATAAAATGACTAGGAACTAAATTAAAGAATTAAGAACTATTTATAGGATTTTTCAATCGAATCTTAACTAATTTAGAAGCTAATTTCAAAATTACAAAAATATTATATAACGTTGTAATTGAAATATTATTCAATGTTGCAATTAACTTTAGACTTTTCAATTATTTTAAATATTAATTCTTAATTTGCTCATATTTTATGTTATCCTAAACTGTATTCTGATGCTAATTTTATTTCATCCTTTTGTTTATTATTTTTTATTTAAAATTGGTAATATATTTAATATAGAATAATCTCTACAAAATAGTAAATTCGTTTCTATTTTTCTTAATTATTATTATTTTCTACTATTATATTTTTCATCCAAATATTAAGTATAAATTTGTCTATCTGATTAATTAGTTCTCGTAAATCAATAAAAACGGAGTTTCATACATTTGCTTGAATGAACCTTCTCAATCTTAGTCGTTCTCCAAATAAATTTTCACATCTTCGTATTATACTTTGTTTGTCTTGTAGATGTTGAAATAATAATAATAATGGTATAAATATAATGAAGGGAAAAAATATTTACTTATAGATTTTTCATCTTTCACGGCAAAAAAAAAAAAAAATCGAAATCGTTTGTTATCCATCCATCAAGACAAAAAAAAATTGATGAAGATTTGTTAGAATAAAATTTTTCTAGAAATACTTTTGACTTGTTGGAATGTCCTAATAATCAAAGAAACAAAACCATTGAATTCTTGTGAGAAATGCCGTCAATATTAAAATACCCATTAAGTGTATCCTCATTTTAAAATTACAAAAAGAAAATGACAAAAAGGAAAAGTTCAAGAAATATAGCAAAGAAAATTTAATAGAATGGAGGAATGTAAAATAAAAATGTATAAGTATAAATTTAAAAGGTGAGAAGAAGGAAACAATGTAAGAGATAGGACGAAGAAAATTATTGTAAATACGTTGCTGTCCGGCTACTCAAAAGTGTGAATGTACGGCAGTAAATTTAGATTTAAATACAGTTATAGCGTGACCGTATTGGTGATGGGCGGTAGCTGGAGCAATCGTCGATGAAGTGATGCAACCGTGCTGCCGTTAGCAGTCACGAATGGTTGTTGGAGGAGGCAATCCTCGGCGAAGCGATGTATCTGTTCGTCGAAAAGGAGTACGATTCAAGGAGTGGACTGGATGATGTATGCCCCTATAAAAATAGACGAAAAGATTATTCAGAAAACTCCAATGGATTGATCCACATATTATATTGGTATCGGGGTGACAATTGAAAAAATAAACTCAGTTTGATGCCAACCTAATCGTCTTCACCTTACCATTAAAGTAACCCTAGTATATATAAATACCATTAATAAAGGTTGGCACAATTTGCATTCTCAATTAATCAGATCATCCCTCGTTCGTGTTTAATTGACATTAGAAAATGTGCATTACTAGTATATTTGAAATTCAAGAAATAACCAGTATTCAAAATGTGAAGGTGTACAACACAATTTAGAGTTATTTTAACCCTAATGTGTTCTTTCTTTTTTTTCCTTTTCTTTTTCTTTGAAATTTAACAGTGCTGATCAATTTTTGTGGATAACTTGTGGATAGGCTTGAGCAAAACCAGGATCGGGTCCGGGTCTACGCGGACCCAGTCCCGACCCGAATTATGTCAGGTCCAAAATTTTTCGACTCGGTACCGAATCGGAACCCGGGTTAGACCCGACAATCCGGGAATTGGTCGGGTTTACGGTTGAGAATAGCTTTGGCGGTCGATCAGCCGGGAATCGCTTTGGGGCCGAGGGAATGAGGGGGAGGGTCATGTGCCGGATCCCAGCGCCTGGCGGCCGAGTAGAGCGAGAGAGATAGAGTCAAGAGAGAGGAGGGCGGTCGAAGTCGTCGCCGCCGTCACTACCGCCACCGTGAGAGACTGAGAGAGAGGGAGAGCCGAAGAGGATGAGAGACGGAGAGAGATGGGAGAGAGAAAAAGACAAGGTGAAATGAAGTACTGAATGTGAGATGGGTTTATATACTAATAACTCGGACCGAGTCCGGGTCGAGTATCTGGACTGCAAATCCGGTCCTGACCCGATACTCGACGAGTTTTTTATTATTTGGACCTGGTCCTGACCCGGATTAGATCCAGACCGGATTGTTTTTTCGATTTTTCGAGTCGGTGCAGTCCGGATCAACCGAGTCGATTCGGACCGTGTTCAGTCCTAACTTGTGCATGCAATTGGTCCATTGGACACATTCAAGATGCATGAGTGCAGACAACATGGCAACAATAATGAAGACACCAAGTAATGTTGCGTGATAAGTTAGTTGTTGCCCACGCTAAACAACATTGATACATCCTCTCTCTCTCTCATCAGTTTAATCTTCTGAAGTTTATTTGTATTATATTTTGATCGAGTGTTATAAATATCAGTGATTACTATAAGTTTTTAATGATAGATTATAAGTTATAATATTTAATCGATGATACTGATCTAATAAAACCTTAAGTTAAAAATTAATTGGCGAATAAAAATTTGCATCTCTATTGCCTCAAAATTATATGTATTACCTCCATAATGAAGAATGAGTATCTTATAAAGACATTTGGGTATGATTTTGAAATTGAGACTTCCTTTCGAAGCTGAATTTGGTACAACGTGGATTCTTGCACGGGCGAGAAGAATCACACCAAGAAAAAGATCACAGGTTCACTGCCTCATTAAAACAGCGTTTGATTTTGGGCCCATTTGAGCTCATATACATTAATGGATAAGTTAAAGTGCTGAGATAAGATCAGAGTGATCTAATAAAATCAAAAATTATAAGATCAAGTCAAGAATCACTACTTGTTAATAATATATATATATATATATATATATATATATAATTATAAATATTTTTTTAGTAAATTTGTGGCACTTAAATCTTAAATCATATCTCACTAAGTAAGTTTTATTAGTTTTAAGCTAAATTTCATCAAAACATATTTAAAATGAAGAAAATTGATTAAACTTCATCTAAATTAATTTTTATTTTCATAAAAATATTAATAATTATATTAATCACATGAGATCGTATAGACTAGATAAGATCGTAAGATCATTTGACCAAAATTAAGATCAAATTAAAATTTTACACATAATATTCTCAAAATAAGATCGAGATCGATAAAGAGTGTTAAGATCATAAAATCGTAAGATCTTAAGATTTAGATCGAGATATTGTTGACATTGTTGATAAGTAGCTTTAGTAGTTGAATTTGATTTTAAAAATAAGAAATTATGTAACACCCCAGATTTTTATTAGGGGTAATTAGGCCATTTGGCCCAAATTCCTAACGTACATATATAAAGGTCTTAAACTCCTTTGTTTACTTCTTTTCTCCATCTAAACTCTTGACGGTTAGGACTTGAGGAAGAAGATCTTGAGAAACAAGGAGGAAGAAGAAGAGAAAAAAGAGGAGGATCAACTTAGATCAAGGTACCCCTCTCTCCCCTGTTTTGTTTGGATTGAAAGCTCCAAGAACACATGGTTCTTGGTAGCGATTTGATTGAGGGCATGCATATGTAGATTCATTAGATCTACTAAGATGAAGGCTGAAATTTAATATGGATCTTCATGTTGAAATCATGTTCTTATTGCTTTTAGAGATGAAACCCTAGATCTGAGTGAGTGAATGATATGACATGTTTTTATGATGCATAAATGCCTAGAAACTCTGCCTGCAATATTTTGAATGTTTCATATTATTTTCCCAAAGTTTGGACATCAAAATCTATGAAAAAATAGAGTGGGCACATGGCCATACCGGACCTCGGAACGACCGTGAGCATGAGGCTAGAAGCAAAAAGGCCTCACTCACGCCCATGACAGACTCTGTGTAATATTCTAAAATTTACGCATGAACCAATTAACTTAACTAAGAATTAGTTAAGTTAATTACTCTTATTTATCTAATATAATCTAATGATATTATGTTAACTGCCCCCAAGTTATTCAGTTTGAAAGTTTACAGTCGATTTAATAAGTTAATAGTTTTTTTAAGGCCAATCAAATTGTTTTATGTATTTTGATTATACATATATTAATTAAAATAGCCACATAACTCTCGGGAGTATCCGAATATATTAAAAAAATATAGATAATCAATAATTCTTTAAAAGTCATTAATTAAGTGCTCGTTAATTGAGTGGAAATATATAAGCTAAGTACTCTATTAAGAATGATATGTAATTTAATTCATTCATAATAATCTATGAAATAATTGTGAGTTTATTAACTTATGAATTAGTTCTTAGGATTCATTATGTCAATGAAAATATTGCAATTCATATTATTAATTACTGTGATGCAATCAATTTGATTACTTGCTAGTTAAGTGAATTAATTATTTAATTAGCTTTCTAATGTATTCACACTAGCATAAATATAATTTATTCTGTTTATCTTTCCTCCATGCAACCCACCAGCCAATAGACTAATTCTTATCTTCTAACTTACCGCCATACAACATGAAACACAGTTATCCAAATAGTTTCCCTCACCACCTCAAGCCACCTCCACAAATAATATTGTATTATAGTGTGTATATATATATATATATATATATATATATATATATATATATATATATACTCTTTTCTATATTAGCTGAATGAGGATAGCTAAAATGAAAAAAAATGAAGAAATGAGCTCCATGCCGGCCGAACCAAGGGAGTTAGGAAAGAGAGGAGGAGAAGGGAAATAAAATAAAAAAAAGATTAAAGGTATGCATAAGATGGATTTGTTTAATCTCTTTAAATTTTCTCAGCAAGTTTAGAAGAATATGTTTCAATTTTAAATTTTAGAAGCGAAAGGCTGAATTGGATAACAAAATATTTTATTGTAATTTAAAAATTCTAAACATTGGATCAAATGATCCTTTGAGGTATGGTTTACAGAGAAGAAAGAATTATTTTAAAATCACCCCTATTTAAAAAGTTGTGTTTTAATTAGTAATTTGAAGTGCCTTGCTGTCTTAGCAAAAGAAGTAGGGCTCATTATAAATTATGTCGCAAATGTATACTTTGAAGTAAATTATGATTTTTCTAGATCCTACACTTACTTGAACTAAGGTTCTAAAAAAAATTAATCATTTGAAAATAATTTATGTCTGGAAAGTTATGAGTAGAACAAATAGTATCTCAGTTTTTAAAAGTATGACGAAGACAATAACATGTCTGTGTTTACGAAATTTTTTGTGGATAAATTTTGAGGAGTAAAAACATAAAATTAATATATGTTGTATAATTTCGACTCTAGTTTTATTGAGATTTGGACTCAAATTTATTGGATATAGATAGAGAAAGTTATGCATTCATATTTAAAGTGCTATCAACCAGTCTTAATAAACTATTACCTACTTTTGTAAATTATGTACTAAATTAAATATGTCATGAAATTATTTTGTAATTTAGACTACTAAAGATACCAATGTTAGGTTTCATTTAAATTTGGAATCACTAAAACATTATATGTGTAGTGAATGTTATAAATATTTTACCGAACCCTACTCAGCCTGTCAATATGTAAGAATGAAACTCAGGGAAGATTAAGTTAGTATTTATTAAATTTATTGTACTTAATCCAGACATATATAAATTCAAGAAATTTTATGGGTCTTACCTAGGAAGTCTACTATTAGATAAATTATATGTAAGAGAACATGGAATCTTTACTATTTTATATAAATCATAAAAGTAAGGTCACCAATCTGTCAGAACATAGAAATGACATAAAGGTTAGGCTGGATGTTAATTTTTCTGAGAACTAACCATAAATAAGAACTGAAACTTTTACAAATAAATGTTTCGGTAATATATAGCTAAGTAAAATTGGAATCATTTCATTTTATTATTTATATTAAGAGTTATGAATTTTCGTAGTTAGCTGTTCAATCAGCCATAACTGGATATGATGAATTGAATTGATTGCACTAGATGGATTGTGTAAATTATATTAAATCTCTATGTTGGTATGGTTGTAAGAATGATGTGGACATATCATTATTATAGGGTTAGGTGAATGATAAGAAAAAAATGAGGAAATGTCTTTTGTGATCGTTTATTTCAGGTAAGTTGGTTTCTCCTACTCCATGTATTCACATCTTTTGAATTCAATGTGGCATTGACTGTGATATATATTGAATACGTTTTGAATATGTTCTTATGAAAATTATGTTGGAATGGTTGATCGATTTGAAAAGCATATGTGATATGTTATAAATTGGTTTTATAAAATGCAATCATCTTTCGATTGAATGAGTATTGGATATGGTAATCTTGTATGGATTTAATATATCTTTAAAAAAAGTTCTTATGAGAAGCATGTCAGAATGAACGACCAATTGATTGCACCTCGAAAAGCATGTATGAAATGTTTATGAATTGCTATTATAAAGTGCAATCATATTTCACTCAAATGAATGATCGATATATTTTATATTCTGATATTCGATATATAAATTATTATTTGATAAATCATGCATGTGCATCTTATCTACATCTGTATGTATGGTGGTTGGAGCTAAGTGTTATATCACTTATCATGATAGAAGTCACCTCTAGAGTCCAATCCATCATTGTGTTCCCTAAAAATAGGACGAAATAGACTGAAGCTAAGTGCTACATTGTGAGTAAGGGTTATCTCTAGAGTTCACCTATTATTATATGATACGTTTTCCGAAAGGGATGAGGTAGAATGGAGCTAAATGCTACATCGCTGATCACGATTGGACCCACCTCTAGAGTCCACCTACCGAGTGATCGCGCATTCATATGAGAGTGTTGCATTTGCATCAATATGATTTAAAAGAAACTGATTGCAATTGGAGTGTGATGATTTTGCTTAGAAAGTCGTATATATAGTCTTCCAATATTTGAAAATATTGATTATGATATTACGATTAATTCATGTTTTTTATGTCTCTTCGAATTGATTAGATGGTAACACATAAACTATGAGATATCAACTTACTGAGCTATTTTAGCTCACTCATTTTTTAGATTAATATAGCTGTTTGGGGATCGTGTGAGGTGATAATCTTAGAAGGGTTCAAATGTCCTTGGTGGTAAAATGTTGAGAAGAATAATCTCTTATATTCTTTTGTTAAGAGTATTGGGAGAATTAGTTATGTCTATCTCGTATACGAAATCTTGTACCCTATAAAAGGATGAATGTTCTAAAATGTCAAATTTAATTTATATTGGTTTGCTCTAAAATGATTATCACATAGTGAGTAATTGTTTAACTATATACTTTTATTTTTAGGTTATAAAAATAAATATGTACATCATATTTTTGCAATCTTTTTCGATTTTATATGATCGCCCATAATGAGTCGTGAACTCTGGATTAAACTAAGGTTTAATTTAGAGTCATGACACTTGTCATGGCCGTGACAGGCCTGGCATGATCGTAACCTCCCCGATCATGATCATGAGCGAGTGGCTAGAAGGATCGAGTCTAGAATTGGACTCATTCATGGTCGTATCGCCTGATGGCACAATCGTGATTCTGATGTGCCAAGAACGTGGCATGGTCGTGACACTATAGTCACAGCCATGACCAACACGTGGAACGAAAGTGCTATTTCACGGGCACGGTCACAGAGCGTGACCACTCTATCGTGGTCGTCACGACTAGAAAAAAAGGATTATATGATATAATAAAAACTATTTCATGGTATTTATATTATGTAATGATGATTATGTATGTACCTAGATATATAGAATGCATGGAAAAATGTAACTAGGTTAAAATATGAAGTCTGAGAGACGTTGATGATTGTGAACGTAATGAACCCAATTGAAGAATATTATTACTTGTCACCCCTCAATTGAATGACAAGAAATATTGTGCCCTGCTCCATGTATGCTAGAATTTTCTTTAGGAAATTACTACGCCCTGCACCTTGGATAGGGGTGTTCATCGGGTCGGGTCGACTCGGTGAACCCGATGACTCGACCTAGTTTGGGTCGGGTCGGGTCGGGTCGGTGGTCGGGTGAACTCAAATCGGATAATTCCAACCCGAATATCGATGACCTAATTTTTTTAATTTTTTCTATTTTTGTTTAAACTTAGACCTATATTTACTTTATTTTTTAAATTGAAATAAAATATTTAAAATACGAAAATAATATTTACATAGTTAGAAAACTTATTTTGTGCTTTAAAATAAATATTAAATAAACTATAAAAATAGTAAGAAAAAAATTAAAAAAAGGAAAATTGGGTGGCCGTGTAATCCTACCCGACCCGACTCGAACCGAGTCGGATTTGACCCCCAAGGGGGGCTTGACCTGACCCAACCAGATTTGGTCGAGTCGGATTTATTCACAGGTCGGGTTGGACCCGACCAGTGAACATTCCTAACCTTGGAGTTAACATTTTCTAGAGGAATAATTGTATCTTATCGACAATTATATGTATACTACTCGCCTTCGGGTGATGGGAACCTTGGCTCCGAGACTTAGCTAGCCTACTATCAGGATAACAATTTGATTCTTCAATTATTGTAAGATCAAAGACTGAACTGAACAGACTGATGACCAAAAAGTATGATCCAAATTATTATAAAGCAACCACAAGGAAACTACTGAGGCATGATGATGAAAAGTGGTGGTCACTTAATATGCATACTGATGACTAATGAGAAGTGGTGGTCAACCCCAAGGAAGCTTTATGATTACATGTTACCCTATGCTACCGATGACATAGACATTCTGATGACTGGCATATAGATCACATGATTAGGTACATGATATACATGCATGTTCTTTTTCATATGAAATTGTATATATGACACATATAATATCCGCTTAGGATGCATTTCAGGCGTGACCTTTACATACCATAACAAGGAAATCATGCATAACTAATATGCTTGGTTACAGATCACCTCATGACGATGAAGTTGCACATGACATAAAAATAAACTAGTCATGAGTTCTCTGGGATTTTGTTTAGAGATATTTATGAACAATGTTTTATTACGTTCTATGACATTATTTTATTACTTCATTGAAATTTTTTTGTTGATAATAAAATGATTATTTTATCATGATTGTATTATGACGAATGAGCTCGCATTGCAGAATTTTCCTAATTTCCCTTTAGCTTTTTAGGGTGAATTTTCGGGGTGTTACAAATTACATGTTTGAATAGATTTACTGAAACTAATTATAGGTGTTTTAAGTGTTTGATAGTAAAAGAGATTCTATTTTGATAAAAAAAATGTTTAAACAATATACTAAAATTTAATTCATAAAGAAAGTAAAGTTTTCATTTCAGATACTACAATAAAGTTATGTTCATAATACATTAAATGTTTGACATAATAATACAATTAACATATTACATTCATGAAATCTTTTTAGCAAATTCATCCAATAATTATCACTTCTATGTTCTCCATTTTCTATTGAAGTATTATCTTCTCGTGATGATCAGCCTGCATCACGATTCACATATGGAATATAACTTTTGTTTTCAACTTTTCTTGATGCATCACTTGTTAGATTTTTTTCTTATATAATTGTGAATAGTCATTGTTTTTCACATGAGTGTTTATAACAAAAAGGTGTTGAGTGATAACACATTACAAAGAAATTTATTTTTCACATGAGTGCTTATATAAAAAACCAACCAACACAGTCGAGCTTCATCATTAGGTTGCCTTAGAAATAAAATATGTATCACAAGTTTTTCCCCAAAAAGGTTGATGCAAAGTTCCATAAGTCACCCGGTCTAATGCGAAGAATCTTTTCAATAATATCCATAGACTTCTCAAGAGAAGGGGCAATGACTTCCTAAGGTCGGTATATATGATGGTGCAGTTAAGCTTTTAGTAATCATCACTTCAAGTAATTTTTCTATGTTTTCGCTCATTGCAGCTACAACAAATTTTGATTTTTTTAATGTTTTTTTGCTTTTTCATTGTTGGTTCAAGTGATCTAATATGAGTTACAATTTATATATCATCAATTTAATCACAACAATAGATTTTATTCATTATCATCGATATTTCTTTCATCACCTTCTAATTCATTATTAGTCTATGAGATTTGACTTGGTGCAAATGTTCTTTCTCTAGTAGCCACAATATTAGAAAATAAATCATCGTATCGGAACCAAATCAGTGATAAGTTATTGTTCTTGAACTTTTTAAATTTTCATTATCCCACAACGAAAGTCAAAATTAATTTAACACGATAACTAATAAGAATACTTATAAGACGAAAACGAAAACTATCAGGTACGTTAATTTCGATCCCACCACTCTTCATCAGCAATAATTGTAGTGTCATCCCATCCTAACCCAGTCTCTCATTTCATCAATTTCCTAAATAAAGTCAAGTAAGTTTTTATATGATCACAATGATTCTTCAATTGCTTTCTGTCATATTGTTTGCCCATCCTCTTATTGAATTTAGTCATAATGTTTTTAATCCATCTCTTGATAGGTAACTATTTGGTCTATTTTCTTTCCGAATTTCTTCTTCACATAACTAACAAAAGATGAACATCATCACTCTATTTAGCATAACCATTTCCAAGGACATTACTCTATTTAGCTCCCAAAATTGAAATGTCATCATCCATGAAAAGCTATAGCAAGCAATAGTTGACATAATACATATTTAATGCATACTAAAATAAAAAAATAAAAACATGACATGACATGAGAAAGGAGAATAAAAATAGGACACGCTTCTTGATCCAAATACTTATAAAATGTGCAATAAAAAATGTCAGTTTGTGTTCAAAGAAAGTTCAAACTATTTTTTTACATAACAACTATTTGAGCATAACTTGAGTTTCCATTACATGATGGATCATAGGTTTCTCCTTAAAAAACTTTTCAAATCATTTAAGTAAAATTTAGAATCCAAAATATCTCAAAATATTTAAACTTTTGTAAAGTAAGAGACCCCAAAACTAGCACACATAAAAGAGATATTTTCACAACTTCAAGATAATGAAAAAAATCATTTGTGTAAAATGGTATGTGCAGAGCTTAAAGAGGAGATAATAGAGTAGTGATTACCAAGAGAATGCATACCTGCATGAAGAGAATGAGAGGCAACTAGAATGCTAGGATTGGAGAGAAATGGTAAATGAAAAGTTATATATAATCTATGTAATTATTTAAATTATTTAGAAGTGTGAATCATGAAGGGCAAAGTAGTGCATTTGTTGACCAACTTGATTAGCATTTTCTCTTTCAAAAAGAGCTTGCTCCCCCAACTTTCTTTTGGGGAGGTGGGAGGGGGAGGGGGGTTTTTTTGTGGGTTGCTATGTTTAGTTACTGGTTGTTGAGAAATCTTTCAAAGTGCTTGGATAAGAAATGAGATGTTACCTCTATTTTTTTCTCAAACACCGCATTATTTGGGAAACCGATAAAAATCAAATCATACTTCTAGTTTGATTTCATTTGTTAAACATAACTCATTTGTTATTGTCATAATAAATAATTCCTTTTTTTCATGATGTTGTGACTTTTCTAAAAGTTATTTAAAATCTTAATAAAAAATGAAGATGTTCCTCTTCTTATAATACATCAATACAACATTTTCAACTAAAAAGATTAGTAATGAATAATTATATTGATAAACAACTTTGAATATTTATCATAATTATAGTAATAATAATTTTTATTATAATAAAAATTTTCATCTTTTATTTATCTTATACACAAACATATATAATTTTATTTCATGATTTATTTTTTATGTTATATATTTAATGTTATCTTAATTATTTTTTCGTATTAATTGTTAACATCCTTCTAACTAACCCATACTAATATTAAGTTATATTGAAATATTTAATGAAGTTATTAATTGATGTTAACTTTTCTCATTTTTTAGTTTCTATTTTTTTTTTTGTTTTTAGGTTGCCTTCATTTTTTTAAAACTTTTTTTGCTGTTATGTTTTATATTATCTTAAATTGTTTTGTGATGTTTCTTTTTAATTATATCCTTTAACTTAAATTTGTATCTTTTTATTAATAAATCTCACGATAACTTCTATTGATTTTGACATTATCTCAATCTTTTATGTGAAAAATATAAATTTTATGAGGGAAGAAAAGTATGATTTATGGAACCACAATTTGCTATGATACTATATTAAAATTAGATATGTTATCAATTGTCCAAAAAAATTAAGTTTTTTTAAACATAACATCATTTGATTTGTAATTTTGGAAAAAGAAATATGCAGCTATATATCTCTTGTGCTCTAATCTATAGCTCATCATCTGACCATCCAAATATTGATCGATTAGATTTCTTGACGAACAAATATAGTACATTTCTTGATGTGCAAGAACAATTCCTCTTCGTCCTCATCATTGTTGGTGAAAATTTCGAAATCAGCATAAATGAGTTGGCCCCCATTCTCCCCTCATCCTTCTGAATGAATGAGCATGTGCAATGCGATAGAGCAAGCTCACACAATGAAAGGAGAGGAAAGAGTGCAACTGCCGAGTGAATTGTTACAAATGATCGTTTGGATGGGCACATAGATGTAAAGTTGTGGATGACAGCTACAACAGAGGCTTGTGAGTAGGAGGAATAACTACTGTTGCATGGAGGAAGAAGTTGAGATCACTGCTTTTTTGGAGACCTGAACCCATTTCCACGTTCATTCTGATTCCAAATCAGGGTAGTTAAACTTTAGAGCAAGAAAACAACATAAAGCATATCACAAAGTTCCCTAATTCAAAAAAAGAATTGAATTGTTTATTTTCACCAATTTAAACTTTTTTACTTAGATTTAACATGTTCTCAAAAGATAAGTTATAGATATGAGAGGATTTGAAAACAATGTTTTTTTAAACAAAGTTGAAGAGTGATAGAGAAGGAAGAATATCAAATGAGATTGTTTCTCCTTTCTATCATATGTTACCTTCTTGCTGTCAATAATATCTTAATGAATTTGTCATTATGAACACCAGTACACACTATACCACACACATCTTTATTTGTGATTGGAAAAAGCTTGAAGTAATTCCTCGGCGATAATGGTCCTCACATCTATAGATCCTTTCTCATCACGACAAACTTGGGTGACATGTAAATCTATTTCATCCCCTCTCTCTAATTTCAATCATTTCTAATCTTTTCTCCATCTCACTCGTCATGTAAATCTATTTCTTTTCGTTCCCTCTTTCTACTTTTGTCTCTTTGCTACTATGCTTTGAAGCTATAAATTGAAGCCACTAATTGTTGTCATCCATAAGCTAGATCAAGAAGGTAAGAAGATGAAGCTACTACGGTTGGCATTGACAACCATCTTCACTCCACAATCGATTGGTATCCATAGTTGAGATCCATTGTCAATCCTTTGTTGACTCTGCCAATTTTGTACAATCTCATCCTTAACTTCAACACTAGGGGAACTTATCCAGATGTCCTTTCTCATGTTTCATCATAATTCCCACTATCAGAGTCACCCTTGACATCCATAGTTGTGGTCTCTCCATCAGTATGTTGGGTGTAAAAGACAATCAATATACTTAGTTCAAAATAAGATATGTAGTTGGCTATAGAACTAACATTTCTTAAAAATGAACTTCATAAAATAGGCAAGAACATAATAATCTATAAACAATCAATTAGGAAACGATAGCACTTCATGGCCCATTACTCAATATTTCTTACGGGTCATGACATACTGATCACAATCCTGTCAATGAGTTCAAAATTTCAACCTTCAATTGTTATGGCTAGTAACTTTGTTTTCATGATTCTGATTGTGGATTCAAAATTTTCTATTAACCTTTTGGTCATGAAATGGTTAGTGTGATTGCCATTTTTGACTTGACAATTCATGGATCGTAATCTCCAAGACATAGAGAGGTTATGAATTCACATTCTCTATTTTCATGGTCACGACTTGTGATAGGATTGTCATGGTCCACGAAATGACTTTGTAACAAATTGGTCACGAATATGCTAGAATAGTTCACCTTGTTAGTTGAGTTTCAGAGCTTGTGTTATTGTGTCACGACCCATGAAACAATCTTGTAAAAAATGGTTACAGTCTACTAGAATTGTTTCACATTATTAATTATGTTTCACAGGCCGTGACATTGTATCACAACTCATGAAATGTTCTCTTTGACCCCAAACTCGTCTATTCTCTCTTGAATTCATCATTTCACACTATTCCTCTCATCCCTCGTCCTATTATAACTAATATCAAGGCCATACAACTCAATTCTAAAACATTCTAAACACCTTTCACAAAAATAATGAATTTAACAATCTAAATCTCTAATTCCAATGCCAATTTCATGGCTTATGAATCAATCTCATAAGGAAGCACAAGAATCTTGTTCTTGTAACAAAATAAAAGGAGCATTAATCTTAACATCAATCTATCATTCAATCAAACAATTTTAATCCATATAAATCATTGGGAAATAAAAAATGAGAAACTTCGAGGAATGAAAGGGGGTTCACCCTAATTATATACACAAATATTTTAGTTGAAGTCTTATCAATATGACCAATACTTATTAAAAAATTTGCACAATGATATGAAACATACATATTTTTTCTAATGGACATTATTTGATACTCTGTCGATACAAAATTCATAATCATGGTTGTTAAAATCGGACCGGATCGATCGGTTCAACTATGAACCGGCTGTTGGTCTGGTCCGAATTAATTTAAAAAATGGAATTGAAGTTGAACCGACCAAAAACCGATTCAACCGCTAAATCGAAAAAACTAGTTCAACATTTAAAGTGAAAAAAATAGAAATAAAAGTAAAAATAGGAAATAAAAAGTTAGAAAAGGAAGGTAAAAAATGAGAAAGTATTTAAATTAAGAATTAGTAAAAACTAAAAAGGAAATAAATGTGGGAAATCAATATGGGAGAGGAATTAATGGAAATAAAAAAGGAAAGTATTAAAATGAAAATAAAGAAGAAAATAAAAGGAAGTAAGTGTGATGTATGTAAAATTAAATTAATTTATTAACATCACAAAACAGTATCAAAGAATAAAATAAAAGAATTAGTATAGTATATCATTATTAATAACTTAAAGTTTTTTATGAATATTAAAAATTATAATATCTTTTTATTATAGAAAAGTAAATAAATATGGGAATTAATGGGGACAGAGGAAGTAATGAAAATAGAAAAATAAAAATATTAAAATGAAAGTAAAAAAATAAATACGAGAGTGATATATGTCAAAATTAATTAATATATTATCACCCTAAAGTAGTATTGAAGAATAAATAAAAGAATTAATATACTATATTAATAATGAAATATTTGTTTATTATATTTTATTATGAATTATAAGCATTATATAATATTTATTTTATATATAATTATTTTAAATAATATTAATTTAATAAACTCCGATTGAATCCGATTGAATCCGATCAAACTGGTTCAATCACGACCCAATTGATCGTCCGGTCGGGTGACCGATCCGATTTTAATAACATTATTCATAATTAACTCGAAGAACTCCAAATTTAGTGATTTTAATTTTATTCAAAGTAAATCCATAGGATAATAAATATAATTTTTTATTATATTTAACATTGATCAATGTAAATTCTTACGATAATTCTGACCTACTCAAGTTAAATAATTTAATAGCTGAATGTTGAAACAATTTATAACATCATTTAAGCACTTCTTTTTCTGATGAATCTAAGTTATGTAGGAAGACAATCATCTAACTATTTTCATAAATTTCATATCCGAATTTGATAAGCTCAAAGTTTTGTCTATTTGACAAATTAATAGACAACAATATTTCAATTCTTTATCCATAAAGTGTCAAATGAAATAAATCCATGCCCTACAAAAATTTAGAGTTCAAGAGTTATCTAATAATGCATTTTCATAATTTATGGGCAACTAATATTTGCTAAAAATTAACTGTACGAATTTGGTCAAATCAACAATTAATATGTTCCCAATTTTAAAACACATAAATTTTATAAGAAATCAATTAATATTAAAATGCAACGTACACAAACTCTAGTTATGACAAATTAATAATCTAAAAATTATCAATTTTATCACAATTTTAAAATAATAGAATAACGAAAGATTAAAACTCTCATTTTTAACACCTAACCAATGTTTTCAGAACCGAACAGGTGATCGGATCGGACTCATCACTGGGTCGCGGTTGGATCGGTCGAACAAGATTCGACCAGATTAAACATAATTTTATTAAAATAATATTATTTATAATAATTATAAATATATAGTATAAGTTATATGATATAGTATATGAATATTATACTAATGACTTATTAAAAATACTAAAAAATAATATAACATAATTTTTATTAATTAAAAGTTTTATAATGATAATATAAATAGATTATTAATAATTTAATATCTACTATTTAATGATGATAGTTGTTATATTAATAAATTTTATCTTAAATTATTCTTATTTCTTTTTTTGTTTAACACTTTATTTTTTATTTCCTTTATTTTATGCCCTTTAATAAGTTTCTATTCTAATATTATTCAATTTCAAATACTTACCTTTTTTATTTTAATTCCTATTTAATTGTATACATATGATATTCTCTCCTCTTTAAATTTTCTTATATTTCTTTCATTTTTCTCATTTAACTTTCCTATTTTTTATCATTTTTTTAAATGTTTTTTCAAAATATGCATTGAAGCGGGTTGAACCGATTCAACCGGTTTTAACCGGTTCAATGGAAAAATGATTTTAAAAGCCCAACCGCGAACTGGCCCACGCAGGGGGCGACCCCTCCTCTCTTTCCCAGCACCGGGAAAGAGAAAAGGTGGGTGTGGGGGGGGGGGGGGGGGGGGGGTCGCCGCCCCCCTGCGTCGTCGTCGTCGTCGGCACGCAGGGGGCGCCCCCCCTCCCCCCTCGTGAAAGAGAGGGGGGGGGGGGGGGGGGTCGTCGCCCCCTTGTGTGCGTCGTCGTCATCGACGACGACGCCGGGGGAGGGGGGTCGCCGCCCCCTGCATGCGTCGTCGACGACGCATGCAGGGGGCGGCGACCCCGGACTGCGCGACGAAGAGAATTCAATTATTATATATTTATTATGTCCACGTGTGTTTTCTTTTTTTATATTTATTATTATATATTATTTTATGTAAAAAGAAAATTCAATTAAAAAAAAATATAATAGACTTTTCACAAATGCGAAAAATAAAAAATAATGAAGAAGTTGACGGAATTAGACGGAAAGACCAAACTAAAAAAATCAGAATAATTTAGGTACCCAAAAAATGAAGTTCGTAGTCTGAGATTAGATATGGTAATTCATGATAATTTAGTGATGATTAAAGAAAATAACCTACGAAATAATATATTTATTAAATATAATATATTTATAGTTAACCGAATTAATTTAGTATTATTTATTACTCATCATTTTATCAAATTTTACAATAGTGGTTAACTACTGAAGAGCCAGACGTACTGACCCACTCCTTAATCACCGACAAGAAAAAAAAAATTCAAACTACTAAGTTCTCGGGATGTAAATATTATTATTATTATTATTAAATTGTTTTCATCTCCTGATAATTTAAAACATCTAATAATCTCGGAAGTGTCAATTCCAAATCCAACAACCGATCGCCGTAGATCTCTCTAGACTTTGGGGTCCGCCAATGTCCAGATCCAACCCTTCCAATCTAATCAAACTCCTGGTTCGTGGAAGGTCCGTAAGTAAACGTAGTGTGCCCTCGTGTCTCGCATTGCTGCCGCCGGGCGCCTTCCACCTCGATCTCCCTTCCACCAGCACCACTCGCGCCATGAACCCGGACGAGGACCTCCAGTTCGACTTCCCGCCCTTCCTCTGCCTCTATAAGAGCGGTCGCGTCGAGCGCCTCATCGGCACGGAGCGCGTCCCCGCCTCCGTCGACCCTGAAACCGGCGTCGCCTCCAAGGACGTGGTCATCGACGCCGGGACCGGGATCGCCGCGCGCCTCTACATCCCCGGCGCCTCGTCTGCAGAAGACCGCCACGGGGCCAAGCTGCCCATCCTCGTCTACTTCCACGGCGGCGGCTTCGCCGCCGAGTCCGCCTTCTCCCCGACGTACCACAAGTTCCTCAACACCCTCGTCGCCGGGGCCAACCTCGTCGCGGTGTCCGTCGAGTACCGGCTTGCGCCCGAGCACCCGTTGCCCGCGGCCTACGACGACGCCCTCGCGGCGCTGAAGTGGGTCTCGGCCCACGCGCGCGGCGGGG
The DNA here is from genome assembly GCA_030549335.1 of Pontederia crassipes. Lineage (NCBI taxonomy): Eukaryota > Viridiplantae > Streptophyta > Magnoliopsida > Commelinales > Pontederiaceae > Pontederia > Pontederia crassipes. The sequence goes on along the minus strand of CM060184.1, from coordinate 25,599,843 downwards.
ACGCGGCGACGGAGGCGTGGCTGCGCGACCGCGGAGACTTCCGCCGCTTCTTCCTGGCGGGCGACAGCGCCGGCGGCAACATCGCCCACAACCTCCTGCTGCGGACGTGCGCGGAAGCGCCGAAGGGGGAGGTCGAGGTCAGCAGGCTAGCGCTGATACATCCGTACTTCTGGGGCAAAGAGCCGTTGGGGAGGGAACCCAGAGACCAGGCATTCAGGGCCGGGATGGAGGAATCGTGGGGGTTCGTGTGCGCCGGGAGTATGGGGATCGAGGACGTGGCGGTGGATCCTCTAGGGGACGGGGTTGCGGCGGCGGCCATGAGGGGGCTGCCGTGCGCGCGGGTGCTGGTGTGCGTGACGGAGAAGGATCTGTTCAGGGAGCGTGGCAGGGCGTACTACGAGAGGCTGAAGGCGAGCGGGTGGGGAGGGGAGGCGGAGTTCTTCGAGTCCGAGGACGAGCAGCACGTCTTCTTCCTGTCGAAGCCCAAGGGCGAGAAGCAATGCGTGGAGATATTGAGGCGTTTGGCCGACTTCTTCAATCGCACTTGATGTCTTCCAAGTTTCATCTCCATTGCACGACATGGTCCATGCGTTCCTGTTTGCAGGAAACAGAGGGAACTGTGAATCTGTGATCCATTATGTTGCGTTTGTAGTACCTGAGTGATGATGATGGAGAGAGAGTGAGAGAGAGAGAGAGAGAGATTTTCTTGTTCTTTACCTACTTGATTAATTAAATATTTAATAATATGAATCATTCTTTTTTCCCCTTGTGTTCTCTGATCAGTCGCTCTCTTTTCTTCTTGAGCATACCTGATAGATTCATCTTCTATAGGTTCCTTCAGATTTTGTCGGTCAGTGTTGTTTCAGAATAATAATGATCATAACAGTCTACTAGCAGGTTGAATTGAGTTAGTAGCTAATAGCTTATTGAACATCAAGTTGGATATGATATATAAGCACATCTGTAGCAGGTAAGTTTGGAAACTCACTCCAATTTGAGATATATAAAACTGCAAATCTTTCATTCCCCCCTGCCATTCTTCTTTTCCATGTTGCAGATCATAAGAGAAGACCAATGTCGTAGCTCCATTTCAGGCTCACCCTTGTTTAGAAAATTTGGATGACTTGGAAAAGATACCCCTTATTTTAACTTGTTTGTGAAAGGTTGATCTCGACCATGTCCATCATAATTCTATAAAGCTAATTTCGACATGACTAAACTTGGACTGCATGACCCTGGAGATTGACATTTGTGCAGCCCTGGTAGCAGGCATGCTTCATCGAGCTCCAAACATCATCATCTCTGATTCATCAACCGAAGATTATAAAAGAAAATTCGAAACCCTTGTTTGAAATGTGTCTAAAAGAAAAGAAAACTCATGTAACAGCAGAAAATATCTTTGCAGATGAGTTAATGGTTTGTCCATTTCTGTGATTTGTCAGAGCATGAAATGACTGCAGTGCACTCTTTTCATTGTCGGACCATAATAAGACATCTCCCTTTCTCATGTACCTTATGTTTAAATTTTTGAAGTGTGTCATGATGCTATGCAGTATACACTAACAGTCGGAATATCACTCAACAAGATCTGTTCTCTCGTATAACATGCTGCAAACCTTTGCAACATCATTCCACTTTGTTGTTAATATATGACCGCCTAGATGTTATGTTTATATCTGCAGATCCTGTGGCTAGAATTATGTTGTAATTTACATTTAAGTGAACTGCCATTATCCTAAACTTTTTTAAAAAAAATTGAATCAGAGGATTCTTAGTATCAGATAATTCTGTTTCAGAAACCAAATGCTGAAGCTTTGACGTGATTCTCTGTAGTATGTATAAGAATTTCCTTCCAACTAAGCATGCATAAATCATATCGCAGAAAAAATCCAAATCGATTAATATATTTTTAATCTAATTAGATAAACAGTGGATAGTAGGTAATTAGTTATTTGATGCATATTACTGTTCTCATCTAACTCCCACAAGAACAAGCAAATTCGAGTTCAGTGGTACAAGCTCTGTAGATAGTCTTGATGTGGGCAACATAATGGTGCATGGTAAATCAACGGTGGTTGGCTCAACTGGTAGCAAGATTGATTTCCGAGCGCTGGCCGAGTGCTAGTAGTTCCAAGTTCGAGTCTCGGAGTCACCATCTTGATCAGGAAATAAGCCTTTATTGTTTTATTTTTTCGACTCCGAATTAGTCGAGTGCTAATAGCCTCAAACACCGGAGACCTCCGTAAACTCGGACCGGCACAAAAAAAAAAAAAAAGGTGCATGGTAAAAACCCAAAGATTGCATAGCCAAGGCGCAAGGCAGGAGGATGTTTGCATCAGCAGCAACCAACTCGCCTGATGCCGGAAATGATGATAAGTCATGAATTCTACATGAGCATCACTTATTATAGATCAGGGGTCCCTTCACTATCAGTGCGGCACTCGATATGTTCTAAAAGATTAGACACAAACTGTGCTTTCCAGATGAACAAAAGTCTGACGACATGCTCATGCAAACTGGTAAATGGCCTACAAAGAAGAGTGATGGAGATCGAGGGGTGGCGAAAAGGAGGACGAAGTGGATGCTACATAGTAAAAAGTGTATGCGACAAACATGAAAGCATTGATAGTCCATCTAAAGGATGGTGTTCTTTTGCAATCACTTGTTGGTTATGTTGGTAGCATTCTGTGTGCATAGTGCCAAGCACTTTCCCTACTCATAAATAGCCTTTCCATGGTGAATCACCTAATGGACCTTCCAAAGTTCTGATTTATCATACACAGCAAACAAAGGTCAGCCATAGCAGAACTTGGGGTAGAGTCAAGATGAAGCACGGCATTTACGCTCTCGTTGCACTCCTCATGGCCAGTGGAGCGCTCTGGTCAGAGGGGAGTCGTTTGGTTGCAGATGAAAACAGCAAGGGATCACTCAAGGAGCACTATGCAGAATTAGAAGGTAGCAACAATGCCACCATAAAAGCGAGCAGTGGAGGAGAAGAAGAAGCCACGCTTGATCCGAGCATTAGAATACGAGTTCACAAGCGTGTACTAATTGGCACTAGGCCCACTACTCTTGGCGTCCGTCCCACTTCACCTGGGCACAGCCCCGGCGTGGGAAACAAGCACACCGAGGGAGTCCCGGACAAGGTTAAAGCATAATAGTTCAGAACTCATTAGATTCATGCAGTGATGCAGCACAGCAGCAGGTTTATAATAATAGTTCAGAACTCATTTTTTGTCTGCTCCTGTACTCGGTTGTTTTCTTCCTTCTTATTTACATTGATTTCACTATTATATACATACGATCACATGTTTCCCAAGGCCATATGTTCTTTTCATAGAAGGGTTTAAGTGTCACGTACGCTTCAATTAATCTTCCACTGTTCCATAAGAATAACTAAATGTTATAAACGGAATTTACGTCATCTGACTCTTGTTTCATCAAGGCCTCAAAAATTCTAGTTACAAAAGGATCTTGCATAAATAAAAAGTCTAATGTCATAATGTTCTAAATAAAGAAAAAAAATACCATTGTTATATATAATAAGTTGGATGGCATGGCATGTTATGCCTCATTCCACATTCTCCCCAATCATTTCCCTTATGGCCAAAAGATGTTTTAAAGTTTGCTCCCGGCAACGTCTTTCACTGTCCAAATGAGCTACGATTTTGTCGGCCTACAACTCCTAATGCTGTCACATAGTAAGTACCGAGGCAATATGTTTGTTTTGCTTTTTAAGAGGAAAATTATCTGTTAATCAAAGTAGTTTGGGATCGATGTAGTAGTTTGAGAAGCGGATTGATACCCTATTTGTCATATACGTTAATAATTATAGAATAAGAAAAAAAATAGAGAAAATGTTATTCTTGCCCCCACCTAAAAATATCGTTGTTCTCGTCATATGAATAAAATGAGAATAAATATATATTATTCTATAACTCATTAACCTTTTAGTCCACTTTCGGAGTAAATATCATGGTGCAAGAATAATTTTATTTTGCATAGTTATGGTGTTCTAATTAGTAGGAACACTCAAATCATACTTTTTTCAATTTCCCAAACATCGACGGTTAACAAAATGCAAATTATTATATTCCTATTCTCATGATATTATTGGTTATAATGGATTATGATAAATTATCGATAATTTTATTTGAAATTATCATGTCCCACCATGTTACTTCATTTAGTTATAACGGATTATGATAATTTTATTTTGTCTGATAATTTGAAATATGAAGCACTACGAGGATATGTCTATCTACATTCTCATCAAAGTGAAATTCATGAATTTTATATTTAGACTAAAATCTCCTTTTAACTTACCCCTCTTAACTTATCATATATATATTCTTATTCTGCCTCTTATTTGATTGAAAAATAAATTTAATATTTTAATAATTAAAATGTAATAATAATAATAATAATAATAACAATAATAATAATAATAATAATAATAATAATAATAATAATAATAATAATACAAATTGTAATACAATAATATATAGTTAAAAAATGAAAAATAAAAAATGGTGAAAAAATGAAAAAGATAAATAATATCTTTATTCCTTTAAAACACCAGAATAAAGATATTTTTCAAATTGTACAAAAAATGGTGGTTTTATACTTTTCTAGGTGGTTTCGCCCTATTTTGCATTTGATCGCGATAGCGTTCTCGTCATGTTTGATTATATTCCTGAGAATACAATGATATTCTACTATTTATTTGTAAACCAAATAGAGCCGCCCGTTTGGTTACGGAATAAAATTCAAAGGAATAAATCAATGTAATAGCGTAATCTACAAAAAGTAAATATATTCCTATTCTACTTTCTGGTTGGTTTGAAGAGAATAACTTTTGAAAATATAATATTTTAAAATTAAAATATTTTATCATATAGAGTTATCATTTAATGTTATAATGATAATAAAATATTAATATAATAACATTTCATTAAATTTTTTAAAATAAAATATGATTAAAATTTTTTAAAAGAATGAGAATATCAATATTCTGCTATTTTAGAAGAATAATTATATTTTCTGTTCGTGGTTGAAAATGACGGTATTATCAATTTCGAGGTGGTTTTGTAGATTTCAAAGTTTGACTGACTTATTTTAATTCCATCACGTGTTTGGCTATATTCTAAGAATAATGCGATATTCTAATATTTATTCCACATCCAAACGGTTCGGTGTAATACCCTTAATCTAGATCCTTCGATGCACTCAATGATTCAGATGGAATATGTGCCAAATGCCCTAATGCACCCCTCCTCCCCTTCACACCAAGCATCGGTGCCGCCCCAGTTTCGCCGCCACCGCCCCGAGTTCGCCGGCGCCGGCGCTCACTAGCTTCACCGCCCCGCCGCACCCCAACTTCGATTCTCTTATCTTCTCTCTATTCGTCGCCGCACCCCGCTCTCTTTCTCTCTCTCTCTCTCTTTCTCTCTCGCGCGATGCCGTGGTTCGACTATTCCTTTCCCCGATCACCGCCGTCCTCGACCAAATCTAGCTTCGGCCGACAGCACCCCACCCTACCTGCGAGCGCCGGCACCCTACTTGCAGTCGCCTTCCTGACGAACTATATCGCCGCCCCGATGAATCAGATCACCATCCCAATGATCGATGCCCCCTGCTTGTCGCTGCCGCTGCTGATCTCTCGCTGATTGCCGCTGATCGCTTCGTCCTCCTCCTCGATCGCCGTCGTCGCACCCTTCCTCGGCCCCCCACGTCCTCTCTCTCTCCCGTCCTCTCCTATTTCACGTCTTCTCCGCTCGATGTTGCAAATTCGTTGAGAGCCGACCATTGCCATCCCGCTGTCGACCCTCCATCGTTGACCGCCACTCGTGGAGAGATCGGGGAGGGAGAGAGAGAGAGAGAGAGTAAAGAGAGAGAGGAAACAAATTATGAAATGATATGAAGACGTTTCACCATTTGGCCATTGCACCCCAATGCCCATTAATCTCTACATATATATATATATATATATATATATATATATATATATATATATATGTAGAGAGAGAGGAAATTAGGGTGCTACAACACCTTTGTGGTAGCACTATGTGTCCACATCTTTAGAGCCGTCCGATCTGAGATGGACGAATGAGATTGGGCCACACCGGTTCGAGCGGTCAAGTGTCTATTCCCCTCTCTGTGCGAGACATGCATCCAAGATCGTCTCCTCCGGTGGAGACTCCTTGCCACTTCTCACAGGCGCCATCCAAGGAAGACTCGATTGGAGGCGACCACTGGAGCTCCACTTGCCGAAGTCACGTCTGCCATAGCCATTGTCGAAAACAAAAGAACAAAGGAGGAGAAAGAGGAGGAGGAAGCTGACACCTCCAGCGGCGACCCATTGGCCCTCGCCGCCCCTCGCAAGCACCGTCAGAGGAAAACTCGACCAGAGGTGACCATTGGAGCTCCCACTCGGCCCTGTCGTCTCCTCTAGCGGCAACCCCTTGGCCCTCGCTACCCCTCGCATGGGTCATCGGGGAAAGACTCGATCGGAGGAGACCACTATAGCTCCCATTCGCCGTAGTCGCGTCCGCCCCAGATGTCACCACAAATAGAAGAACAGAGGAGGAGGAAGCTGACGCCTCCACCGGCGACCCCTCGGCCATCGCCGCCCCTCGCAGGTGCCATTGGAGGAGGACTCGACCGGAATCAACCACTGGATATCCCACTCGCTACAGCCATGTCTGCCACCGCCGTCGGCATAAACAGAAGAACAAAGGAGGAGGAAGCTGACACCTCCAATGATGACCCCTCAACCCTCGCTGCCCGCGCCGTCGGAGGAACACTCAACCGAAGGTGACCACTGGAGCTTCCACTTGGCCCCATCGTCTCCTCCAGTAGTGACCCTTCGTCCCTCGCCGCCCCTCGCTGGCGCCATCGGAGGAAGACTCAATCGGAGGTGACCATGAGCTTCCACTCGGCCCCATCGTCTCCTCCAACGGCGACCCCCTTGGCCCTCGCCGCCACTCGCATGCACCGTCGAAGGAAGACTCGACCAGAGGCGACCACTAGAGCTCCCACTCGCAGTCGCTTTCGTTGCAACCATCGTTGGAAACAGAAGAATCATCGTCAATAATCTCCCCTCGTTGTCCGGAAGAAAGAAAGCGGTGAATCATGAATCTCCCCTCATCGATCATCTCCTCTCGTCGACCCTCCCTCGCCAATCATCTCTCCATGCCGACCTCCCTTGCCGGAGCTCCCTCCATCGCTCACTGCTCTCCACCGTCTCTACCCTCCGCTCGTCATTGCCTCCGCCCACCACCCCTTGGAACCCTCACCGATCGCCCCATCGGAGAGCGCCCCTCACGATTCGTCGAACCCCTCCGTGAAAACTTCATGAATTGCTTGAACCAAACCGTGCAAGATTTAATCGAACCGTACAAGATCTAATTTGACGGCTCCATAGATCCATCTATTAGCAATATGATGGCTCCAAAGATGTGGACGCAAGATGCTATCACAAAGATGTGATAGCACTCTAATATTTCTCATAGAAAAAAAATATATATATACTTAGAAAAATGCGCCGACTTCTAGAAAAAGCCTTCTGTGCATCCACAGCCTTGGAAACATTGTTTCGTTTTTTTTCTTTAGTTTCTCCTTTCGTCTACAGCGTCCGCAGCATTCACAACGTTACATGTTCTTTTTTTTTTCTTTCATTTTTCTTTCTGTCCACAACGTCCAAACCTTTTTTCTTTATGTCATTTGTTGGTCACATATTGACCACATATTTCTGAGGCATGCAAAAGAAATTTTGTATGGATTTAAACCATACAAAAAAAATATGAAGCACTATTTATGATGCACTTTAATTTATGAAATTATTAATTTAATTAAATTTTATCCTTGTGCGCCTGCACCTGTTTAGGCGTGTCACCTTTTTTATTTTCGAAAAGTAATTTAAATTGTAATAAATAGTGCTTGACTGAATACAAATATGATTAAAATTTTTTATTTTTATTTATGTTTAGTTATTATTTCTGAATATTATCATGCACTAATTTGAAATTGCACATGTACTACAGTACTATGATAGATTAGACTCCGTAGAATATCATTGTATTGTTTTTTTATCGGCAAAGTGGAGAAGATAAATGGCTTCTAGTCAGTTTAATGAGGCAAATTTGTAATTATAGAGATTATCAGTTATAAATAACATTAGTTTCTTACCACAATAATGATAAATACAATATATTGTAAAAAAAAATGTGTTATATATACGTACATATATATATATATATATATATGTATATATGCATTATAGGCACAAAAGCACCATATTTTTCACCTAAACCATGTACTAATTAATGATCTTTATTTTTATAGGAGCCACAATTTATAATTAACTAGCGGGTATTCCATCTATTAGTGTCGTTTTCTTTAACACTCCTCCTCAGCACCAACTCTACATCCTCCTTTCCTTCTATCACGTGATTTTACTGAGTGAGGCTCATTCTTCTCTTTGTGTGCCCATTCAGATAAAACTAAATTCACATTTTTGTGCAAGCTTATGTCGTCTTCATCATATGTATCAAATCCTCGTAATATCTTGAGAGCTAAATTAACTTGTCATACCCTAGATGTGCATTAGTTTGCTTGTTGCTCCTTCTGACTGGTGAAGATTTTCTCCTAATTCTTTGAATTGATTTTCTTTCAGCAAACTTTCATAAATCCTTTTACGATTCTGAATCATGTTCTTCTTCAACTGACTCTTCTAAGTATTCTTCGATTGCTTGCTTTTTTACTTTGTTCTCTTCTTTGAGCTCTGCCCTTGACATCACTTTCATGTCATGGAGATTATCTTGATCTGCTTCATGTGTGAAGCCATACTCCTCTTCAAATCTTTCTTGCAAAAGCGTTTGCCGTTATTCTTCACTATCGTACTCAACTCAAGCTTCTTCGATATTACATATAGCAAATTCTATTGACTCTTTAGAATCTCATTCCCGTCCTGTGACAGCCAAGGATGCTTCGAAATCCCACTCTTCCTCGCTTTCATTTGCGACATTTACTTCTTCATGCTTATGCTGACAATCATGAGCAAAGTGACCATTCTTATCACAATTGTAGCAATGACCTTTTTGTTATCGAGATCTCTTTTCTTGTTCTTCCTTCTTGTCACAATTGTAGCAACGACCTTATTTTCGACAAGATTTCTTCTCCTCTTGATCTTCCTTATCCGACTCTTGGTCAGCTCCTCCTTGTTGTGAACTTCTCTCTCGTTCATGCTTCTGCCAATCTTGTTGACATCCCTGTGCCCACCCTTTTCTTTTGGAGCAAAAGAGTGCTTTCTCTTCATTCTTGATTGATACTCTAATCATTTGCTTTGCTAACACTTCCTGATTAGCCAAAAGATTTTCTAATTCTAACAAGGTTGGTCGAGTAGGCCAACCTTGAATGGCAATTATGAACCCGCTATATTTGGATCTCAAGACTTAAACAATAATCCGTCTCCTTCTAGTATCACTAACTTTAGAATCAAGATTTGATTGAAATATTTCACGCTAAAGAGACTTTACCTTCATAAAATATTGGCTAATTTGTCTCCTTGTGATATCATCATAAGTTGATTCTCCAATAATTGAAGCTGAGCATCATTCTTCTCGAAGTTTAGTGCAGCAAGCGCGTCCCATGCAACCTTGGTCTCAGCGTACTCTACTGTCATCTTGAGAATGAACATAGCTTTACCTGCTTTGATGTGCCACTTCCTTCGTATTTCAGCATCCGTAGGCGTCATTGTATTGGCCCCGCCGATAGTATCCCACAAATCTTGCCTTTGCAAGTAAGACTATGCATGTCTTCTAATAACTATATTTTGATTATTTAATTTTCTGACCCCACCTGCCATACTGAAAATATCCGCCATGGTGACTTGTTGAATGCTCCACTATCAACCAAGTAAGTGTAGTCCCGGATTTGAACACTTCATAATCTCATGTTGCGCACCTCGTGCCTTGATTTTATATGACTTCAAACTGGAAGAGCTTCCATGTCAGGGCCGGCTCAAGAGTGTGAGTGGCCTTGATTTTGTAAAACTTCACATAGTGCCATATTGTGCACCCGCATGCAGAAGCTCCTCATCACACGTGTCTCGAACCGACAGAGTTTTCGCATAATTTGATCTTTCAAGATCTCAAATTGATAGTCTCTCCATGGGTCCACCTGCTCTGAAATCACTAGTAGAGATTTTGGTTAAACATAATCACTAACTTTATGATATTATAATAATGAATAGCTTTGAAACACCAACAACTCACGACACACTCTATGAGCTAAGCACTAATGCTCACTAACACAATCTCACTTCTCTATATACTACACCTATCAGCAATCCTCACGAAGGCTCTCACGTAAAAGTACCTAGCTACATTCACTTGAGTTGCTCACTTCTCATTGGCAAAAAGGAGCAGCTTCATTGCCTATTTATAGGCACAAAAGTACCTTGTTTTTCACCTAAACCATGAACTAATCAATGGTTTTTATTTCTATGGGAGCCACAATTCATAATTAACGAGCAGCTTCTAGGGTATTCCATCTATTAGTGTAGTTTTGTTTAACATGGATCGTTGCAATTGAATTCTCCTTCCGCTTACTCCTTCGTTGGCATGGTCAGGGTACATTAATTAATTGATGATCAGTCAATTATTAGAAGCTTGTTTACCAGGTCCATTAAGGATAAGAAGATTAGTACATCTCAACACATGTCCAGAGTTAAGAGCTCCAATGAACCTCTATGTTAAATTCTTTTTGCCTCATTAAATTTATTGCTTGAGAAATTTAATTTCATCCTCTGTCATGCAAAAGTTGATTGAAGAAAGTTAATTGATTCGCAATAATGCAGATGATCCAGGAGCAAATATCTTCAAGCATGCCCGCAGATAAGAAGGCGTTTGTTGTTGCAGTGAGCCCCAACGTGGACTCCTGCTTCATAGCTGCTCTATTTGCAGTTCTTCCTCAAATATATGGTTCTTCGGCAACGTCAGCATCTGAAGCTTCAAAAGAACCGGGATCTGAAAAAGCTTCAGAAAACTCGGGATCTAAAAAGGCTTCAAGACAGTCAGGATCCAATAAAGAAGATTCAGAAAATTCAGGACCTGAAAAAGATTCAGAAAAGAAAGCATCTAAAGATTCAGAGGCATCTGGAACTTCAAGATCACTGCTAGCGGCGGGCGTAATCGGCAATGGCTTTTGCATTGCTGGAGATAATACTCCTAGCAGCACTTAAAAGTTAATCAAGCTAGTAATACTGATGACGGTGTAATCGGCTTTCTCATTGTGTTGTCATCTTCGCTTTTTTTTCCTCCATTGTTGTGGTGTTGGTACTTCATATGATCGATTTTTTTATTAAAAAACCACCCATTATTTTTCAATCGATTTTTTAAATTATAAAAAATTATCCTAAAATCATTTTAAAAAAGAAAAAATCACCTCATTTTTTTGAATGATTTTTTTGGACCTCTATTTTAGTAAAAAAATATTTTTAAAAATATATAATAAATTATTATTATTAATATATTTAATTTTATAATTAAACATAGAATATAATCAGGGACGGAACTACGTTCACTTAGGGGGGAGGGGGGCAGTTTTTGAGTTTATACTAATATATATTATGTATAAACCTATAATATTAAACTAATATATAGCTTGCCCCCCCCCCCTTAAAAATTCAAAAAAACACAACTGGTTTGGTGGTTAACTATATAAAAAATTATTATACCAATAATAAAAAATAATTACATATAAATTAATTATATAAATATAAGTAATAAATAAAAATGGGCTCCATGGGCACTACGAGTTTTCGAGTGGTGTCCTAATTTAAGCGGGTCAGTTTTGCTCTATTAAAAATTGTATTAAATCATATTCGATCTCCTAATTTTTAGGTTTTTTAGTCGGATAAGTTTTTTGGGTCGGTCGGATTTTTCTTACACCGTTAATATACACCATAAAATATCAAAGAAAAGAAGGATACACCTCCAAAAACTTGAAGGATGACACTAACCACCATAACGGTTGTGATTTTTTGAATTTTTAAGGGGGGCCAAGCTATATATTAGTTTAACATTATAGGTTTATACATAATATATATTAGTATAAACTCAAAAACTTGGGGTTTTATCCTATTCTCCAACTTAATCCTTCAATTTAGTTTGTAATCAGAACATTCTTCAACTACTAACTTATTTCAACTATGGTTCTTTTGACTAGTGACAACAAGTTCATCAGTTTGTCAACATGGCAATGATTTTTGTAATGAAATTTATAAGATAATAGAGACCGGATCAAGAAGATCAACTTAGATTTGTAGCCAACCAAGTTGAAGATAGGAGTTGAACTCCTGAAGTGTTGATAGGCTGAGCTAAACCCAGAAATAGTGCTACCGACCAGAATTATTAGGGTCGTGTACGGTAGCAAGTTTTGATAGTTAGATCAACCAGGAAAGGTCGAATGATAAATCATTACAAGAAAACTACTGAATAGCGATGCAAATTAATGTCGCAAAACCAAGAGACGCTACGTTGACGTCAATAATGTCTCTATAGAGATGAATGATGATATTGGGTTGACAAAATGAGACGCTATTTGCCTCACCGTAGCTTCAATTTAGCATCGCATTAGCGTTACGTCGTGTTGACGCAAAACACGATGCCATCGAGATGCTACTATGTCGCTATTATCATGCGAAAATGAGAAAATGTACGGTAGATTGTAGCACTGTATTGACATCGACAAGTTGCGATGCTAGCTAAGCGTCACAAAGAATGTGATGCTAAATCAACACTAATCTTGCGACGCTAATTAATGTAATGAAATATGCGATGCTAAATCGACGCTAGATTAAGAGGCGACATCAGCCTCAGAGCCTTGCGCTATTTTGATGTCGACACGTGCGATGCTAAGTTAGCGTCACGGCTATTGCGGCACTAAGGAGACCCTGAGTAGAGACGAAAATGACATTAACTATATTCATTTGTATTTAAGTAGGTAATATTAATTTGTATAACTATATATGTTACCTATACTATAGTTTAATGAATAAATAGATTAAATATTCCTAACTAAATATGTATGTTACCTACATATGTATTCCTAGACTATATATTACCTATATTATATGTATTACCTACATATATATATTCGTATGCTACATGTTATTTATTATATGTATTATCTACATATGTATTCTTAACTATATATGTTACTTTCATATGTATTCCTAAATATAATTGTATTGATGTATGTAAGCGGCGCCAATTGGCATCTCTTTAATGACAGAGAACATGTTGATGTTAATTTAGAGCCCCAACCGCGTCAATTTAGTGTCACAGCCACTTGATGCAGTGGCACATCGTTGTGACGAGGTACCGACGCTAAGTTGGCGCTATTGTTCTTAGCGATTCTTTGGCGTCGCACTAGCGAGGGCATTTTGCTCCGCTATATGTTTTAGCTCACTTTCTTTGATTATACATATATACATATATACATATAGACTTATAGTTTATATACATATACATACACTATATACTTACACACACACACATACACACACACACACACACATATATATATATATATATATATATGTATGTATGTATGTATACTACATATGAATATATACTTTTAGTTTATATAGACTTAACATACATACATTTTATAAATATACATATATACATATACATACATATATACATTTTTTAGGATGTGTATAATCATAAGATGATCGATAAGTACGGAGATAATCCTAGTACTAAACCATCAAGTAGCGTACCTCGAAAATGATTCATGATTTTAATGTTATAACACGTTGTATGTTTATATGTTATTTTATGTTATATAATTTATGTGATTTTTAATGCTATATATAAACTCCGCCTATGTTTTATAGCCAGTCCCAAGCCCGGATAAAGGAGGAGGGTTGTGTTAGGCCCCGACAGCCAGCATAAAATCCTATCGAATATCATGAACATGGATCAATGAATATTGACGTCGTATGATCCATGTAGCCGACCCCACCTAGTGGGATAAGGCTTTGTTGTTGTTGTGATAATGCTATATATAATTTCTCTATTTTGTAGAGGATGTTGCTATTTAGGAGGAGGTGGTTGGCATGACATGAGGAGGATATCTGTATGGCCTAGGCACAACTGCTTAGGTTTCTAAAAGGAGTGGAGGATATGCAAGTGATTCATCTTCTCCGAGTTCATTTACCGCATCTGAGCTCAGGTTGGACAACATCACGGGACATCTCGGAGCAGTTAGCTCAGCAGCTTACATACATATATACATTTTTAGGATGCGTATAATCATAAGACGACCGATAAGTACGGAGATTATTCTAGTACTTAGCCATTAGGTAATGTACCTCGAAAACAATTCATGATTTTAATGTTATAACACGTTGTATGTTTATATGTTTTTTTGTGTTATATAATTTATGTGATTTATAATACTATATATAATTTCTCTATTTTGTATGGGACGTTGCTATTTAGGAGGAGGTTGTCGGCATGACATAAGGAGGATATCTGTGTGGCCTAGGCATAACCACTCATGTTTCTAAGAGGAGTGGAGGATATGCAGGTGGTTCATCTGCTCCGAGTTCATCCACTACATTTGAGCTCAGGTTGGACAACATCGGGGGGCTCATCTCGGAGCAGCTAGCTAAGCAGCTTTCTCAGCATTTGGCTCCTATTTTGCAAGCGATCCAGACCGTGCTCCAACCACAAGCTCAATCCCCACGAGACCAAGGATCGAATTTAGGATAGAAACTTTTATATCATATATCTTTCATATAATTTTGTTATGATGTGTGGTATCATTTTGTTATCTTATTAATACTTTTGTGATGCTCATTAGTACTTTTCTTTATTATTATTGTCATCAATATGAAGAATGCATTATATATGCATTGTACAATTTGTATGGTGTGAGAAGGGAATAATACGGCTAGAATGGGACAAATTTATTACGAATTAACGTTACTTTAACATTGCATTAGCGATGTAAGGAGGTTGGGTGCTGTTTAAAATGTATTGTAACTAGTGTCAGATTAGCGTCACCTTAGCGCCACATCTTTGGACGTCACATTAGCATCACAATAGAGACGCACCACAACATCACTTCAGTGTCTCCTTAACGTCGAAGTAGCGTCATAGGGAGACCAAGCTTAACGCCACCTTAGCGTTATATCAGCGTCGCATGATTCGGTGCCAACTTAGCGTTATATCAGCGTCACGACACAAATAAACTCCTCGCAAGGACATTTTTTGCATCATGGTAACGTCGTAATAGCATCAATCTATGGCGCCAGTAGTGTTGCATTTGTCCTTGGTGCAATTACGATGCTAACAACTACTGAACGCTGGCATCTCCTCTTTGCGACACCATGTTAACGCTAATGTGTAGCTATTTGTTTTAGCCACGCTTTAACGTCGAGTTAGCGACAACTTGCCTACGTTGTAAATCGGCAAATTTCTTGTAGTGAATTCTTGAAGCATTGATTGAAATATTTTGAAATGGTTCGATTGGTTCAAGCATCAATTATCATATCAATCAATTAAATGATTCAATGTTTCGCAAAACAAGAATATCATCTATTTGTAACTTCAACAGAATATTTAAAGAAGTTTCATCAGATCTGATCAATTAGAATACAAAAGTTGTATTAGTTGTGTTAACTTGTCACAAAATTAAGAATTAGGATAATTAGACATATATGCAGAAAATTATGATAAAAATAGTTCAAGTCTATCAAACTTAGTCAACCAATCAATCAATCCACGAATATTAGTTGATATTAGAGTAAAACATAAACCCAAACATTGTATCCATAGAGATTTGAATATAAAAATTTAATAACACATTTAGTCTAAAGAATTAGGTTGCTGACTAATAGGATGAAATTGATCAAACTCAAAAATATGTTCCTTTTAAGATTTTGCTATAATAGAACGAAAAGGGAATCAATCTCATTAGAAAAAAAAGGGTTGAAGTAGGATTCAAATAATTAATGATAATTTTTCTTATGTAGAGATTTCATAAAAAAAATTATCAATATGGATTAACTCAGGTCAATTGAATATAATTGCTGAGTTGAATGTTGCGTACATCTTTATACATATTTTATAGATGTCATTATTTTTTATAGTTTTAATCATTGCATGCATTTATTTTTGTTTTTGAGTTAGAAACTACCGAAATTTATTTTATTTTATTCTCAAGATCATTGTTTCCTATAGAGCGATTGGATTGATAGGGAGCAACAATCATAGAACAAAGAGGATGAACACCATGTTTATACAAGAACCCGGGTCCTACTCGATGATAAACCCATCTTGGGTGAAAAATCAAAGGTTTGAACTCTAATTTTATCTCACTAATAAAATACTCAGATTTTAAAGAATGTCATCGCCTTTATTTTATTTTATTCAGAAATACAAATATATTTTTCTTTCAATAAATTAAGTAGGGTTGGAAGATAATTAAGACACTAGCCTTCATGTAATTGAAATCTCTATAATAATCGTGTTGACAATTTTTCATGTCACTGAATCAAGCTGTATAACTAATTATTGTCAGAGTGCATTATATTAAAACAAAAAACTACTTTCTCCCTATTTGATAAAGGGTTAATAAATTCTATAACAACTTCATTTGTTCTCATTGATGGGAATAAGGATGTTTCAGGGTGGGGCAAGAACAAATTTGCCTGTTTTTTTTGTTCTAAAATTATTAATGAGGACCCACATGTTTCTAAAATTAGTGTTTGACAAAAAATGAGAAAAAAGGTCTTGTTCTTTGGGGTTGTTCCTTGCCAAACACTCCAAAGGGTAATTAGCTACAAAAAGAATGTATACAAGATAAAATTTTTAATGCAGAATGTTGTTGATATTTTCTCACATATAAGAAAATTAGAGGAAAAAAGAGAGTTGGGGCCATCTAATTCAAACCGGATTTTAATTTTTCATCAGTTAAACAAGGAAAGAATAGCCTGCAAGTTAACTAGGTAGATGATAGATGTCAACTAAAAGAAAAAAATATTCAGATTACACAAAATATTCAAAACTAGAAAATCAGTGTTAATACCCATGAACCATATCTGAATTAAGGGAAGAATAAAATACTATTTCAGCATTCATTCCAATACATGTTCAACACTGATATAATCTAGCTTTGATATCATGCAATTTAGTAGTCACAAACAGATCTCAAACATACAAGATAAAGTTCTATCATTCATCCATAATGATACTTAAACTAATAACCTTCCCGAGAGAGCTGAGTTTAGCTCCTCATTAACTGAAATATCATTACAAACCAAGGTTATGAGTTCTATTTAGAACATAGAAGAGAATCAAACAGGTTAAGAAAAAGAACACAAAATCAATGAAAATAGTTTCCTACTTTTCTTTGATTTCTTCTCAGTTGGTTGTTAGTTCCTCATAAACATCTTTGCTTTCAAATGAGTCTATTCTTCATTCAACAAATAATTTCCCTTCTTATAGTGTTCTCTTTCACTCTTTGATATGAAGTAATCCCCTCCTATTCAGCCATCTATCTTGCAACGAGTACAACAAAAGATTCCTCCAAAATGGAACTTGGCAGCATCAAGATTGTGATCCCCTCTCTTAAAGTAGTTTTTTTTTTCAATTTTTGGTAGTAACCAAATCCGATATAATAAGTAGAATAGCATCCAACATAATTCAGAATTTGTCACCATCGAATTAGTTAAACTTGATGGTGAACTGATCTTCAATTTATGGATCATGTCCATAATCGTTAGCGTCCTGCGCATTTCAACTGGAGGCTGGCTACCCAAACAAGAAATATTCTAAAAATAAAATTGAATAGAGGATAAAAGAATTAAGATGTTGAATAAATGCAAATATGCTATTTAACTTTAATGGTGTGTAGAATTTAGAATGCGTACTGAATGAAATAAACAATTAATGTATCAAAATGAGTTGTTTTGAACAAAATTACATATTTATAGAAAAAAATAATGTATGCTTCCATTGATCAATATTTAATGGCATGAAGGTTAAGAAGTCGAAGTGCGGACTAGAAATGTTATATGTGAATCTCATCAACAAACCAACTTGAGTTTACTTTTTCTTCTTTTTTTCCTTTAATTCACTTACTATCATTCCAGTTATTATTGTTGTTGGTTACATTATTTCTTCTGCTTTATCATTAGATTTCTAGTTTTCATTTATTTCATATTTCACCATCCCCCTAATGTCAAGTGATCTAATGATTAGTATCACAGCTTCTGGTTTTTATTTTTGAGATTTATTCATCTTTAAAACATAAGTTCTAAATGAAGGTCGATCATTTTCTAAATTGTCAAATTACAAGGCTTCAAATTTTTTTTTATGTACTAGTCTAAAACTCATCTATATTCTCTTGATCAAGACGGAGGACCCAGGTGCTATGGGTGCACGTACGTGGATGCAGTGAAATATTGGTATTGGTGCATGTACTAGTTAAACATGGTTTATTGGTATCACAAGGTAGTTGTTGATTTTGTGGCTAGAGAGGCTCAAGGTAGCTTGTAGTATTGGTAATAAAATCTTGCCGCTGTCCAATTTTCCATCTAATAATAAACTTCTTTTTTACTTTTAACTTTTTTCTTTAACATTTTAATCTTTTAGAATAATTACCTCAAACATTTTATTATGTTATATTTTAAATAAATTCTATTTAATTTTTTGATACAGAATAAGAAAAAAATGAAAACTTAAAAATAATTAAGTAAAACATTTCAATATTTTATACGTTATACTTTTTTAAACATCTTTACATAAAAATTTTTATTTACCTTCTACTTAATCTTTTAATATGGAAGCCAAAAAATATGAAAACCTCAAACAATATTTTAAAATAATTAGCTCAACCATTTATTATTTTATATATTATAGATTATAAATATTTATCTTTTTAATTGAAATATATTCTTCATTCTTTTAGTTGCTAATATTCATTCATAAAATACATGAATATATATATTATATAAATAATATTAAACTTTGCAAAAAAGAATTGTTCTTTTTGTAAAAAATTAAAATTTTAACTTTTTATATTAGGGTCCTTAAACCTCCCATTAACTATAATGATTTTTTACATATAATCCTAATGCCTAAATTATATCTTGATTTTCACTTTAGTTCATCCGTTTAATTCTGTTAACTTTTTTATTTTTTATAAATTATCTTCATTTTTACTGTATAAAAAGGAATAAATAATATATATAAATAATATAAAAGCTAAAAAATATTAAAAATGAGGGGCTGTTTAATCTTTTTTTTCTTATTTCTTATGATTTTATTCTTTTTTAAACATTAAAAAGGATATAATTTGTGAAAGGATAGTTATCATAGTTTAGTCTTTTCATAAATAATTTAAAGTTGGGAGCACCCTGTATATTGGATTGAGGCACAATGGTGGATGCACACGTGCAGTTCAGCGTGGCAATTTTTCTTCATCCAATTTCATTTTTGCCGGTTCAGCGCTACCCGATCAGTCCTAAACATTTTCGTCCTAAATTTCTTCGAGCAACGACTTCTCTCATCGATCAAGCAGTGCGTCTTCACGAGACCTCGACGCTGCTTTCTTTGATCGACTTCGGTGACTTCTCTATTCGATCGATCAACGCATCTTGGCGAGGCGTTGGTGCCGCTTTATTCTATCGGCCTTGGCATCTTCTCTCTTCAATCGACGTGCGCGTCTTCGCAAGACCTTGGCACCGTGTCTTCTCTCGACCTCAGTGCTGGATTCATCTCCATGTGGAAAATAGTTTGGCATCAGGTTCTTGGGATTAAAGTGGAGAATATGGCAATTCTGACTGCGAGTAAGAATACAATATCTCTGAAATTCTAGATTTTACAAGAATAAATAATTTTTTAAACCCAAATTTACCCTCATGATTGTTTAGGATTAAACTTGCTTTATGCTTGCGCCAAATAGCCCCTAGTGATTATATGTAATATCCTAGATTTTTCATTAAGGACAATTTGAACTTTTTGTTCAAACCATCGTGACCTCCTCTATATAAAGCCCTCTATTCCTATTGTTTAACTCTTTTCTCCACATCTTGGCGGCTAGAACTTGAGGAAGGAGAAAGAGAAGAACAAGGAGAAGGAAGAAGAGGAAGAAAGAGGAGAAGGATCTAAAAGAAATGTATGTAAAGGGGATCCAAATCCCTCTCTCCTCTTTCAATGATTTTTCATGATTGGATTGAGAGCATGGGGACTCATTGTCCTCAGATTGGATTGTGATGAGAGTGTTTATTATTGAAAGCATTAGATCCATGTATGTATAAATTTTTATGATTAGATCTACTAGTCAGGGTTCATGCTTTTCTTATTGTTCATGATTTAGGGATGAACCCTAAATTTTAGAAATTCATGGATTAATATGTTTTTTCCATGTTTTTTTTATTCTAGAATGCCTAGGAAATACATATGTTTGATTTTTTATTGCCATATATCATTTTCCATAATTTTTGGATAAAAAATTGTGAAAATTTGGGTTGGACGATAGAACTCTAGAATTTTGGCACAGCCATGATGCGCACAGTCATGCCCATGACAGGACGGTCGAAAAAGAGCCGAAATCGACTTCTGTCACACTCGTGACAACATATGTCACGGCCGTGACAAGGTCGTGGCATGACCATGACTACCTCTTGGCACGGCCGTGACATAAGGGTGATTTTTGGAGTTCTATCATGGCAGTGACAACCTGTATCACGATCGTTACAGGTGCTAAACCCTTATAATAGTATATTAATTGTTATTTTCAAGATACAAATAGTATGTATTGATGCTTGATGATTGTATAAGAACTTAGATACACATATATGCATGTACCTCACGTAAATATGCTAAAACATGAAAATTGAGAGACATAAATGATTGTTGATTGTAAAGGAATGGTCGTTACACACATCAACAATGATATGTGCATTCCGATGTTGCCCTCGGGCGAGAGTCCAGAATGATCGTTACATACATCGGCAATGATGTGTGCATTCTGATGTCACCTTCGGGTGAGAGGGGAGCATTGTCTTCATGGCTTAGCTAGCCTATTGAGAGGGCAACGACATAAATTTCAACTATCATAATATATAACGTTAATAGGAAAGGACCACATATCAATGGAATGGAACGATGTCCCACGCAAGTGGAAGTCCGAAAGGATTATAAAGCAATCCTAAGGAAAGTTATGGAGGCAATGATTATGGTAAGTGTACTATATTTATATGCCTATGAATTGAATGTATGATTGTATGATTGTCCATACTATATGTATGATAAATTGACTACATGTTTTCATACTATCGCATGATGATTGAAATAAATGAATGAATGACATGTAGTTCATATGTAAGACATGGCATGCATATTGTTTACTTCTTTTATATAAGGAAACATTGCACACTGGTTTAGGGGTCTTAGAGTCCTTATGTTTTAGAGTACTTTGATTATGTTTTTAAAAGAGAAGTTTTGATTATGACTTTGACATGTTTTAAACTATTATTAATAATGAGGTTTAGATGTGCTTTCAATTCTATAAGATTACTTTTGATGTTTTTATGAAGTTTCCCACATTTAATAAAAGATTCTTTTATCTTACTTTATGGATTGATGCTTCTGCTTTAATAGATGAAAATCATATTCTTGTTAAATTGACTAACTTATATTGGTTAATTATTGTGATGTGAAGGATGGAATACGGTGGTCCCTCCAATGCTCCGGGAGACTTAAGAGAGCTCATTGAGAGCATGACCCGCATGGCGCGGACAATGGAGCAAAATGTGAACTCGGGCCACTCTAGCAGACCGAGTTCAAGAATAGAGAAATTCTTGAAGCTGCATTCCCCTACCTTCAATGGGGATAGAGATCTAGCAAGGCTGAAGCTTGGCTGGATGTGATCACTGAGAAGTTCAGAGCAATAGATTGCTCTGAGAGGCATAGGGTCAATTTGGCCACGCACCAACTGACTGACCAAGCTCGTCACTAGTAGAAGTCTATCAAGAAGGCCCAAGTTAATGATGAAGAAGAGATCACTAGAAGGGAATTCAAGAAGGTTTTTAAGGACCAATACCTTCCCCCTCATGTACTCTAGAAGAAGGCTGCCGAATTTATGAATCTGCAGCAAGGAAGTATGTCTGTTGAAGAGTACCTCAATATATTTTTGGAGCTTGAGAGGTACAATCCTCTGAAAGAAGATGAGAAGATCAGTTGAAGGGGCTGAATCCTCGCTTGTGTGAGGACCCTGAGACCATGGCAATGGCAATCTCTCTAGCAACCAACTTGGCTAGGGAGATTGACGAACAGAAGAAGCATGAGCAAGGAAGGGAGTCCAGAAAGGACGAGAGACAAAGACAAGAAGTATAAGGACTCCAAGAAGAAGCATGAGCAAGGAAGAGAGTCCAGGAAGGACAAGAGACAAAAGCATGAAGTATTAGAACTCCAAGCCCTACTCCAGAGGCGACGACGGACAAAAGCGCAAATCCTGTTCTTTCTGCCACAAGTTCCATCCTGGTGAGTGAAGGATTAAATCAGGAGCATGTCTCAATTGTGGCAAAATGGGCCACTTTCCTAAGGATTGCACTGAGAAGAAGCCCGAGTACCAAGACAATGGTAAGGGTAAAGCTAAAGGCCAACAGAGAGCACCTAGAAGGGTCTACACTATGCAAATGGATGAGGCCTAGAAATTTAATAATGTGATCTAAGGTAACTTCTTATCGCATATCACTATGCAAATGTACTGTTTGATTTTGGTGCTACTCATTCCTTCATATCATCTGCATTTGTTGACTTCCTAAATGTTGAGAGAGTAAATATGAAGTGCCAATTGGACATAGCAACTCCACTTGGAAGGGACTCCACCAGGCAGTACCTCCCAGAGATGTCAGTTACGATTGAAGGAGTAAATTACTCTACTAACCTAGTAGTTCTACCTATGGTAGACTACGATATTATTCTGAGCATGGATTGATTATCTTAGCATGATGCCTACTTGAAGTGCCTAGAGAAGAAGGTACAAATAGATAGAAAAGATGGAGGTTCTATTATCTTTCGCAGAATTCCATCAAAAGAGAAAAAAGATAATGATCACCTCGATGAAGGCAACCAAGATGCTAAATAAAGGTTGCCGAGGATTTTTAGCAAGTATTGTTAAAAGTAACTTTTCAACCCAAGCTATTAGAAGACCTTGAAGTAGTTAAGGACTTTCCTGATGTATTTTTCGATGAGCTCCCGATTTACCTCCGAAAAGAGAGATTGATTTCTACATTGTTCTCATGCCATGAACGGCTCCCATCTCAAAACCTCCTTACAAAATAACATCAGCAGAAATGAAGGAGTTGAAGTCTCAGAACTGTTGGACAAAAGATTCATCAATCCAAGTGTGTCCTCATGGGATGCACTTGTCCTGTTTGTGAAGAAGAAAGATAAGTCACTAAGATTATGTATAGACTACATAATGTTGAATAAAATAACCATCAAGAACAAGTACCCTCTGTCCAGAATTGATGTTCTATTTGATCAACTGTCCACAGCATCGGTCTTCTCAAAAATTGATTTGAGAAGTAGATACCATCATCTTAGAGTAGCCGATGAAGACATTGCAAAAATTACCTTTAGGTTCAAGTATGGCCATTATGAGTTTTTTATTATGCCTTTTGAACTAACAAATGCTCCTACGACATTTATGGATTTAATGAACAGGATTTTTAAACCTCATTTAGACAATTTTGTCATAGTATTCGTTGATGACATCCTGATTTATTCATCAAGTCCAGAGAAACATTAGAAGCATTTGAGAATAGTTTTGGAGACATTGAGACAGCATCAGTTGTATGCCAAATTCTCTAAGTGTGAATTCTGATTGGAGCAAGTGATGTTATTGGGATGCATAGTCTCAAAAGAAGAGTTTTCAGTGGACCCAGGCAAAGTAAAGGTTGTCAACAATTGGAAAAGGCCAAAGACAGTGACAGATATCATGAGTTTTCTTGGGTTAGTCGGCTATTACAGAAGATTCATCCAAGACTTCTCAAACATTGTTGCCCCTATGACAAAGTTGACTAGGAAGAAGGAAAAGTTCAATTGAACACAGCAATGTGAAGAAAAGTTCCTGGAGCTAAAGAAAAGGTTGACAAATCCCATGGGAGTTAGAGGCTACACAGTGTACAATGATACCAGTAGAATTGGGTTGGGCTGTGTATTGATGCAACATGGAAGAGTGGTAGCTTATGCTTCAAGGTAACTCAAGCCACATGAAAGGAATTATCCTACTCATGACTTGGAGTTTACAGCAGTAGTGTTTGTTCTAAAGATGTGGAGGCACTATTTATATGGGAAAGAATTTGAGGTGTTCATTAACCATAAGAGCCTCAAGTATGTATTTACTCAGAAAGAGCTCAACATGAGATAGAGGCAATAGCTAAAATTCTTAAAGGACTACGAGTTTGATATTCTCTATCATTTGGGGAAAGTCAACTCTATAACAACATGCCTATGAGTCTACAAGTGGACTCTTATTGAAGAAAGTACTTAAGGGAAGTTGATGATGCATTGTGTCGTTCAACTTGATTTAGTGGCAAGAATAGCACAAGCACAGAAGGAAGACCCAGAGTACAAAGACACAAAGACTTTATGTGAAAAAGGGCACCCAGATTTCAAGATTGATGAGGATGGAACCATCAGGTTTCAAGACAAATTGTGAGTACATGAGAGATAAAGAGCTCAAGGATGAAATTTTGACTGAATGCTATCAGTCAAAATTTGCTATCCATCCTTAAACCACCAAAATGTTCAATGACCTACAAAGGATATTTTGGTGGAGGGACATGAGAAAAGATGTGACAAAGTTTGTCTCCAAGTGCTTGGTCTACCAACAGGTCAAGATTGAACACAAGAAACCACTAGGACTACTAGGCCCACTGCCCATATCTCAGTGGAAGTGGGAGGAGATCATAATGGACTTCATTGTAAGACTCCAACACAGAAGGGTCACGATGTCATTTGGGTTATCATTGACAGATTGACTAAGTCAGCTCACTTCTTACCTTATAATGTGAGACAGTCAGCTACTAATATGGTGAAGCTATATGTTGATGAGTTTATCCGATTATGTAATATTCCTATTTTTATTTTATCGGATAGAGACTCAAAATTCACAACAAGATTTTCGAGAGGGTTGCAACATGCATTTGGCACGAGGTTGCATTACAACATTGCATTTCACCCTCAGAGCGATGGGCAAAGTGAAAGGATGATCCAGACTTTGGAAGACATGTTAAGAGCCTGTGCAATAGATTAGCAAGGCAGTTGGGATGACCATCTTACTCTAGCTGAGTTTGCCTACAACAATACTTATCATTCCACCATCAAGATGGTTTCATTTGAGGCATTGTATGGAAGACATTAAAGGTCTCGCACATGTTGGAGTGCAGTCGGTGAAGGAAGACCACTTGGACCTGAGCTAGTAGAAAAATATGTAAAGAAGGTAGATTTGATCAAACAGAGAATGATGATAGCTCAGAGCCATTAGAAGAGTTATGCAGACAAAAAGAGAAGATAACAAATCTATCAGATTGGATATCAGGTGTTGCTTAAGGTATCTCCTACCAAAAGAGTCATGAGATTTAGTAAGAAGGACAAGTTGACTTCAAGATACATAGGCCCATTTGAGATTCTACAAAAGGTGGGAGAAGGACATACAAGTTGGCATTGTCTTCTTCATATGCGAGAATCCACAATATTTTTTATATGTCAATGTTTTGAAAGTACACATATGATAGTTCTCATATAGTGATAATTGAAAAGCCAACCATTAAAGAAGACCTCACTTATGAATAGTATCCTATAGAGATACTAGAGTATGGAGAGCGTCGTTTAAGGAACAAAATTGTGAAGATGGTGAAGATTGCATAGAAGCACCACAATGAAACCGAATTGACATGGGAACTAGAAGAAGAGATGAAAGAATAGTTTCCAATATTATTTGATAAGTGTTTTATATTATAGTTTAAAATTCGAGGACGAATTTTCTTTTAAGGGGGAGGATGTAATACCCCAAATTTTTCATTAAAGATAATTTGGAGGTTTTGTCCAAATTCTCATGATCTCCTATATATAAAGCCCTTTATTTCTATTGTTTACCTCTTTTCTCCATATCTTGGTGGCTAGGGCTTGAAGAAGGAGAAAGAGAAGAACAGAGAGAATGAAGAAGAGGAAGAACGATGAGAAGGATTTAAAAAATGTTATGTAAAGGGGATATAAATCCCTCTCTACTCTCTCAATGATTTTTTATGATTGGATTGAGAGCATGGGGACTCCTTATCCTCAGATTGGATTGTCATGATGGTGTTTATTGTTGAAAGCATTAAATCTATCCATGTATAGGTTTGTATTATTAGATCTACTAGTTAGGATTCATGCTTTTCTTATTGTTCATGATTTAGGTATGAACCATAAATCTTAAAAATTCATAGATTAATATGTTTTTTCATGCTCTTTTGATCCTAGAATGCCTGGGAAATACATATGTTTGATTTCTGATTACCATATATCATTTTTCCTAATTTTTAGATAAAAAATCATGAAAAATTGGACTAGACGATGGCCAAAGTTCTTTCACGGCCGTGACACACAAAGTCATGCCTATGACAGAACGGTTAGAAAAGAGCCGATATCGACTTCTGTCACACCCGTGACAATATATGTTACGATCGTGATAAGGCCATGGCACGGTCGTGACCGCCTCTTGGCACGAGCATGACAGAAGGGTGATCTTTTTAGGTTCTTTCATAGCCGTGACAATCTGTATCACGACCGTGACCAATGTTAAATCCTTATAATACTATATTAAATGTTATTTTCAAGGTGTAAATGGTATGTATTGATGCTTGATGATTGTATAAGAACTTAGATACTCGTATATGCATGGTCTCCACGTAAATATTTAAAACATGAAGATTGAGCGATGTAAATGATTGTTGATTGTAAAACATAATGAATCCAGTTGTGGATGATGTTAGATGTTGTCCCTTTATGACCCTTTATCAGATATTTAATCAGAATAATTGTTACACACATCAATAATAGTGTGTGCATTCCGATGTTGCATTCGGACGAGAGTCCAGAATGATCGTTACATAGGGAATAGTGTGTGCATTCTGAAGTCACCGTTGGGTGAGAGGGGAGCATTGTATCCATGGCTTAGCTAGCCTATTGAGAGGACAACGACATAAATTCCAACTATCGAAAGATATAACATCATTCTTAGGAAAGCTGTGATTATTCTGTGATGACCATGGTTCTCGGCATCATGAATTATTATTTAACGTTATTATTGGAAGATGGTTTATCGTGGTTTGATCTCTCACTAGTTTACATGAAAGAGACATAGAGTTTTCTTCAATTGACTGAGCGCTCCCTATTGTATTGAATAACTCTAAAGATTTAATTAAAATGAATCAAATCGAATTGAATTGAATGGAATGAAAATGAATTTGAATTGAATCATAGTCATTCGGATATTGGTGTTGATTGATATTGCCTTCGTCTATTGAATCGTATGAAAATTATTATTAGCCAATGACCAATGATACTGAAATCAAATTAAAATTATTAAATTGGATAGTGTCATAGTGATCATGCATAATTAATTAAGAGTCAATGATCAGTGTAATGGAAAGATGTCCCACGCAAGTGGAAATCCGAAAGGGTTATAAAGCAACTTTGAGTAAAGTTATGGATGCAATGGTTATGATAAGTGTACTACACTTATATGTCTATGAATTGAATGTATGATTGTCCATACTATATGTATGATGAATTGATTGCATGTTTCCATGATTTTATTTATCGCATGATGATAGAAATGAATGAATGAATGACATATTGTTCATATGTAAGATATGGCATGCATATTTTCTTTTATATAAAGATGATGATGATACATATCATGTAGTATTCTATATAAGATTATATTATCTCATACATGACCTTTGCATACTTTAATAAGAAAACATTTGTATCCTGAATCCGTGCAAGTGCATAATGATTTGGACGGTTCAGCTCATGACAAGACATTGCACACTAATTTAGGGGTCTTAGAGTCCTTATGCTTTAGAGTCATTTGATTATGTTTTTAAAAGAGATGTTTTGATTAGATGTTTTAAACTGTTATTAGTAATTAGATTTAGATGTGCTTTCAATTCTATAATATGTTTTTACGAAGTTTTCCGCATTTAATGAAAGATTCTTTTTATTTTACTTTATGAATTTATGCTTTCACTTTAATAAATAAAAATTATATTTTATTATGATTACGTAATAACAAATGGACTAAATACTGTCAAATAACTCAATTACTCAATTGTTCTTGACAATTTTGAAGTGAAATTGGGGTGTTACAGTGTACTTCAATGATGAGCTTAATTTTGCGTGGGCAACATACCAATAAAATCCAAAAGTGTTGATCATGCTTGTTTTCAAGGGTGTCCATGGCAAATAAACTTCATTTTTAAATTCAAACCATAATAAATTCTTAATCTGATCCAATTCAATTCTTTACATTCAATTTTAATCATCCGTTTAAATCACAACACTGTTTCCAAATGAGTTGAGATTAGAATCAATTCTTAAAAAAATAATTCGATCTGTGGGTTGAAAACTGTAACTAGTGACTTGGTAAACTCCAATCACTGGCCCTCTTTCTAATAAATTAACAGATATTTGTTATTCTTAAATTAATATTTGATTAAAAAATGTAGTGCTTCCACTGCAGATCTTCCACAATTCCAACGACTTTGTAGCATGCCATTTTTTGCAGGTGAAAATGAACACAAGTGTATTATTATTATTATTATTATTATTATTATTATTATTATTATTATTATTATTATTATTATTATTATTATTATGATTCCGTCAGAAAACAAATGAAGAAAAATGAAAAAAAAAACCTGATTGCCACTTAAGATACTAATGCATACTCTCCATACTTTATCCTCTCAAATTTTGTCAACTTGAATGCAGATGATGCAGTGTAGTGATTGCACCAATGAGCTGCAGGGAGTGGTGGAGTCACTGGGTACCACAAAAAAATAGTATGATAAATAAATATTTTTTTCATATAAAAATTTGATATAATTTTAATATCCATTAATGAGTATTGGTATAGTTATGTTATCTTGTATTTTGATTCTACTCTTTTATATGTGATCACTTTTCATAATATATTTTAGTTATTAGTTATGTAACATGTCATAAAAAAATATTAAAATATTTGGTACATGAAGTAAAAAGTTAGAACAAAAAAGGATCATATTAAATGTTATATTACATCAAAGTTTTCAAAGATATTATAACCTAAATAACAATATGAACATGAGTAATAAAAACATATAAATGTAACGTGTTAAAATTAAAAATACATTGGAATTAAATTTTGTGTGTGAGTTTATTTGGATGCAACTATTATATTTAAACACGGGATGATAAAAAATAAAAAAAATAAAATGATTACTCTTTAATTAAAATGATGAATTATTAGAGCCCACCAACTCAAAAATAAATATGATTTTTAAGTTTATGATAGTAGAAAAATTAAATAACCATAAAAGATGTTAATAAATGGCTTTGAAAAATTATTGAGATCTCAGGAGGAGTAAAGCCACTACTTAAATATTATACTAACTTCTTATCGAACAAAAAAAAGATTATACTAATTTTCAGCATGTGCCTCCGCCCCATGTGTCCCCCAGTATAGAACCGTGGTTTCCACGAGCACAATGGAAATACAACAAAATGGAGTGGACCAGCGATTCCGGTTCCGGCGTCGTCATCGTCAGCCCTATCTACTGCGCTCCGCACGCCGTCCATCTCACCTTCTCGAAGAAGGCCCCCGGCGTTAAGAGCGGCCACCTCGCCGTCGTAGATGCTTACGGCAGGGTCATGTACAGGGTCGAAGGCCGTCACTGGTGGACCGTAAGGGACAGGATGCTGCTCTTGGATGCCTACGACCAGCCAGTGCTGCTGGTGCAATCCCAGGTTTCGCGTACACATATATTAAGATTTCTGGATCTATTCATCTGATCTGGAAATTATATTTGTTTCCAAACTTGCTGCGTTTTGATCGATTCGTGTTTTTTTTTCTTTATTAATCTCATGCAGCGTAAAAGCTCGCACGCAGCCTACGATGCGTACAGGGGAGACAGCAGGGACGCAAAGGACTTGCTGTTCAGCATCAGCAGGGCTTCCAAGGATGAAGTGCATGTCTGCTTATCTTCCAATCGCGAGAAGCATTCTGTTGACTTTAAGATCAGTGGGAACGTTAAGAAGAGAACGATTGGGGTGTACAAGGGAGAATCCACACAGATGGTAGCAGAGGTACTCTTCAATAATTATCCATGAAAAAGTTTGCAGCTTTGCTTACAATTTAATGTGCCTGGATCGGTGCAATTGAATTCTTCTTCCATTACTCCTTTGTTGACATGGACAGGGTAAATTAATTAATTAAGTCAATTATTAGAAGCTTGTTTACCAGGTCCATTAAGGATAAGAAGAGTAGCACATGTCAAAGCATGTCCAGAGTCAATGAACCTATATATGTTAAATTCTTTTTACCTCATTAAATTTATTGCTTGAGAAATTTAATTTTATCCTCTGTCATGCAAAAGTTGATCGAAGAGAGTTAAATTGATTCGCAATAATGCAGATGAGCCAGGAGCAAATATCTTCAAACGTGCCCGCAGATAAGAAGGCGTTTGGAGTTGCAGTGAGCCCCAACGTGGACTCCTGCTTCATAGCAGCTCTATTTGTAGTTCTTCCCCAAATGTATGGTTCTACGGCAAAGTCAGCATCTGAAGCTTCAAAAGAACCGAGATCTGAAAAGGTTTCAGAAAACTCGGGATCTAAAAAGGCTTCAAAACACTTAGGATCCGAAGAAGATTCAGAAAAGTCAGGATCTGAAAAAGATTCAGAAAAGAACGCATCTAAAGATTCAGAGGAATCTGGAAACGCAAAAGTACTGCTAGCGGTTTCGGGCATGGAAATAGCTTCGCAGCTGTTACAAATACTCGTAGCAGCACTTGGAAGTTAATCAAGCTAGTAATGCTGACGACGGTGTAATCGGCAATGGCTTTCTCGTTGTGTTGTCATCTTTGCTTTTTTTTTTCTTGATTGTTGTGGTGTTGGCATTCGAGTCCATTTGTTTGAGTTTGTTTATATTTATGACCGGTTGAAAATGAAATAGTAATTTCTAGTTAAATTGATATATTAGTTTGAAAATTTGGATGGAATGAAATTTAATGTTGTGATAGAAAAAAGTAGATACGATTGATTAATTTTTAGTAGGTGTTTGAATTAAAAATAATTATTATATATATACAATATATATTAAATGATTAAAATAAAAAAATTTATGAAAACTTTTTTATTAAAAATATATAATTTAAATATAAAATCATTTTTATGAATTATATTTAATATAATTTTAATTTTTTTAATGAAATAATAAGTAATGAATAATAGTATATTAACCTTTATTATAAATATTTTATATCTATTAAATATTTTATTTTATATAAAAAGGAAAAAAGATAATTAA
Organism: Pontederia crassipes; assembly: GCA_030549335.1. Classification (NCBI taxonomy): domain Eukaryota; kingdom Viridiplantae; phylum Streptophyta; class Magnoliopsida; order Commelinales; family Pontederiaceae; genus Pontederia; species Pontederia crassipes. The sequence goes on along the minus strand of CM060184.1, from coordinate 25,568,193 downwards.
TGAGAAAAAAAGATTGAAAAGAAAAAAAAAAGAAAAGTTAAATAAAAAATGTTAAAGCACCACCTAAATCTAGGATCATGTAACCTTAATTTCATCCTAAAAAAAAGTGGATAACCAAACCATCCTTTGATGTTTGAGAACCAGACTCGAGCCTGGTTCCAAACAAACGCCCCTATAGATGTGTATTTTATTTAAAGAAACTTGAGATATGTATAGTCTACAGTTGGATAAGTAATAGCTACATGTATCATATATTCGATAATTTTTATGATATTTTTCTAAAGTTATTATATCATACTATAACTTAAAATACATTATGTTATGTATACGTATTTGCTACCATGCTTCATGTTTCCCTTGCAGCTACAACTAATGTGTTGCCTCAATATGGCAACTTTCCATTGGACAGAAAAATAATGAAACTAATTGGATAAAAAAAATCAAGTAAAAAAGAGTATACAATGGATAACAGATAAATTTTAGCAATTGTATTCTAGTTTTATCCTATACTCCAACTCAATCCTTCAATTTAGTTTGTAACTAGAACATTCTTCAACTACTAACTTATTTCAACTATGGTTCTTTTGACCAGTGACAGCAAGTTCATCGTCTTGTCGACATGGCAATGATTTTTGTAATGAAAAATATAAATAACAAAGACCATCGATTGACGATCAAGAAGATCCAAGTTGAAGATAGGTTGAGCAAGACACTGAAATAGTGCTACCAACCAAAGGGTTGAATTATTAGGGTCATGTACGGTAGCAAGTTTTGATAGTAAGATCAACTAAGAAAGGTCGAATGATAAATCATTGAAGCATTGGTTGAGGCATATTTCTAAATGGCAGACATCAATGATCAGATTTCTCCAACGATCATATCAATCAATTAAGAGATTAAGTCACAACAATGTGTTTATCTATATGTATTATAAGTATATACGTGTATGTATATGTCAATATATGTGCGAGATTAAGTGACAATAACGTATATATGTATACGTATTCCAAGTATATATATATATGTATGTATGTATGTATATGTTTATATATGTGAGATTAAGTGATAATAATATATATGTGTGTACTTATTATATATAAGTATAAATATATATGTGTATTTATATGTCTATATGTGCCCGATTAAGTGAATGTGATAAAAAGTCGGCTACTGCGATGCAGTACAGATGCTACTGAGTCGCTAAAACGAATTAGCGACACAATAGCGTCTAACGTCTCATACATTTTAGCGTCCCAGTAAGGAGACACCAATAGTGTTTCTCTAACGTCGAACAAGATTGCGACTCTAGTGTGGCGCTAGGTAGACGCTATTGAGCCTCTACGGAGACGCTAAAATGGAATAATCTGTAACAAATCATGTCTCTTAGTTCAACCATCATAATTTCATGATTAAGAATATAAAAAATATATATGTATAATTAAGATATGATATATATTGTATGGATAAATAACATATATAATATAGGTAACAAATTATATATTTAGGAACACTCCTATGATGTAGACATATATAAGTAATCATATAGGAAGACATATATATGTTGAAGGTACATATACAATATTTAATTTATTTATTGATTAAAGTATAATATAGATAACATATAGCGATATAAATATAGATACCCTATATATAGTTATCTATTTCTTAAGTAACCTATATAGTTATGATATGTCAAGTAAGTGTTAAAATAGTGCTTCTTCATATTGGCGTCTACATAGCATCGTCTTAACTATGACGCCAACTAGCATCTCAGAAGATGCGACACTAGCGTCGTGTCGAATGCTATCGACGCGAGAACAATGCTAGGTTCTCCCGCGCACTTTCGCTTCATGGTGCAGAATAATAATCGCTACCTGGCGTCGCTATGGCGCCTTCGTTAGCGCCTATTTCATGAAACGCTAAGACAATGCTAATGTTTCGAGACTCAACTGGGACTCAATTGGGATGCCATAACAACACTCGTGACGTCGATTTAGCGTCACCATGTTTTGAGACGTCGCTAATCACCAATTTTCTTATAGTGGATCCTCAAGATTTGTTTGTACATACAGAAACCCCACTCTGAGCGCCCGCACCACACCTGTGATCCATGTTCCATGGCTGCTCGAGCACCTCCGATGCACAAAACTAGCAACTGAACGTAGACAATTACCTCTGGCACACAAAACTATAAAACCACAGAGAAAACCGCAAAGCCCCCATCGACTTCGGAAAGTAGATGGCCCGCTAATGCAAGAATCTGAGCAATGGATAAAATGTTGCCTCAACTTTCGAGAAGGAGGGTCAAGTCAATAGCAAGGAAGCCACCGCGGACACGGTCGATGAGCATAATACAAGAAGATGCTGCCAATAGTAAGGAGGCTCAATGCAAGAGTGTCGAGGAGCGGCCAACGACAAACCAAATACCCCGAGCACCAGCTGCCAATGCACCACCACCGTTCGTGCCACAACCTAGAATGCGCTCTGGTCCACCCCCACACTCCATTCAGGAAAGGCGGAGCAAGATGAAAGCTGATCGACAACGGCCAACGGCAAACCGAATACCCCAAGCACTAGTTGCCAATGCACCACCACCGTCCGCGCCACAACCTAGAATACTCTCTGGTCCACCCCCACACTCCATTCAGGAAAGGCAGAAGCCAACAGAACAACCGCCCATAATAGAAGAAGCAGTTCTTTCTCCACCCACTTTTGCCCATCCATCGTCTTCTCGCTTTCCCTTAACCTGGATGTATACTCGTCGGCCACCCCTAATCTTAACATCACTCATTCTTCATCTAAATAGTCATTCCATCCTGTCGAACTTTCCCCTGATCCTGCATCTCCAAGCTCTTCATTTCACTAGAAACATGGTGAACGCTCACTCTCTCCTTCTACAAAATCTATTAGTCAGCCATCTTCCCTTGAACATTCTCCAAAGGGTACACACTCGAAACCCCGATCGACTCAGTCTTCTTCCTGTAACACAACTATTCCTTTCGTAGAAAAAGATCATAACCTCATTTACCCCCTGATGAAGTTGTTTTCTCTTCCTCCCATCAGCATCGCCAATACCAGTCTCTTATGGCGTGCTCTGTCCTCACAACGAAAATTGCAAATCATGATGTCTTGTCATCTCTCGGCTTCCTCGTCGATATGGAGCACGCCACTCAAAAGATGGGCGCTTATGACTTCTTCATGTTTGTCTACCCTACATACTCCCATCTTGTCATCAAAGTCTTGAGCTCGTACAAGGACAACAAACGGGAGAAGATCTCTTTCCGCAAAGACTTTGAATTGTCTTATGAAAAACTTAGCCAAGTACTTGCTCTATCCTATCTCCTTGGATGCTTAACACCCCAACGTTTCAACACCAAGAGATCCTAAAGAAAATCACATACAACCAAACTGAGAGGGCAAGAGCAAGAGCATCAGCCATCTCCAACCCAATCATCCGTACTTCCATCGGCTTGTGTCTTCCACCATCCTAGGATGTGTCAACATGAAATCACATATCATTGACTCTGACATCTTCATCATTCATGCCTTCCTCTATGGAAATAGAGTCAACCTCCTTGGACACCTACTGTCAAACTGGAACAAGTGTGTCCGGATGAAGTTGGGCACCATAGCATTTGGCAGAGTTATCACCACAATCGGCATCCATTGTGATCTATTCCTTAGCTGACTAGAGATAACTCAAGGGGCTATGACAATTGATTTGAGAACTCTCCGCAAGTGGAATCTAATTGAAGTCCAAGGACACCACAAATATCAAATTATCAAAGGGACTGACCACAAGTTACGCCTCCCCAACAATGCAAAGGTCTCTATCAGATCGGAGTCCAACTGGAAAATCACTCCAGAGCACTTGAAGCGAGCGGACAAATGATCTACTAAACCAACGCCAAGGCAAGACCATGACCAATCCTCTAGTGCTGCATCGCATGGTGCCTCCAAAAAGAGAAAGTCTTCAGAACTAGAACCTGCATCAGAAGATGCCTCCGAACCAACCCTCTCTGACCTCTAGAAAACTATTTCTAACCTTTCCTCGTAGGTACATAATCTCTGGCGCAGTAACCTTCGCATCAAATGCCTGCTCCAAAACTAGACCATTGTCCTTCTCGGATCGAAGCAAGTCTGGGGGAACCTACTGGCTCCCCTACACACTCGTCTTCCTCTTAATCAGCGCTCCCGCCCCGACATGAACACACTGAGGATAGTGTTGTACTTAAATCTGGGGAGAGCACAATGGTATGCTTTCTGCGCATATCTCTAAATCTCCTTAGCATATCATTGCATTTAGATTTTTTATTTTGTTCCTTTGAACGATCTAGTTTAAAATTTTTATTGATAAAATTTTTAATGATATGTTGACATGCATCATTTGAACCCCTGTTGAAAAGTTTTGAATTGCCCTCCAGTCTTTAGCTAAGAAACATCATGGACTGCATTTTTTACCACCCATCCTGTATACTTGACTTGTCTGAATGCCGACATTTAAAAGTTTCTACAAACTTTAAATTTTCTATCCTGACATGACATCAAAGTCCATCACTAGATACTGGATAGTACTCTACATACTATTGCCTAGACTCATTCATGTATTCAATGGCTTGTCACTTGCTTGAATCCCACTGGCCAACATCTTGAAATGATAAAATGTGCTTAATGATCTGCATAGTTCTTCCTTTGCATAATGAGAATTTTTTTTCCATTTCATCAAAACCCCAAGTGTCTCGTCCAAGCATTTTAAGAAGAACCGATGGGGAATGAACTAGAACCATTAAATAAAAAAGAATTTTTGAATAAATAAATCACCAATAACTGCACCACTGTCTACCTAGTTTGGGAGAAGACAAGAGTATGCCCCTAGAGCACCACTAGCACCCTATGCCCAGTATTCCAAGAAGAAAAGCTAGGGACTGTTGAGTGGAACACCTGTGCTAATATTTTATTTTATCTCATCATACAACTGAAGAGCTATTACATATGAATGTAATGAATCTTGAAAGTGAATAAGTTGGTTAGTTTCTTTTCAGCATGAGGACAAGCATTATTGTATGAATGTTCCTAAACAATTTGCATGTAGATGACCATCCAGTAGGGTACCTATGTATCCCATTAGTACAAGAGCTTTAGTGGTGACACTATCAGGATGGTTTAAAAACATACTATAAACAGGGCTAATGACAAACAAGCAAAGTTGGAGAAGATGGCGAGGGATTATGATGCATGTTCATGATATGTTCCAAGTCTAAAGTCTTAGCTGATTGCTTGAGGACAAATGAAACTTTAAGTCTGGAGGTGTTGATGTGAAGAATTATGGATTGCCTAGACTCATTCATGCATTCAATGACTTCACTTGCTTGAATCCCATTGACCAACATCTTGAAAAGATAAAATGTGCTTAATGATCTGCATAACTCTTCCTTTGCATAATGAGAATTATTTTTCTTTTCAATAAAAGTTCAAGTGCCCCATCCTAGTATTTTATGAAGAACCGATGGAGAATATTGTGGGACCATTAAGAAAAAGAGAGTTTCTAAATAAATAAATCACAAATAACTACTCTGATGTCTGCCTAGTTTGGGGGAAGATAAGAGTATGCCCCAGGGCACCACTAGCACCCCATGCCTAGTATTTTAAGAAGAAAAGCTATGGACTATTGAGTGGAACCACCTGTGCTAATATTTTATTTTATCCCACCATGCAACTGAAGAGCTATTGCATATAGATATAATGAATCTTGAAAGTGAATAAGTTGGTTAGTTTCTTTTCAGCATGAGGATAAGCATTGTTGTATGAACGTTCCTAAACAATTTGCATGTAAATGACCATCCAGGAACTTGTGTCCCATTAGTGGTGACACTGCCAAGACAATTTAAAAATAGACTATAAAAAAGGCTAATGGCAAACACGCAAGGTTGGAGAAGAGGGTGAGGGATTATGATGCATGTTGATGATGTGTTCCAAGCCTAAGTTCTTAACTGATTGTTTGAGGACAAGCAAAATTTTAAGTTTGGGAGAGTTGATGTGGAGAATTATGATATATATTTTCAAAACTATTTCGCATGGATACAACACCTATTACATGATTATCTCTCTGCATAAACATATGCATGACGCCAATTTAATACATTTCAAACATTCTCCACATCCGGTTCAATCACGTATCACGCTTATTTCGCAAGTAAGGAAGCCCTTTTGGGTAAGTGCCCTTCGCAGGAAGTCAACAAGCACTAGGAGATGAGGTAGAGCGGCCGCACACCATATACTATTCTCTGCACTCATGGAGGATGTCCTGCTTCTAGGATGCAGAAAAGGCCAAAGATCAGCAGACACCTTCTACATACGGGGACCAGCCAACTCCCTCACCTTATGATGCAAGGAAGCTTCTTGGACAGAGGGACCACATAAGCTCAGACGACAAAAATCTGCAGATGACAGTAGCAAACAAGAGAAGTCAGAGAGGAGGAGAGGAAGCAAGCACAAAAGGAAGAACCAATATAAAAGAAGAGGAGAGAAGGCCGAAAAGGGAGGAGGCGGATTTGAGAGTTGCATTGCATCATAAGAGAGAAACATAGAGTGTGGGAGAAACTTGAGGAAAAACAATGCTTGTTGTGATTCGTGGAGATACTTTTTCTCTCCACAAGAATTGTAACTAACTACCCTTGCTGAGGCCGAGAGGTGCTCAATGCATTTTGGACTTGTGTTATGTAGTTTGCATTTTCACTTTGCAGTTTTCACCGTTTGAATCGAATATCGAGCTTTGTTATCATTCTAATGATATCTGTTTCGATCCATGTTCTATTGCATATCTCTTAATCTTTCTAACTTGCCTTTGGATTTGAGCATTGTGAATCATTTTCATCTTGTGCCCCTGACAGTAGGGACGTACCAGGCTCTACATGGCCGAACGTAGAGAAATCAAATTTTGATGAAAATGATTTCCTATTTTCCTATGTGATTTCCTTATCTTCCTCACAGGTGTATATTAGGGGAAGTCCCTAGATCATTTTCGCCTTGTACTCCCGACCGTAGGGATGTAACAGACTTTACATGATCGAACGTAGAGAAATCAAGTTTTGGCGGCAGTGATTTGTAGTTTGGATCTTCTTAGAGTTAGCAATGGCAAATTTTCATTGTTTGGTTTAGAAGTCGTACACCTTCCAATAAAAAACTAGAGGGTTATGCGTATTTCAAGTTTCTGACAATAAACGACCACATTGAGTCGAGAACTCATATCATCCTAGACGGATTCGAAGAGTGTTCGTGTGTTCTTTCTTCGCTATTATTATTTTTTATTCCTTTATGATTCTATGAAGTTCTGCCCGAGAGAGAATATCTCTGATCCTCATTTGAAATCGGTGACATGAGTAGGGCGGAAGAAAAATGAGTTATTTTTTAAGAACTTCTAGTAATCCTTAACTATATTTTATGAATTGACTTTTCTCTTCCCTTTCAAATCATCTAAACAATCTCGATGATACACGAGTCTCTTGCATTCTTCCAGAGAGAGTTGTTCGTATTTCACTAAGGCGAGTGCGAGCTGATTGCAGTTGACTCACCTTAAATGTACTCAATGGACACGAAACCCTAACTCAAATCCAAAAGAAAGAAAGCTCGACCCGTAACCTGGGACAACGTACGCAAGAGTGACGATCGTACCCTTCTTATGAACCCATTTCACATGTGCAACATAGGTTTTCCGCCAACATGAGAGTGTTGTGATGAAGTGAGTGTCTTTCCTATTAGATTGACCATATACACATGTGAAAGGGGAATTCGGTTGTCTTATCCATATCATTTTGATCTAAAGAACCTTGTGTCCGGTAGCAGAAGCACCTCTCGTAAGTCCTCAATATGTTCCTAATTGATTGCCCCGCACTTCTCTAAATTTGACCGTCGTCTCCATGTTATTTCTTCTTATATTTCAAAAACAACAAAAATATCTAGTTTCTTCTATCTTGCTTTACTAGCCCTTCTTACTTTTGTTTTTAGCATTTCTTTTACTTCTCAAGTTTTGTTCCGGAGAATCTTGTGAAATCTTCGCGGACACCGTTCCATGTGATTCGAACCTCAAACACTACTGACTCGCATAAAATATGTATAGAGAATATCGCACGAAAGGGAAGGCGAAGGCCTTTAAGACACAAGCCTATCATATATTCTGTCATGTTACTCTTGAAATACATAAAAAGATGTTGAATGAAGTTTTAAAATTTATAATCTCTCTACACTATCGAAATGTGATCCGCAAGCGTACAGTGCATCATTGTAGTGCTTGAGGTTCGATCTACAGGAAAGCGGTGTTTGCGAAATCTTCGAAAAATCCTTCGGAACAAACTCGATAATGAAAACAAAAAAAGTAGATGCTGAAAATGAAGGAAGAAGAATAGCGATGTAACATAAGGAACTAATTGTTTTTGTTATTTTCAAAATGTAAAGGATAAATAATGTGGAGATGATAGTTAATACTAAGAAAGTACGAGACAATCAATAAAAATACATACTGGGGACTTATGGGAGGTGCTTCTGTTATAGGACTCAAAGCTTTTTAGTTTAAAATGATACGGATAAAACCACCGAGTGCCCTTACATGCATGTATCTAATAAGTCTTGATTGTGAAGACACTCGACTTTGCAACCACACCCTCATATTGGTGGAAAGCTTGTATTGCACACGTAAAAGAAATTCATAAAAAGGGTGTAAGCATCGCTCTTGCGTACGATGTCCCATGATACGGATTGAGATTTACTTCTTTTTAGATTTAAGTTAAGATCTCGTGTTCACTAAGTATCAGGCATTCAAGAGAAATATACTTAAGGCAAGGAGGCTACGGCCAGCTCATGCTTGCCTTAGTGGAATACAGTCGACCCTCCCAGGCTGAATGCAAGATATTAGTGTATCTCAGAGACGGTTTAGACGATTTGAAGGGAGAGAAAAGTTCGATTCAGACAATGTGATTTAGGATTACTGAAAGTCCTTCAGAAATAACTCATTTGTTATCTATCCTACTCGGATCACTGATTACGAATGAGGATAGAAGAATATCCCATCCTGGGTAGAACTTTCTAGAATAAAAAATAGCAATGGTGAATAAGAAATACGCGAACACTCTTTGAATCCATTTAAGATAATCCAATCCCCAACTCAATACGATCGTTTATTGCTAGAAATTCAAAACACGCACAACTATTTCAGCTCGCAAATCAAAAAGTGGACGACGTCTAAACCAAACTACAAAGAATTGCCATTATTGTTTCTACGAAAACTCAAACTATGAACCATTGCATGCCTAAACTTGATTTCTCTACGTTCGGTCGCGTAGAGCCTTTAACATCCCTACGGTCGGGGGAGCAAGGTAGCAATAACTCATAAAACTCCCCTAAGCTTACGTCTGTGAGGAAAACAAGAAGGCCACATATGGAACTATCTTCATCCAAAGTTGATTTCTCTACGTTCGATCATGTAGAGCCTCTAACATCCTTACCGCCGGGAGTGCAAGGTGAAGATAGTTCATGAGCTCAAATCCATGCATAGATCTAAAATGTAAAGAGTTGAACAGTGAAACAAGGATCAAGCATATACCATTAAAAACACAAGAACGCTCAACATTCGATGCTGAACATGAAAAGCAATAAGATAAAAGCATGATTAAAGAACATGAATCCAAAATACATCGACACCTCCTGACCTCAGCATGGCCGGTTAGTTACATGGAGAATACACATCTCTCCATGAATTGCCAAAGGCACTGTTCACTTCCCAACTCTCAGTTCTCTCTTTTTTTATTTTTGAATCACCATCCAAAAATCGTTTCTTCTATTTCTCTATAATCACTTCCCCCCTTTTCTTTTTGGCTTCCTCCATCTCTTTTATAGCTATCCTTTGCTCTCCTTGTTGGCTTCTCTTCCTTGTCTGCCGCTTACCATCTCTGTTTCTTGCCTCATTTGTAGCTTTTTAGTGGTCCTCACTGTCCAAGAAGCTTTGCATCAGGGGAGTGAGGGAGTTGGCTGGCCCCCATGAGTGAAGGATGTTTGATGTTGGTTTCTTTGACTTCATCTGACGCTTGAGAGCGAATGGCGAAGGAGGTTTCACGCGAATGACGGCAAAGGAGAAAATAAGAAAATAATTTAATAGTGGGTGGGTCAATTTATGATAAGTAAGAGGGTTTAATATGTGGTGCCACGTCGTAGCATATCACGTTGGACAGTTATTTGCGTGGAGGAGAGAGGAGATGGTCATGTGGACGTCACGTCGATGAAAAATTAGAAAACTGGCTGTTCCAGGTAAAAAGAGCATCGTGAAATGCATTAAAAGATGAAGATCATTTGTGTTACAAGGTGAAGTTGGAAGGTATCACTGAGAAAACCTTAAAGTTGAAGGACATTTAGTGTAATTTTATGTGGTGCTTGTCTGAGCATACCACGTCGGATGACTATTTGCGTGGAGGAGAGAGGAGATGGTCACATGGATGCCACATCGATGAAAAACTGGTTATAGAGGACATCGCGTGAAATGAATTAAAAGATAAAGGACATTTGTGTTACAAAGTGAAGTTGGAGGGTATCGTTAAGCAAACCTTAAAGTTGGAGGGCATTTGGTGTAATTTTTCTATCGGTTTCTCAATTTTTTATCGACGTGGCGTCCACATGGCCATCTCCTTTCTCCTCCACGCAAATAGTCATCCGACGTGGCACTACATATTAAATCATCTTACTTACTATAAGTTGACTCACTCACTGTTAAATTATTTTCTTATTTTCCCCTTTGTCGTCGTTCGCGTGAAACTTCTTTCTCCGTTCACTCTCCTTTGCCGTTCGCATTCGTCCATCGTCATCTTCGCCCAAGTGTTCGATAGGAGAGCTTGGGCGAACACGAACGGACAACGACGCTTGGGCAAAGACGGCGGCCGATGAATGCAAAAGATGAACGATGAAGGAGATGAACGACGAAGGAGAGTGAATGGCGAAGGAGGTTTCATGCGAACGACGGCAAATGTGGAAATAAGAAAATAATTTAACAGAGAGTGGGTCAACTTATAGTAAGTAAGAGGGTTTAACATGTGGTGTCACGTCGGACGACTATTTGTATGGAGGAGAGAGGAGATGGTCATGTGGACGCTACGTCAACGAAAAATTGAGAAATTGACTATCCCAAGTAAAGAGAGCATCGGGTGAAACGCGTTAAAAGGTGAAAGTCATTTATGTTATAAAGTGAAGTTGAAGGGTATCGTTGAGCAAACCTTAAAGTTGAAGGGCATTTGGTGCAATTTTATATGATGCCATGCCACGTGGTGCCACGTCGAACGACTATTTGTGTGGAGGAGAGAGGAGATGGCCACGTGAACGCCACGTCGACGAAAAATCGAGAAATTGACTGTTTCATATAAAGTGGACATCGGGTGAAACACGTTAAAAGATGAAGGACATTTGTGTTATAAAAAGAAGTTGGAGGATATTGCTGAGCAAACTTTAAAATTGCAGGGTATTTAATGTAATTTTTCTTGCATTCTTCGTGATAAAGTACAAATAGATTACATTAGTTGCACAAGTGTAGATAGAAATTATTAATAGGCATTTTATTGAGTCATAAATGCTTATATTTATTAAACAAGCAAACTTAAATGTTGGAGAGAATTTGGTGTAATTTTTTTTTCCTTTTTTGGATGCATGTTGTTTTATCCTTTTTTTTAATTTTTTTATTTGACATTTCCTTTTTTTTCTTTTACTATTTTCTCTCATTTATCTTTCTTATATAAAATAATTTATTCATTAAATGTTAAATATTTATTATGAAGGATTAATACAATATTATTTATAACTTATGATTTCATTAAAATTTTAATATTTAATTATATATAATTTAATAGAAGTTACTTTTATATTTAAATAAATTTTTAGCAATTTTTTAAATATTTTTTTAATTTCTACTTTTAAATTTTAATTTTTTTACAAAATTATTTTTTTATATTTACAATATATTTTTTTATTCAAACAACCACTAAAATTAATTTATCATATTTATTTTTTCCCAACACATCAGTTACTTTCTACTCTTTTCAAAAATATTTGAACTAATTTGTCAATTCACTTGTTCATATAGAATTCGTAAAAAATCATGATTATATTTCCAAAGGAAAGTTTAAAGAAAACTCACAAGCCATTAAAATGTTTGACCTCTAAACAATTTGTTTTCAAAAAAAAAAGATAAAAGATAATTAATTAAAGCGTGGATTAATCGGTTAGTTGGATGCATGATAAAGTACAAATTGATGTCTGTTAGTTGCTCCAAGCGTAGAGAGAAATTATTAACAGACATTTATTTGATCATAAATGCCTGTATTTATTAAACTATAAAATTAAATAAAAATTGTCGTTATAAAAAAATCAATTAATTAAATAATGCATGACCTTTTTCATATTTTACTTTTTATTCTCGATCATAAAGTGATATTTTGTGGTGGCACTTAAATACTCAGTCAGTCTTACTGCAATAAATTTTAGCTCAGGAATTATGTTGGCAATAAATTCAACTTCTTACCAAATCCCTATCTTCTTAGATTTTTGTTTATTTAATTATCGGTTGCTGTATACAACTCAATATTCTCCATAATAATAAAATTGGTAAAAAAATATATGCTGATGTCTATTAAAATATGTTGCAGCATACAATTAAATCTTGCAAGTCCACAAATATGACATAAATATTTTTTAATAATGCAAATAAAGAAAAAGGAAGGAAATGGTGAGATCAAGCGCACGGTCAGGAGGAAGTGATCAGATGATGATGAGATGATGGGGCCCAAAAAACGAAGCCCGACATCAACAACGTGGATCCGGTCAACCTCATCATTTCCCTGTACATCAACGGCCATTATTAGCCGTCCTTCTCCATCGCACGGCCATTATTCCACCTTCCCTCCTAATAAATCTCCCGAACTCCCACCACCTTCCCACATCTCTCTCTCTCTCTCTCTCGCCGCCTCTCCACCGCCTCCGGCGACGACCCGCATTCCGTCCGTGTCCAGCGACGATGCAGCAAGCGGCGTCCTGCGACCCCCACTACAGCCACCAGCCCCAGCAGCAGTGGGTGCCGGCGATGCAGTACGCGCCAGCCGCGGCGATGGTCATGCCGCACCAGATGATGGCCGCGGCCGTGGCGCCGCCGCCTCCCCCGCCGCAGTTCGCGCCCCATTTCGTGCCGTATCACCAGCCTCTACCTCCTCCCCCGCCGCTGCAGCAGCAGCAGCAGCAACACCACCTTCACCACCAGGGGGCGGCCCCGCCTGCCGCTGGAGGGGAGGATAACAAGACGATCTGGGTCGGGGATCTCCATTACTGGATGGAGGAGAACTACCTCCAGCACTGCTTCTCCCAGACCAACGAGGTTAGGGTTTTCTGGATTATCCCAGACCATTTGGATGCTCTGTTATTGTAAAGATCCTTGTTTGCGTGCGTGAAAAAATTAATTTCTTTTTAAGTTAAATTCCAAGGAGACGATTTTTGAGCTTCGGTTCTGGGACGATTAGCTTTGGTTAGTATTCTGACATCTCATATGAACAATAACTTAACGTTGGCAAATGGCTAAGAAGTTTTTGCGGTTATATCAGGATTCGAGGTGTAGATATCATCTTTTTTGCCATTTTCGAGTGAACGTCTTTTTCGTGCTTCTGATTTTGTAAAATCGAGAATATTTAAACATAGTTTGTGATTAACAGTATAATGAGAGATTCTGGGCATGTAGTTGGCTGTAATAATAATGAGAGGCGGTTGATATGCTTTGGTTGCCAGGAGGACCCGTGCCTCATGATGTTTCTGGTACAATGCAGATTTTGATGGCATTCTCTGTAGTTTTTTTTTTAGATACCAGACATTTTCTCTAGTCTTGGTGTCATTTTCCTTGTTCGAGTTTATGGACTTCAGGACTTAAGTATTATCTTCTGTCCATCCAACTGCTGGAAGAAGTTTATGGATTTCTGGACTGAAGTATCCTCTTCTGTATAACTAATGTGCAAAAGAATGTATCAGCTGGTAATTACCCATAACAGGTTCTATGTTTTCATCGATTTCCTTGGTAATGGCTCTTCTATTGTGGTAAGACCTGGCTCTTCTTTTTGTCAAGAAGAGCTACTATAGGTTTGGTTTGCATGATGGAACTTCTTTCTACTGTTCTTTGTTCTTCCGTTCAGGTGTGACTGATGCTCAGCTTTAATTTGGTCACCTGACTCATTGTCTCCGATGTTTTCTTCCAATATAAATGAGTATAAAACCTACTTTGATTTCATTTCTGCAATTTTTGTTGACATCTGTTTTACCAAAACTTAAAATTTCCTTTGTTTCAGTGTCATTGGTTTTTTCTTGTTACTTATAATATAGGTAAATACACATTTTTTTGAGAAAGAAGTAAATACACATTTTTGCACCATAATATGTTGTATCCACTATGTTTGGTACATTCTATAATAGATCTTCCTCATGATTCTGGGCATGCAATTTTATGCTGGACTTATTTAAAATGAAACATTTAAAGAAGAATATTGAATGTCAACTGCTTCTTTCTTGCCATTTAATGTTATTTCTGCAACAAGCTGATTTTGTCGTCTTCAGTATTAATTGTCTGTAATGCTATATCTTAGCATAAACTTAGTCATGAATTGGCATTACATCCTTTATAAAGGAGAACCAAGTTTGGTATGAGTGGTCCTGTTATGTTTATATTGGTAGTTTGAAATTTTGCGTACAAATAATTGAGGTTTCTTTTTATCAGTTACAAACTATGCATTTATACTGCAACCAAATCTCAAAGGACTGCGTTGTTTCTTTTCATGCTAACTAATCAATGTACTCTTGTAGAAATGCTAAAATCAAGTTTATCAAAATATTAACACTTAAACAAATGGAATTAATGCTTGCATTAAGTTTACATTAATCTCACTAAAAAACAAGTTGACATAAATATTAGTACAATATGAATTACAAAAGAGATTATCACCAATTTTCCCTTTACTAAATTTTTTTATGAATTTAATGAGTCAATTACTAGAAAAGTTTAACCTTTAAACAGCACATTTTATTCTCTGTTATACTGCAGCATGTCTGTTTGCATCATGAAGAAAACTTTTGCCTTGCAATTCTCCTACATTTTTCATCTGTCTGACTCAGGCTTCTTCTGTTTTCCTAATGTACTTTCACATGTTTTTTTCTGTTTTTCTTCTTAGTTTTCTCTGAACATATAGGCTACCCAAAGAATGTTGAAAACCATTAGCTAGTGGTTACATCCTGATTATGAACTGCTAAAGGCTTCTTTAATGAGTGAATATTGTGTCTCGTTGTTTCCATTTATGAACTTGTGTCATTGAGTAGATGTAGACATTTTGCTAAGAGAATTAGTTAAATGTTCTCTTTGTAATTTGTTTTTAAATGTGCAGGTGCATTCCATCAAAATTATCCGCAATAAACATACTGGGCAGTCAGAGGGTTATGGTTTCGTTGAGTTTAACACCCATGCTGCTGCTGAGAAAGTACTTCAAAATTTTAGTGGTCTCATAATGCCAAATACTGATCAACCATTTAGGTTAAATTGGGCATCATTTAGCATGGGTGATAGGCGCTCAGATGCTTCTTCTGACTTTTCTATATTTGTTGGAGATCTAGCTTCTGATGTTACTGATGCTACACTCCAAGAACTTTTTGTTAGTAAATATCCATCCGTCAAAGGTGCAAAAGTTGTTATTGATGCAAATACTGGTCGTTCAAAGGGATATGGATTTGTGAGGTTTGGAAATGATAATGAGAAGACTCAAGCTATGACAGAAATGAATGGTGTATTTTGCTCTAGTCGGCCAATGCGCATTGGCCCTGCAACTCCAAGAAAGTCGTCTGGTATGTTTGCAGTCTGCTATGTTATCCACTTTGATCTCAATGTTTTCTTATTTGATTTAATCCATTCAAGTACATGTCATTTGTTTGTCCTAAAAAATTGTTTGGTAGTTATAAGGAATGTTACTGGTTAACACAATAGACAATTAATCATGCTTTTATTGCAGACACATTATAAAATGCTAAGTTGGTGATAGACAACAACAACAACAACAACAAAGCCTTATCCCACTAGGTGGGGTCGGCTACATGGATCATACGACGCTCGTTGATCCATGTTCATGAGATTCGACAGAGTTTTACGCTGGCTGTCGGGGCCTAACACAACCCTCCTCCTTTATCTGGGCTTGGGACCGGCTATAAAACATAGGCGGAGTTATTAGACAGATACATACATTCCAAACAAAATAAATGAATAAAAAATATCCTTTGGTAAGCCAAACAATAGGAACAACCAAACAAAATCCTTGTAAAAAAAACAACATTTTGTTTGTTTCTCATAAGGTACAGTTTCATATCATATGTTCACATATTAGTCTCATCAATCAAATTGCAGATGAATCCAGTTTCTATTTGCAATGTCTTGCTCATATTCCGAAATCGCACTCATGTCATTTCTTTCAAGAAAAAATTAAGGAGTTGAATTTAAATGTTCTTTTCGTGTGAAATTGTCATTGCGTTTATGCTACCTACCCCTCTCTAGTTTAAAATACAAAAGGGGCCAGCTGCTCATCTCATAATGCAGTATAGGCTTGAAAGTGTTAGGATTTCTGCACGAGAGAAATTATGCACCACGAGAAAACCCGAGAAATTTAAGGCGACTCAGAGTTTTATTATATGAAAGAAAGAAGATTACAATATCATATTACTTTCTGTTTGGGCCCCTAGAGAGTTTATATATGCACTCCCTTCTACAGATATGAATTATAGACCAACTGGGACTCTATATTAATCCCGAAAATAGGACACCTATCTTTTGATAAGGAAATAAATTAATTCCTTAACAATTTAGTGATAAGAAAATATACAGAATATGTCAGACATATTTTCTTTTATTTCAGAGTTTGGATCCAGATAAGTTTCCAGTTGGAGTAGGATTCAAGGCATTATTAACAATCTCCACCTTGAATTGAATCCTCCAATCAGACATCTAACACTCTCTGCCGCCACCAATCCCTGTTCTGATTTTGTACATGCGATAGCATCCTTGTAGCTTGATCTGGCGACTCCACCTCTTCATCTACTTGAAATGCATATGCAACCATGTCCTCTAAGCCATAACACTTAGGAGGATCTACCTGTATGCTTGCACGTCCAACAACTAGACTTGTCGTTGCTTCTTGTGCTTGCTCCTCAGACTCTGGTTGTTCAACCTGATGAGATTCTTCTGCCTCATTCTGAATAGGAGTTATTCCAAACTCCACCTATTTGTTGAGACCTTTCTCTGAGTCAACAACATATGATTTCTACTAGAGCATAGACATCTCATCAAAGGATATATTTTTACTGTGAATAACCTTCTGCTCTGAAGGACACCAGAGCCTTTATCGGTACGAAAACGTTTCACCTTTCTCGATGTCTGATTCTCCACTAGAGCTTTCCACTGTTTGAAAGTTTCAAATGTCTTGCTCTTGTGCTTCATCATGAATACTCACGTCATTCTTGAGTAATCATCTATCACAGATAGGAAGTATCTAGAACCTCCTAGAGATAGAACACGAGAGGGGCCCCAACAGTCAGTGTGGATGTAATCGTGTGTTGCCTTCGTCTTATGCAGGGTTTGCTGAATTGATGTCGTTTTTGTTTGCCAAAAACGCAATACTTGCATAATCCGATTTCAGATATCTTCTGACCATCCAGAAGATTACGCTTACTGAGGATGTCCATCCCTTTCTGACTCATATGTCCAAGTCGCATATGCCACAACTTGGATGCTTCTAATTCTGATTTAGATGAACTATCTACTGCAGCCATGTCAGAAATTACTGTGCCTTGTAGTACAAGGACTTTTGTCAAACTCCTCTCATGACTTCAACATCACCCTTGGTGACCGTGAGAACATCTCCTGCAGCATCCATCTGACATCCTTTGAAGTCCAAAACTCCTAACGACTCAGTTGCGGAACATGACAGACCTCTGTCAATGTCCTCACCCGATTGTCATGAGTTCTTATCTGAATTGAGTCAATTCCAACTATTTTACAAGTTGGTGATAGACACATTATAAAATGCTAAGTTGGTGATAGACACATTAAATGTTCTTTATCGGTGTTGAGCAACATTTGGATCATTGGATCTAGATCCTAGGTGAAAAAAGAAAAACCAAATGTGGAACACTTCTCTGTTCATTTGTGATTTTGGACTAAATAGTGTTTGAAACTGTTTTAGTGCATTAATCAATTTACTTTTTTTAAAATATCAATTCATATTGCGTCTCAAATACATTTTGGTGCTTACCTTGTGAATACATTGTGATTTTATGATTTGAAAGTCACTTTTGGACCTAATGAAATTTCATGATGGTATTTTATTTTCTACATGCCTTTTCATGTAACCTGTTAATATATATGCTTATTTAATTGAGTTGTTGCATGTGTCCATTGGAATTGCAGCATATTGTGCTGCTGCTTATGTCGGGATGTGTAAAAGTATCATCAATGATTGAACATAGGTATTCCTGCAGATGCATGGCTGATTGTGGTTATGTGCACGTCTCATAAAGCACTTACTACTTTACCAAGTAGACTTGTTAGGATCTTGTGCACTTCTCTCGTGCGACAGCTTAGAGAAACTGTGATTTGTACAATTATTTATGTGAATGGGCCCACGCGCTATCAGAGAAGCATTCTTAAAGGAAGTTTAGCATGCTACTATATATATATTGATCTTCTAATGGACCTTATTAGGTTGCTAATCTCTAATGCTATACCAAGTTAATGTCTTGAGAGCAGATAAGCTTATATTTTCATGAATTCAAGAGTGTAGCAGTTAGATGATGGTAGATATTATCTCCAAAGATGTACCATATTGAAGATGGTATGCAAAATTTGTGGAAAGGACAAGCATGTTAGCCTTCTTATTAGAAGACGAAGACTACTTCAGTCTTGAAATAGATGAACATAGTGTTTGCAACTCTTAAATTCATGCATAATAAAGAATCATGATTCATGAACAAAGGAAATTGACAAAATATTGCAAACAACATTAGTAGGGTTTTAACCTTTTGCTTAATTCATAATCAGAGAAGATTTATTTGATCATTTATTTGATGGGGTAAAGATAAGCAGAGAAGATTTATCTTCAGTGACTTCTTATTCTCATGCTTATTAATGAAGTGTATTGCTCTCGACATCAGTAATGAATTACTCGTAGATGATTTTTTCAGTTCTGTTTACACTTCTGTGATAGGAAATTCTGGGTCGAATGGTTCATCAGCACAGTTGGATGGAGATTTGACTAACACCACAGTAAGTACAGTGCTATGTTACATGTGTAATATGTTCCTTATGTCTTTTTTTTTTGTCAAGCAATGTATTACTTGATCTGCCATTTTTGTAGGTATTTGTTGGAGGACTTGACCCCACTGTTAGTGAAGATGATCTTAAGCAGAAGTTTGCTCATTATGGTGAGATTGCCTCAGTGAAGATTCCAACGGGGAAACAATGCGGTTTTGTGCAATTTATCCAAAGGTATATCTTGCCAAATGTTCTCAAATGATGTCTAAGCAACAAAAAATGACCTTCACAGTTTTGTGATTGCTAATCAAATACTTGACCCTTTTGAATGACTGCACCAAGAATGATTGACTGTATTCTGTTTACTTTAATAGAAACGATGCGGAAGAAGCATTGCAGGGATTGAATGGAGCAGTGATTGGAGCTCAAACTGTACGTCTTTCATGGGGTCGTAATCCTGCAAACAAACAGGTATGTCTTCTGGACTTAGACTAATGAAAAGTTTGTGAAACTGGAGGCACAAAATTCTCTTTCTAGTTGAAAGCAAAATGGGAATGAAATCTGATCGAGCATAGAGGCTTGTGTAATATTTGATTCAAAGCGATAAAATTCTAGCCATCTTATTCTTAAGAGATTATAATCTAATCACAACAACAACAACAACAACAACAACGACAACAAAGCCTTATCCCACTAGGTGGGGTCGGCTACATGGATCATACGACGCCATTCCGCTCTATTAGTAACCAAACCTTTCGGTATATTATTCACCAATAGATCTTGCTCTATTAGTTCGCCAAGTGTCCGTCTTGGCCTCCCTCTCCCTCTTTTAATCGGACTCCAGATTATTTGATTTACTCTTCTTACTGACGCATCTAATGGTCTTCTCTGAACATGACCAAACCATCTCAAACGATTCTCTACCATTTTCTCACTAATAGGAGCCACTCCGACTCGTTCACGTATATGGTCATTCCTAATCTTATCTAATCTTGTATGACCACACATCCATCTCAACATCCTCATTTCGGCTACCCCCACTTTACGTTCATGTTGTCCCTTCATAGCCCAACATTCACTACCATATGACACTGCTGGCCTTATAGCAGTACGATAGAATTTTCCTTTAACTTTATTGGGTACTTTTCTATCACAAAGAACTCCAGTGGCTTTCCTCCACTTACACCAACCAGCTTGAATTCTATGATTAACATCGTCATCAATCTCACCATCTTGTCTTACAATTGATCTTAAATATTTAAACTTTGTCACTTGAGGAATTATATCCTCCCCTAGCCTAACTTTCAAATCGTCTCTAAGTTGTTTATTTGTGAAATTGCTATGCATATATTCTGTTTTATTCCTACTTAAACGAAAATCCTTTGACTCCAACGTATTTCTCCATATTTCCAATTTTGTATTAATCTCTTCTCTTGAATTCGCTAAAAGTACTATATCATCCGCAAATAGCATGCACTTAGGTACCTCCTCTGTGATACTCTCGGTTATAGCATCGATAACTAAGTTAAATAGATACGGGCTTAAAGCTGATCCTTGATGTAGGCCAATTCCTATTGGAAATTCATTTGTCTCGCCTCCGGGTGTCCTAACCCTAGTCAATGCCCCATCGTACATATCTTGTATTACCTTAATGTAGGCAACACTCACCCTCTTCTTTTGCAAGGCTTTCCAAAGTACATCCTTTGGTACCCGATCATACGCCTTCTCTAAGTCAATGAAAGCCAAAGTTTCTTTTCCTATTTCGATACTTCTCCATCATCCTCCTTAGTAAATAAATCGCCTCTGTAGTGGATCTTCCTGGCATGAACCCAAATTGTCTCTCAGAAATACTAGTCTTCATTCTCAATCTATGTTCAATCACTTTTTCCCATAATTTCATTGTGTGACTCATAAGTTTAATCCCTCTATAATTTGCACAATTCTGAATATCCCCTTTATTTTTGTAAATAGGGATTAATGTACTTAATCTCCAATCATGAGGCATCTTTTTCGATCGTAAAATCTCATTAAATAGTTTACATAACCACAACACACCTTTTTCTCCTAAACATTTCCAAACTTCAATCGGTATACCATCCGGTCCAACGGCTTTACCATTCTCCATTTTCTTAAGAGCTTCACTAACCTCCGAGACTCTAATTCTACGATAAAATGACCTATTAAGTTCACATTCGCTAACTGTCAAGTCCTCCAAATCACAACGGGAACCTTCACATCCATCATTAAATAGCTTATAGAAATACTCTTCCCATCTGTTCTTAATATCTCCTTCAGTAACTAAAACCTTGTCAACTTCATTTTTTATGCATCTTACTTGATCCAAATCTCTCGACTCCTTCTCTTTATTCCTTGTAATCTTGTAAATCCTTTGTTCACCAGCCTTTGTCCCTAACTCCTTATAAAACCCCTTATATGCTTTAGCACGAGCATCACTAACTGCCTTCTTAGCCTCCCTTTTCGCCAAACGATACTTTTCTCAATTGTCAGAACTATTGTCCAAGTGTATCGCCTTGAAACAATTCTTCTTATTATGCACCTTTTCTTGGACCTCCTCATTCCACCACCAAGTCTCCTTATCTCGTGGTCCAAAACCTTTTGATTCTCCTAAAATGGTTTTAGCAACCATTTCAACCTTTTTTGCCACATTCTCCCACATGATACTAGCATCTCCTTCTAACTCCCACACACTTTCCTCTAATAACTTACTTCTAAAAGTCCCTCGCTTCTCCCCCTTTAACTGCCACTACTTGATCTTTCGATCAAAAACTGTTCGAGATTTTGGTTTTATACATTTCATTTGCATATCAAGAACTAACAATCTATGTTGTGTAGTCACCCCATGCCCAGGAATTACTTTGCAATTAGTATAACGTCTTTTATTAGTATTTTTTGTCAAGAAAAAATCGATTTGAGACCTATGAGTTCCACTTTTGTATGTGATTAAATGTTCCTCTCTCTTCCTAAAACAATTGTTGATAATCTTAAGGTCGTATGCTAAAGAAAAATCAATAATAGTTTGTCCTTCCTCATTCAACTCCCCAAAACCAAAATCACCATGAACCCTTGTATGTGGTCCTGCCTCTTTACCAACATGTCCATTAAGGTCTCCCCCAATATAAACTTTCTCGGTTGTTGGTATATTTTCAATCAAACCCTTCATATCTGCCCAAAACTTCTCCTTGAGATGTGATTCTGCTCCTACTTGGGGTGCATATGCACTAATAATGTTCATAGTCTCCTTTCCAACAATTACTTTCACGGATATGATTCGATCCTCAATCCTTTTAACTTCCACAACATTCTTCCTCCATTTTGCATCCGCGATAATATCAACACCATTCCTTCCATTTACCTTACATGTGTACCAAAGTTTGGAACCATTTAACATAATTTCTTTACTTCCCTCTCCTACCCATCTAGTTTCTTGCAAGCATAAGATACTAATCTTACGCTGGTCCATTACTTGTGCCACCTCGAGGCGCTTCCCATTCAACGTCTCAATGTTCCAAGAACCTAATCTGACCTTAGTCTCATGAACTAGCTTCTTTAACCGCCTCCGTCCATTAGAGTGCGGTAGTCCTTGCTCATTTAACACTGCATTCAGGCGAGAATGCAGCGGCTCTTGCTCTCTTATCACTGTACCCGAGCTGTACAGCGCGTTACTTACGGGTAACGACCTAGCATTAACACAATATATTCGTTGATCCATGTTCATAAGATTCGACAGGATTTTATGCTGGCTGTCGGGGCCTAACACAACCCTCCTTCTTTATCCGAGCTTGGGACCGGCTATAAAATATAGGCGGAGTTAGATTATAATCTAATCAATCCTTTAAATGGATAAGGAGCATATTATCATGCTACATGTGGGTTAAATAACTCACATCTTCACCATATTGTCAATGATCTTCCTATTATTCATGTATCACTTATCCTCATAGAAGGAAAGGAAAAAAGCTGTACAAATATAACTCTTAATGAATGGGCATGGCCGTCGGTTTTGCCATTATATTCCAGTATACTTGCTTCTTATTGCATATTTTAAGTAATTTTGCCTCCCCTTTTGACAGTCACGGGTTGACTCTGGAAATCAATGGAATGGTGTCTTTTATGGGGCACAATATTACAATGGTTACGGATACGCTGCACCTATTCCAGACCCCAGCATGTACGCAGCTGCTTATGGAGCTTATCCCTTCTACGCAAACCAGCAGCAAGTAAACTGAACTGTGAATCCGCCAACTGGAATAAGCTCATTGTTAGATTTAACGAGTGATAAGAGGTAGCTGATCTTAGGCGAGTTAGATAAGTGGCGTGGAATGTGAAACACTTCCTTATGAAGGCAAGAACTTACATAAGGTCCTTCAACTTCTCCTAAGATTTTGCTGTTGATTGTTTATTTATTCATAAATTTTGGTCGGTCGAAGTAGAAATGACTGTTTCCGACATATATAAACTCTTAGTAGAACTAATTCATGCTTTAAATCTGTGATCACATTCATTCAAAGTGGTAGATTACAGCTAGAAATGTTTGTGGTATTTTGTTGTGCAAAGAAATGGATGGTACTCGGTTGGGATGTAGAGTTGTAGATTGTTACACCCACCCAGCTATAAAGCAGGCCCTCAGATTGGCAGTACATCTTTTACCATTCTTTGGGGGACAAAACTGAAAATTATGAGATTGACAGATTCCATTGAGATAGACGGCTAGTCAGATTTATGACCTGAGTCAGAGAATTAGGGTGTTGATTTAAACCTATCATCATATATTACTGAATTTGTGCGAATCTTGACCTATGAATGACATCTCTGAAGGATCAAATGCTGAAATATAAACTTTTTTCCGGTAAGACTAAGTTGAGTTTGATTGTTAAATGTCCTGCACGCCATTTGTGTTGCACATCTGGCGTTGATTAGCTTTCTTGTACTCCTCCAGCCATCGACAGTAAAATTCAACAGTGGCCTGAAAAAGTTAAAGGCTTTAGCAGCAGCTTTAATTGCAGCCAGAAAAGCTTTTGGTAGATCTTAATGGATGATGCAGCCACAGGTTTCCTTCATGCTCCGCCATTGGCGTGCATTCGACCACTTCTGATTCCACGTTTCTTTTGCCTTATTGCCGACTCACAGAACAATGAGGCTGATTTGCTGGCCACATCTCTGAGTTGATAAGCCTACTTCCCCCACCCCCCCCCCCCCCCCCCCCCCCCCATTGAATTGGTCTCTGAGATCAATAATAATTGTGCCAAAATATGTGTACAATGGGGGCTCTCCGTGATTGGGAATGGACATTTTTAGCAGCAAAAGCTCACATCAAATCCCTTTTTGACAGCAAAAGGACGCCCCATGGATAGCTGCAGTAGGTCCTAGATTCTCTGAAGCCTTACCAACTCAGGGTTGAGAATTGGGACTAATGCTGAGATTCTTGTGCATTTCATTTGTAGAAATTAAAAATTTTTCTGCTGTCACATGTTTGAACTTTGAACCTTAGATACTCGATCTTTGAAAATGGATCATTAGGATTCACTCACAATGCAAGTCAACGTACAAGCCGTCGAGGATAAATTGAGCTCTCTATGTGGTGCACGTGCAGATCTCTTCACTCACTCTGCAGTCGCTAAATAGGGAGGAGGAACACGTCCACAACAAAATGTTGTGGAAAAAAGTAAAGGCTAAAATGCGTGTAGTTCACAACAAAATTTAAAAAAAAACGGTGCATTTAAACCGTTGAATTCTGTAGATCAGGCACAATTTGTAGAATCGGACGGCTCATATCGGTCCTTTTTTTATAATCTAAAAGAAAACGGGACAGAAACCAACCTTTGATGGCAGACCGCATTGATCAAAATGTTTGGAAAAGGGGAGACTGGGCATCTTTGGTCACATGAAAGCTTGCTTTGGCTTGGAGCATGGTACCAGGCAAAGATGGGGGGAGAGAGAGAGAGACAGAGAGAGCAAAAGGCTTCGTTGGGTCACCTTCTTCTTCTCTTTCTTTCTCCTTTCCATCTGTATCTGAGATCGGGGAGAAGCCATCGACATGTTGCAAGGACTTGGGACTGTAAGGAAATTGGGACCTCACGTCGGTGGTGATACTGCATGCATTGCATTGGGCTTGCCTTGGACCCCTTCCTTCCAAAAGCATGCGTTACCACAACACTTTCACAGTTCCTCTCTCAAGTGCTCCTGCACAACTGTGCTCACTTCCAACACCAAAACATCGACGAAAGAATAAAAAACACACACAAAGTTACAGCTTTCAAATTCCATTGCTTAAGATTCGCATGCTGATCGACGAATTACAGATCCTTCTTTTCCTACTTTGAAGAGCTTAATTATTACAGAAAATAAATTAAAGTCTGATTCAGATAGTAAAATAAAGGTAAAACATGACAAACATTTGAGGACAAATGATGCCACCCTGTCCAATATGCACCAAGAATGCAGAGAAAAAAAAAGAACTAAAGATCGATTTTGGAAGCAATATAGCACTCGCATGATTGGATTCCACCTTGACGTTAAAAAAAAAATTTCTTTCTTTTGGCCTCATTTGTGTCTCTGGTGATACTATTCCATATTCGCAGAGAGAGAGAAAAATGAGAGTCATTCGTAATTACTTGTGGGATAATCATATGATCTAACACTTTTGTCACATTAACATGAAGTAGCTGTATATATATGCTACGCGTCACAGATACACGTGATATTTAGTAGTATAATTAAGTGTACGTATGGCATACAAAAGAAGGAAAAGGTGGCGGCATAATGCACTCGATTCTCACGTGGATTCAGGCAATGAGGTCGTTCTCTCCCCCGGCAAAAGGTTCATCTACACGGCCGCATGCTTCCTGATCAGCTGGCTCTCTTCACGAGTACAAAATTGCCTAATTAATTGAATGTTTCCCATATCAACATGGACGCATCATTGCCCACGTCCATCCATCTTCGTCCAAAGAACCTTCTCTTGATTACTTCTCCCTCGCTTTTCTCCCTATGCGTGCAATGGCGCAGCTCTCTCTCTCTCTCTCTCTCTCTCTCTCTCTCTCTCTCTCTCTCTCTCTCTCTCTCTCTCTCTCTCTCTCTCTCTCGTGTGTGTGTGTGTGTGAGTGCACACTTGCATAAAAAAAACATGGGCCTAGAATTGCAAGCTGCACAAAGTCGCTGAAAAAGTGTGGTGTAGCTTTATAAGTTCTGTTGATCGGAAAATTTTGTCAGAATTGCAGCTTTATGAATAGCTCAAACTAGTAGTTTTTTTTTTCTTTTTTTACAACGACAAATCAAGCACGTGAATGCCGACGCTTGATCACTATACAGTAAGTTGCATCTCGAATGCAATTTTTTGTTTTCTGCAAATTACATGCCATAATTTAAGGTAGGAAAACTCATCACGGTGCGTCCCAATTTATGAATACACAGTTCAGCGATGTCCATCAACTTGTTACTTTCAGACAGAAAACTTTTAGCAGAACAAAAAAGTGTACGTTGATGTTTACAGGCCTTATGCCTTAAGATTGAAGCTTCATATGGCAGAGATATATATATGCCAAGAAATTGACAGTCTAAATCCAGCAAGGAGATTTTTTATCACTGCTGATTAGTGATAATACATTAATGCTATAGTAAGTGGCGGAGCTACATGGGTGCCAGCGTGTGTCACGGGGCGTTTCCCGTGACACGAAGCGTGAAGCCTCGCGGCACCAGTGCCGCTCAACTTATAGCCCTCGGCCGCTCAGCGCCGAAAACATGGAACACATGCAGCCGCCCCGCACTGCGTAATATTGCGGAGTACCAAGTTATCCGCCCTTAGGGCATTTATCTTGTAAGGCCGTCCTTATGAATGGCCAAGTAGGTGACGTTCCCGTAGGGTACGTCTTTTGCATCTTCAATATGTAACAAGACTCCTATACCTACGGTACACTGGGAGGAGTTCACTAGTGCCTTCCGAGGCCCAATTGTATGTTATGTTTCATCATATTTAATACAAGCAAGCTTTCCTTTAATTCTAGTGTCATGGCCTTGAGCGTGGGGTGGCAACCCACATCGGTGTCCCTTCGTGGCGTCCCGTGGTCCCTTCGTCGCCCTTCGGACTTTAAGCGCCCAAGCGCCTACGTTAGTGCCGCAACGCGCTAATGCCACGGTCTCGTGACGAGTAGTCCAACACTCTAGTCATGTCCGTGTTTGAATGCCTATAAGAGCGACTCTCGGCAAAGTCGTCTCGACCATAAAACTTCCGCTGCAAACTCAAAACAGGCTTGGCTAGGTGCCTATCCGCCTAGTCGCCGCACGTGGTCTAGTGTCCGAGAATGACCCCGTGACAAGTGGTATCAGAGCAGTTCTTCCTGCTCGGATTACCCAGCGACGATGACTCGCTTGTGTCGTCGCAACGTGCCCTGGCGTAGGAAATGTGCTTCCGCTCAAATACTCCCTCACGCCCAGGCGCACTGGTACCATGGTCTTTGATCATGGACGCCAACGAGGAACGCATGGCAAGCTTCCTCGCCGCACGCCCAGTCGTGCCCCGCAGCATGTTCCTCATACACCCGTGTCGTGTCAAGGAACGTCCGTCATGCATCATGATGGCGGATAGATCGCCCCGCCTAACCGGGACGGTCATGCGTCGCTCACTCGAGCAGATCAACCACCCCAGGTATACAGTCGGGAATCCTGAAGTGTCGCGCTGCGTCAAAGAGTGGCCATATGCTCCGCATGATGGTCTTGCGCTGCTCATATCATGAGATCGCTTACACGAGCGTCGTGTAACTCGGAGGACCCGTGTCACATTCAGGGACTGTCGGTCATGCACTATCATGACGACCTGGCGCTGCTCGGTATTTCGTGACGTCGCATCGCATGCCCAGTCGTGCAACGTGAAGTGCACAACCGCTTCACGGGAGAAGTTGGCTTAAAGACAAATATCAAGGTTCATAGTTCCTTTTCGGCCAAAGAACATCATCCATTCGGCCAAGGAGCATCAATCACAAGCATCTTGTCGTGCCGCAGCATCGCCTGCCACGCCACGACGACTTTCAGGAATGGAGCAAAGCGTTGATTACTTGCAAACACTCGTGAACGAGCTGTCAGCCTTGCCTGCCTCGTCAAGTGTCGCCCCGCAAGCGGCGCGATGTCATCCATCGAGGAGTGGGACGAACTTGATACATGCCAACGCAAATCGACGCCTCAACTCAGCGACCAATTTGGCAAATGGTCTGAGCGTCGAGCATCGGCGAACCTTGGCATGCTGCTGTCAAGCGTTCTGCCGCCAACCGAAGGAAGGAGTGCCCTTTCCTTTCGGACATCGCCTCGAGTAATCGAAGCGGCCTCCAAAGATCGCAATGCGAAAGTTTCGAAGGACACATTGGCGATGTCGTCCCTTTGAATGGAGATGGAGGTAATGTTGGGAAGCTCCTGCCACGAGTTCACCAACTGCAGTCCGCTTAGCTAAGCGGAGCGTCTTCACAAGCATCCGCCCGGATCAGTGAAGGCCCGGAACGGCTACTCTTTCGCAAGGGTCAAGCCGCCCGGTGGACGAGTATGTCAAAGGTGTATGATCGAAGATGACAAGCACAGTGGCATTACTTTGTCCAAGACGCGGACGGACGAGCATCTAAGGTGCATCCTCTTCGTGAACGAGCACAACGATCTCGCCTCGCCCATACCCCAAAGGGATTGTCAAAGCTTCAAAGGAGGTCCCAGGATCGGAAGAAGGCATATCCCAAGAACCCTGCAAGATGTGGCAAACTCAGGATGGCATTGCCATCGCGACAATGTAGAATGTGGCAAACATACATCCCAGACGTGGGACGGAAGAATTGGCAGTTCATCAATTATGCAGTGCCCTGACAAGTTGGGACTGGAGGTCAAGATCGCATTGTTCAACATCAGCCAGATGGGCATGTTGAAGGAGGAAGTGAAAGGAATCACCGAGCTCCGCCTACAGTGTTCCCAGGAGGATGAAGACCCAGTGTTGGTGCTCTTCAAGCAGAGGGGTTAGAAGCTTTGGACTAGGAAGAAGCTGGAACGACCGGATCGTCCAACCTCTGTTCACTAGTCGACGCTGCCAAGTCAATCAGGACAAGTGCCATACCACCAAAGCCCTTGGGCAAGGGCAATGGTGGGGGAGAGAAGCTCAAGTCGCAAGGAGGAAGCTACTTATGCCGAAGATAAAGATCGCCCATCGAAGCAGGAGAAGAGAGTCGAACCACAGGCACATGTGGGGAGACCCTCATCGTCGCTCACTATAGCGACTGGGAGTGGACAAGGTGCGGAATGTTATACCAAAGAACCTTGCTCCACCGCAAACCGTCGAGGTATCTCTTGTCCACCAAGGGGAAGGTGGAACTATTTTCAAGACTCGGCGGACGAAGGACTCAACGTTGCAGCCATCTGCAACTTTGGGACAGCGAGTTGAACCACAAGGAAATGTGGGGAGACTCTCGTCGCCCACTATGGCGACTTGGGTGGACAAGGCATGGATTGTCATATCAAAGAACCTTGTCCCGCCTCAAGACTGCCGAAACATCATGTGGTCACCAAGGAGGAGGTGGTCCTGCGCTTTTAGTTCGGTAGAGGTATGGAAGACTCTACGTTGCAATCATTTGCAACATAGAGACGTTGAGTCAAGCCCACAAAGAGACCTGAAGCGTCCCAGAATATCCGTGGGAAGACTCTTGTCGCTCATCATAGCGACCCCAGGCACTCGAAGCAGACAAGCTACAAGCATCGACATCGGAGGGCTTGTGCTGTTTCAAGCCGTCGAAATTCAAGAATGATCATCGAGGGTGAGATGGTCCCGCACTTCGCATTCGATGGAAGGAAGACCTTATGCTGCGGCCATCCGCAACATGAAGGCATCGAGTCAAGTCATGCAGGTCGAATGGCGAGACTCTTCATCGTGTTCTACACGACCCTGAGACAACTCTTCTCCGCGCTATTCCTGAAGGCATACAAGAGTTGTTTCACCCCCAAAGAAGCCAAACCACACAAGTTGACGCTGCGCAAGTCGAAGAGAAGTGAAGCCAACAGAGACTTGATGGACGGATAGTTGCTTGATGAAGTCAGACCGCACATGGCGGACTCCACTGGCGCTGCACAAGTGATGACCCCGGATTGGACGAAGGATCAGCGAGCGAAGCAGGCCTGAGGGAGGAGTCCTCAGCGAGACCCCAAGGAGCGGGCATTCCTGGCGTTGCGTGATGCTGGTGAAGTTGAAGTCAAGGCAAAGAAGGCAGAATTGAGCGAGACAAGCGAAGTCAAGACTCAAGACGAAGGCCCCGAGGAAGCCCGGACAACGGCGTCGGGGGCGTCGCCGACTTTGGTGGGGGAGAATGTCACGGGGCGTTTCCCGTGACACGAAGCGTGAAGCCTCGCGGCACCAGTGCCGCTCAACTTATAGCCCTCGGCCGCTCAGCGCCGAAAACATGGAACACATGCAGCCGCCCCGCACTGCGTAATATTGCGGAGTACCAAGTTATCCGCCCTTAGGGCATTTATCTTGTAAGGCCGTCCTTATGAATGGCCAAGTAGGTGACGTTCCCGTAGGGTACGTCTTTTGCATCTTCAATATGTAACAAGACTCCTATACCTACGGTACACTGGGAGGAGTTCACTAGTGCCTTCCGAGGCCCAATTGTATGTTATGTTTCATCATATTTAATACAAGCAAGCTTTCCTTTAATTCTAGTGTCATGGCCTTGAGCGTGGGGTGGCAACCCACATCGGTGTCCCTTCGTGGCGTCCCGTGGTCCCTTCGTCGCCCTTCGGACTTTAAGCGCCCAAGCGCCTACGTTAGTGCCGCAACGCGCTAATGCCACGGTCTCGTGACGAGTAGTCCAACACTCTAGTCATGTCCGTGTTTGAATGCCTATAAGAGCGACTCTCGGCAAAGTCGTCTCGACCATAAAACTTCCGCTGCAAACTCAAAACAGGCTTGGCTAGGTGCCTATCCGCCTAGTCGCCGCACGTGGTCTAGTGTCCGAGAATGACCCCGTGACACGTGCACCCACTGCTAAATATAATATTAGTATTAATTTGAACAAAAAGGTTATAGCTCAGTGGTTTAAGGCATTGTTGATCAACTAGGTCGCAGGTTAGATTCCTCTCCCATCAACGAGGTAGAGAGACAGGTTAGATTCCTCTCCCATCAACGAGGTAGAGAGACTTTTTTCTCGTGCATTAAGTTTTGTAATAAATACAATTTATTTTATTATAATATGAAGCAAATTAGATTAATTACTATGAGAAATATTATTTCTTTCTTAAATTATATATTTTGCCTTATTATACTTTTTATAGAGTATTATAGTATTGAATAATTAAATAAAATGATGTATTTCTTAATTATTTTTATCACAATTAGCTTAAATTTTATAATTTCATATATTAAAAGTATCATTAATATATCATTAGAAGAATATATTTCATGATCTTATTAATCAAATATGCTAAAACATCATTTTTCTTACTTTACAATTGATATTAAATATAATTTATTTTGATTATCATCATAAATATATGGAACATATTATACTAATTATCATGAAAAATATATCATTTTTTAAATTATACATTTCTCCTTATTATATTATACTGCATAACAAAATAGAATATTATCTTCAATAATTATATTTATTCCCAAATAACTTAAGTTGTATAATTAGATGATAAATATAATTTATTTGTATTATTTATATCACTGATAATTTTATTATCATGCACTTAATCTTGATTTTATACATAATTTTTTCATATTTAAATATAAATCCGATATGATTTTGGTAAATAAAATTAATGCTTTTATGCATTATAATTGAAAAAATATAAAAATTTTATCATTTATGTCAATAATAATTTAAAAATTAATAGAGTTATTTGTGAACTCACTGCAACCACTGGCTATCGTTCTGGATACATTGGAGGATTTTTTGGCAAATATTTTTATCTATTAAGTAATCCATCTATCTTCACCTGCACTATGAAGCTTAACATGTCTAGCTTCTTCTAGATTCAAGGAATGCTATATATGGAGCTAAATCCCCAAACATATAATATTTATTTTTGCTTAGTGATTCTCTTCAGAAGTACTCGATTGATTGATGGCCTTTTTAATATCTTTCACCTTGAGCAGGTAAATAACTTGTTTTAAAATGAAACTAACATATATATATATATATATATATATATATATATATATATATATATATATAGTCAAGGATAATCAAATATCAAACTGCCAAAAGGCCTTGGAAACGAAAGATCAGGTCATATTGACTTGCATCTTAAGATAACATCCAACTCATTAACTGTGCACCTGTGCTTCCCTTTACATCAATGCCTATCACAAATATTAATCGCTATACAGAATAGTGACCAGTTTCCATCTTTTGTGCAGGTTCCCTAAACCTTAGAATAGATCCCAAGGTTTCATCAGCTCAACAAGCTGTGTTGGTAGTCATTGCTGCAGGCCCTATCAAGTTATCATATCGATGCATTTTGATGTTTGCTTTTTAGCATGCATCATTGGCCAGGGTGTATCCAATGCGTGACTTAATTATTTGGTCTACATATGAGTTGCTTTGCTAATGGAGGAATAATTACTGCATGCTACCCAATAATTAAGAAGATAGGACATGAAGCATCTGCAGAACACGGGCATTTGTCTAAACTAATTGTGTTCATATAATACTGCAATCACATGCCCAAGCTTTAAAATAATACAACATATTCTATATATTCCGCATCAAGATGATACATGAACGTGTTGGTAGCCTCAAGAAATTATACAATAAGTTTATTATAAAAGGAATCATGGAACATTTCAATTGCGTACGGTGTCCACTGATGCGTTTCCAAAAATTAATTAAACTATCGACTAGTTGTCCTGTGGAAACCTTGCATTCAAATGCATGGAGTATGTAGTACGATGAATGAATTAATGCATGGCTCCTTGTTTCTTGCAGTGCATAATTTATTTTCTTCTTATTCTTCTTCTGTGCCATTCCAGAATAAGTAGAGGACATGATGTATATATAATGCCATTCCAGAACAAAACTGAAAACTATATAATATGCACATTAAGATATGTGCAATGGAGATCCTTGCAAGAAGGGAATCAAGAATCGTAGACAAGTGTTTAATGAACTTTGTCTTCTATAACAGATGAGGCCACCGTGTGTTTGCAGGGTTTAGATAGTGAAGATTCACAAAAGGCAACATCGTCTTTTGGCCTGTCCATTTATCAGTTCATGAAGCAGACAAGATCAGGCATTTAATAGACAATCTCGCATTTAACCATATTTTGTCCCCATTTGTTACTGTACGTGCAAGTAGATCACAGGCTGCAATTAAACCCCAATGCCTATATATATATATATATATATATATATATATATATATATATATATAAGACTTAATAGATCAATAGCAAGCTCCATTTCTAGGAAGATATATAAATGTGCATGAACAGTAAACTATTCCCAATAGTATTAGCATAATTAGATGATTAAATTGCTAGTTAATTTAGCTATCCAAGGGATTGAAGTAGGATGTTAGTCTATAGGAAACATAACTACGTACAGTGGCACAAAGCTTCATTTGTGAACTATGATTGCTAGCAAATTTCATTTTCTTTTTTGGCTCTTCTATTGGAGTATCAAACTTCTAAACTTCATTTAGAATACAAAAGCATGGGGATTTACAGAGAGAGAGAGAGAGAGAGGAAAAGTATATAGTACTGATTGAGTTGGTGGTCCAGTGTGCAAGGAAGCATCTTGGTGTGTGCTTGTCCTGTGATCATTTTGGTCCCAGACGGGGCAAAATAATGCATATGAGTTCAACTTTCGAGCAAACTTAGTTATATTGTTTTCCCCCAACACGAAGAGAACACAAATCACAAGCTGTGACCTGAGCTGGTAAATTAGTAGGTTGCATGGTTGGTCTCAACGTGATTTGTATCCACTTCACACTGCTCCTACTACTACCAACACCACAGTGTCCACACAGTTTAAAGTAATGGATGCCGATCGGGTGGGTCCTTATATGCATTAATCCAATTAAAGCATGAGAACGATCCACTGCCTCTGTTGCATGATTCCTGTAGCATACTTCAACTAATCTCTTTTTTCTGTTTTGTCTTCATCAGGTGGACCCTATTGTACAAATGAGCCAAGTTGCCCAAGAATGCCGAAGAAGAAGCAACCTTGCTTGCTAGTAGTAGGCGCCATCATTGCATAGTAATTCTTGGAATTGATCGAGGGAGAGAGAGAGAGAGAGAGAGAGGTTTCGAAGTGCAAGTAGCAGTGTTCTCATGCAGCTTGAAAACATGATTTATTAATTCGTTGGATGTACAATAAAGTGCAAAGTTTTATTTCTTTCGTTTTTTTTCTGAGAGGGTGTATGTAAGAAAATGAAGATGAAGGTACACATATGATTGGAAGGATTAACATGTTTTTGTTTTCAGATTTACGAATTATGAGATGGCACTCCCCTTTGGGAACACAAAACAAAAGCATTGACAGGCTTATCTTGTCTGTTCCAAATAGATTAATCAGCCTGTGTGCATACTTTTATACATACATACATACATATATATATATATATATATATATATATATATATATATATATATATATAAGCCAAAAGGTAAAGTTTCCAATATCCATAGCATGTGAATTCTTTCGTTTTTTTTTTCTAATTTGCTTGCTCTTTCTATTCTGGATACAGTATATGCCATGCATGCCCACAAAATCTAGCGGCAAAAGAAATGTAAATAATATTATTCCATGCATGTCACATGAACAGGGATAGGATCCCAATTACTTCTTTGTTTCTTTTATAAAATTAACTAAATTATTTAGTTTTGGAGTTAGCAAAAGAGTTGGATACAGACAGAGATATATTGGAAACTGCATGAAAGGGAGACGTGATGGCGGGTACAGCGGGGCATGCACATGCGCATGCAAAGCTTCTCACACTCTGTCCACCTTTTGGACGCAAACCCTACGTACACTCCAAAACTAAAGAATTTGGAGAAAAATGTATATATATAATGCTACATTTACTCGTGGACAAAAGAGAAGGTACAAGATGGGTGGAAGAATCATCTATACATGTTTACTGTGCTCTCACATTTAACATTTCGTTTTAATATATATAGCAAATCACATGCATGTTAATTACAAAAGACGTATCCGGTCAATATATAGTCTTTATATGTTATAAAAATTCAAAATTCATGTAAGAATCATGTATTGGTTATATGTATATTTTTTCATTATCCAAGAACTATGAATAGGAGGTCCATGCATGCGGTCGAACTTAGCATTTGCCGTCGTACGAAGGTTACGTAGTGATTTGATAAGCGGATAGCGGTTTAACTAGCAAAAGTGAATAGCGAATGATGATTAGTTATTAGAGGTTATAACAAATAAGTATTAAATAAATTTAACGGTAAAATTAGTTAATAAATATAAAATGACATAATTAGATATATGACAAATTATTCAATTCAAGCACTATACAAATTCTATTGTAATACAATAAATAAATTATTTATATCTCAATTAAATAAAATAAGATTTCACAAATAATATATATATATATATATATATATATGAATTATATTGACAATAAACTTTATATTGTGCACCCATTATATAAAAATATTGATTATGAAATTATTTTTTATCCATTGTTAACATATAAATATTTTTTATTGATTAAGCATGAATATAAAAAGAAATATAGTTAAATTATTATAAAATAAAAATGAGAAAAATAATAAGATAATTAAGTTAAAAAGAGATAATATATTTAAATAAGAGACGCATGGGTAGGAATCCAGCTTTTTCACAGCAAAGAAAAGGGGTTCAGGAAAACGTTAATTTTCACATGGATTTCTCACCAATATTTATTTACTTGTGTACTTTTCATAGTTAATTATTCAATTACGATCATGATTTCATCGATCTAGTCCCCATTTTTTTACTTATTTTCTATCTTCATTTTTTTGTTTTTTAATAAAATAATTCTTTAAGTTAGATGCATGTCGATCAGGACGACTAGTGAGTCAATTTAGTTAGAATTTATTAATATTAATGAATGTGGAGAAAATAAAATAAAATAAATATTAATATTAATATTAATGTGTGTGTGTGTGGATAGAAATGATCGATCTAAAATATTTTATTGATCCGCCGGTCAAGGACCTAATGTTCTGTTATAAATAAAAGATGATGACTAATTCAAAGTGGGATCAAAGACATAATTGGCAGGCTGTTAAATAATTACATATTGGGAAATAAAGCTAATGACCAAAATAAAATTGAGAAAAAACAACTGTTAAAAATTTACTCATTTTACTCGTCATTAATTTGCTTCCTCTCTCCCGAAAACGTCACGTGATAACCTTATCACTGTCTTTTATTTTCTTTTCCTTTTCCTTTTCTTCTTTTCATTTTCTTCCTTTGGTAAAAGAAATTATAAAGAAGAAGAAGAATATATACAATAAATAATTAATAAGAATAAAATTGAGGGAAAAAAAGGCATTCTTCCTCCTTTACTTCACGTGCCCACTCAATAACAGATTTCCACATCGTTTGGTCCCTTTCTTCATGCATTCTCCAGTCCAGGCCTTCCAAAACAGCTAATCACAAATAATATACTAATATATATATTAGTATATTAGTGCTGTAATATTTAATCTAATATATATATATTCATATTTATATATTAGTATATTAGTGATGTAATATTTCCACGTAATATTTTTATGCATCATTAACTTTGTAAATAATAAGTTTCGCAAATGCATCGTGATTTTTTTTTAAAAAAAAGGATATTAGGATTAATTGACAGTCGATTTTTCTCTTGCTACCGACAAAGTTTAAGATTTTATTGGTGTTACATCGATTCTTAACGTAGAACAATAGCTAAACAGTCATGTCACAAATAGTTAAGAGTTGTCGGATTTTTTTAACCAAAGAAAAATTATCCTATATTTTTCGGTTTTTTTAATGTTTTAAAATAATTTTTTTTGTGACTTTTTTGGAGTCATAGTTTATTTTATTAATTTTCTATTTATGATAATATTAAGAAATATTTTATTCTATAAATTGGCATTACCCTTGATATCACTATTTACTTTGTATATATTATTTTGTTAATATTATATATGCATGCCTTAGATGTATTAGAAGGTGCAGCTGGATCACCTTCTTTTCAATGATTTTATTTGCATATCTAAATATATTAAAATTTCAGTAATGCATCATTTATGACGACCATCTAAATTTATTTTATTAAGTAAATAATAATAAATGGATCGAAATAATTAATGACACTACAAATCTACAATCATCCAAACACTACTAGTTATGACTATTTTTTTTGCATATCACCACTATTAATAAACAAAATAAAATTTTGGCTGAAATAAAAAAAATCAGAAAATGATAACAAAAAGCACAATTGATTAATAGAATTGTGCATCACCTATTCAATTTATGAAGTCATCACTTAATTAAAAAATATCATTTTATTATTTAGGATATAAAAAAAAATATCCACTTTCACCTATTTAAATCCATCAACATCAGACTATTTTGTTTTATTATTTATTTATTTATTTATAAACAAATGTAAGATTATCTGTTAAAGAAAAAAAATGGAAGACAACAACAAAAAAAAAGGATCATAAGGCGGAGGTCATCATGACACCATGAGCGGCGTGGGCGAAGGCCTCGCCCCACCTTAACGTGCGCCGGCCCCGGCCATCACACGCGCGCCGTCGCTGCCCGCTACGGTGCGCCGGTGAGTGGTGGTGACACCTCCGCAGTCCGCAGAGGTCCAAGCACTGCTGGCCCTAATGCTTCTTCGCGGTGAACCTTAGATGACGGTCACCGCTCTCAGCACAGCAGCGCGATCTCGTTCTCGTGCGGTCGCCTTCGAGTCCCCTCCCCGTGCTTTTATATTTAGAACTCAGCAACGCTGCGCTCTTTTGCGTCCAGCGCTCACAAAATTGGTAGCACTGCGGCATCAGTCATAAAGCTCGCGTCTTGAAGCCTTCTTCAGCCTTCGTCTTCTAGTTCTCCTTCGTGCTTGATTGCGTCCCTTCCTTGCTTGCTTCCGCTAATGGCGTCCTGAGGTGGCGCCTGCGGCGGCCGCTTCGTTGTCCTCTGTCCTCCTGCGTTCGAGCTTCCAGCTGCTGCAGGTGTCTGAGGCCTTTCCCCGGATTAAATAGAGTATTTTTATCTGTTCACAATGCCCGTCGTTGTTTATTTAATGTATGCGCCTCTGATGGCATTGGCCACCGGGAGTGGCATTGGATTTGTCAAGGTTTTGCAGCACTTTTTGGCCTCATGGAGTCCGTCTCTTTTTTTTTTTTTTCAGGGAGCACTGGGCATTTGCTCTCGCGGTCTTGCTTCGGTGCGAGCGTTTTGGTGACGAGGATTCGAGGACTGGGGAGGAGACGAGGTGCGGAGGGCCTGGAGACGATGAATACAAGGGTGCGGACGGCGGTACAGGCGATGAAAGCTGCACCAAAGCACGATAAAGTAGGCTCCTTTGACGCGAAGCCGAGACGGGGGCACTGCGTTTTATTGCGCCTCGCCTTGGAAAGTTGTCTTCTTTATTGAATTGGAGGAGGGGCCTCTGCGTTCCCCCTCCTTGGTCATTGGGTCGATTTCTGACTACAAAATTAGATCTTTTTGCTCCTTTGATTGCGATTTCGAGGTCCGCTTTTCGGTTCTTCCCGCAAGCATGGGATTTCGGAGAAGAATATCATGCGGAGAACGATCGTAGTGGAGTGTGGTTCCCATAGGTGTTTGAACGAGAAGAAATGGCGGTTATTTGAATTAAAAGTCTTGTTTTTTTTTTATGGGGTCTCTGGTTTCCGCTCCGTTGGAGGATGCGATGTCCTCGGACATGAATCCCAGATGGGTATCTTTTCGATTTCCCAAACGAGTGGTTATTCTTACTATCTCGGATTCCATCTGGAAATCTAAGCTGCTATAGTGACTGTCTTTTGCAGTTTTCTTGGGTTGGTTTCGTCATGTCCTCCTCTGTTCTGTGGATCTCATAAACCTTTGTTGTTGAAGGAAATGGGGAAAGGGAAGAATGCAAACGCACAGGGGAATCATAACCGATCAATGGCAGCGGACAGAGGAGTTGGGAAACACCAGTCCAGAAGAGAGAGGAAGATTGCATTGCAACAAGACGTAATAATTCTGACATGTAGTTCTATTGGAAAGCATACTTTGTTCAGTTTGCTTTGAATTGGCATTCTAATTTTCTCTCCCTTTTGTTCTCTCACTTGTTTTGTTTTTGCATCTTGTTTGAAGGTTGATAAGCTAAAGAAGAAACTTAGACATGAAGAGAATGTGCACAGAACTCTGGAGAGGGCTTTCACAAGGCCGTTGGGTGCTCTTCCTCGCCTTCCCCCGTACCTCCCATCACATGTAAGGATGAATTTCTTATCAATAGTCCAATCACATTTTGATCAGTCTATCAAGTTTTTTTTTTATCCTGTTTTTGGTAATTCTGAACGGAAAGGTTTATACTTCGATATACTACATTCTTGATTCCAATTCGTATGCCTTTCTGTTCAGACACAAGAGCTTCTAGCGGAAGTAGCTGTTTTAGAAGAAGAAGTGGCTCGTCTTGAAGAACAGGTGGTCAATTTCCGACAAGGACTGTATCAAGAAGCCATCTACTTGAACTCCACCAAGAAAACCAAGGAAAATGGACCAGAACAACTGCAGCCTTCGCATAATTTGGCATTTCATGAAGCTTCAGGCATTGCTAAGCCTTCAGTGTCAACGAGAAGGTGGTCCTTGGAGTCGGATCAAAGTGACATATCTACTATTAATTTCTCTCACATTGGCAAGCAGTCAGGGAAGAAGCTCAATTCATCTTTATCCTTTCCAGAAGATAAGAGGGGAAAGGAGAATCAACTGAATGCTAATTTTTCTGGGAACCTTAAGCCATCAGCCGTTAAGAAGGTATCAAGGACACAAATGTCTGCACAAGAGGTCAAGAAAGGCCATGCACAGGTAAATACCATTGTCCAATTTCAGTTATTATTGCTGAGTTGAGTATGATGAAGATTTCACTAGTGTTCAACTACTACACCTTGCAATTGATCCAGAAGGAATGTGCGACAGTGGATAAAGAAGCTAAAACGGGTGCTTCAAATGAAGCAGCATTAGAGGAATCAAGCATTCCAAACAAATTGTCTGAGGATATCTTGAGGTGTCTTATCAACATTTTCTTACGGATAAATTCTTTGAAGAACTCGGAGGAGGATCCAGGGACATCTCCATCAGTATCAGGTTCTAGTGAGAACTCTGAAGAGACAGATATTCGAGACCCATATGGTATCTTTGCAGAATTTGGAAAACGAAACATTGGCCCGTATAAATACTTTCGACCAGTTGAAGTGAGCTCATCTAGCAGAAACCTTCTTCTGTCATCCTCATTCCTTAATCGTAGGCTAAAGTGAGTTTCTCGTTTGACAATTCATATTTGGATTGATTCATGATGTCTGACGACTCTATTTTATTATAAAAGCCTTCTTTTGCCCACCAATGTTTTATTTGTTCAATTTCAGGATGTTACTCAGAAAACTAGAATCGGTGGACTTAGCACGGCTAACACATCAACAGAAGCTTGCTTTCTGGATCAATATTTATAATTCCTGCATGATGAATGTAAGTTGAGTCCTTGGTAAAACTAACATTGTTTCTCCTTAGAGCACTGAAGCTAAAATTGCTGAGGTGTGCATATGATTTCTTACATTATGTAACATTGTACAGAGCTAGCAGAAGTTGTAAATTCTGTGTGCTTGTCCTATCGTTCTAACAGGGTCATATATTTCCGCGAAGAAAGTCCTGTATTGGAAATTTATTAAAAGGATTTGCTTGTCTTCTAGCTACTCACATCCTAATTGTGTACTGAAAGACCTTCAGTCCTGAAATCTTTTGATGATGAATTATAGGGAGGATTTTCCATATATTTGAAAGAATGATTTATTGATCTTTTTCCATCTGTTTTTGTTCTCTTATTCCAGGCTTTTCTAGAGCAAGGTGTGCCTGGTAGTCCTGAGATGATTGTTGCACTGATGCCCAAGGTACTATCTCCATTACATCCTCTCGCATTTTGTAATTAAAACAGTTTGATTAAGAACCAAGAGACTTCTACACCAGGCTATGATAAATGTCGGAGGTCACTTGCTCAGTGCAATGACAATTGAACACTTCATACTACGGTTGCCTTATCATGCAAAACATGTAAGTTATCTTTAAGCCTTCATAAATATCAGCAATGCCCCCTCAAATATATATATATATATATATATTAAATATATATATATATATATATGTACATATCTCAGCAACGCAATGGGCTGATGAAAAATCCAATTTCATGTACAACAGGCCCCACCTAGAGGAATGAAAAGTGATGAAATGACAATGAGAGGCATATATGGATTGGAGTTTCCTGAACCGCTAGTTACATTTGCCCTATCATGCGGGAGTTGGTCCTCGCCTGCGGTGAGTTGTTACGAATATGTGTTCATTTTCGCAAGCTGTACATGTTGTCTAGATGTATCTTCCACATAGGATGCCATTATTATGATAGTAGGATTTTACATTAAAAGACATTAATATTATTTCTGACTTAAGTACCTTGGCACTGTAATCCAATGCCAATTTGTTCTGGAATAGTACACTTGTATGGAATACCTTTCTGGTGGTGCACTCAGCATTGAATATAAGCTTAATGGTTTTAGGGGGTCAGAAGTCAAATCCAACAAGCAAAAAACAATAAGATTTAGATAAAAGTTAATCACATCAAATAATTTCTTGACATCCTGAATATTTGAAGTCTTTTACATTTCTGTCATGGAGATTCTGCTGACATGCTATTGCCTTTCTGAAGGTGAGAGTATACACTGCGCCGCTGGTTGAGAAGGAGTTGGAAGTCGCTAAACGAGATTACCTGCAAGCAGCAGTTGGTGTATTAATGCCGAACAAGCTGGCTATTCCTAAGCTTCTTGATTGGTACCTACTCGATTTTGCAAAGGACATAGAGTCACTAATGGACTGGGTCTGCTTGCAACTACCAAGTGATTTGAGGACTGAAGCAGTTAAATGCCTTGAGATGGGCAGAAGCAGTCTGATCCCACAGCCAATACAAGTTCTGCCCTATGAGTTCAGATTCAGGTACCTGTTAGCTCTATAGCCATGTCTCTCTCTTTCTATTTCTCTCTTTCATCATAATACAATGTGGTCCTGGAAATTGCTGGGACCAAAAGTTTGTACACATCTCTACAATAAAACAGATTATAGTTGTGGAATCAGTCTTTTTTTTTCTTTTTTGGTTCTATTCTTCTGCTGTTTTTTTCTCTTTGGTTTTTCCTCACTGCTTGCATGTCCGTCAAACTCCGCCTATATTTTATAGCCGGTCCCAAGCCCGGATAAAGGAGGAGGGTTGTGTTAGACCCCGACAGCCAACATAAAATCATGTCGAATCTTATGAACATGGATCAACGATAGCCGACCCCACCTAGTGGGATAAGGCTTTGTTGTTGTTGTTGTTGTTGCTTGCATGTCCGTCAACAAATTATTAGACGTGCCACTGTTTCAACTCTGAAAGTGTACAAAGTAGCCTAAATTGGTTAGAACACTTTAGAGAGAGGAACAGTGCTACTTTTCGTTTTCAGAGGAGTTAACTATGTATTGTACAGTGCAAGTAGAGATTGATCTCTAAACGTATCATGCATGGTATGTGCTCTGTGGGCCAGATCCTGTCAGATTTGTTAAAACGGTTGAAAGCTGGAGATAGCTCTGGATCACTGTGTTGTTGAACTAGTCTCCTTCATGACTGGCACTGTTTTTCCTTTGTTTGTTCTTTGTTATGTCCATCCTCTTGTCTTATCGCTGAACCAGCAAATTGGAAGGTGCCAATGTCGTATCATTTCAGCTGTGCAATATTCTGTGAGGTGTGCCAAGATTGCATTCTGCGGGTGGCATGCAATCCATGACAACAGTCCAGCCTGGCTGGATGTAATCGCCATATTTGAGTAGGCATTGGCCTCTGATTGCATGCACCAAATTGTCCCTTGTTGACCTTTAGTTAAGTTGGTCTTCCTCCAATAATTGCTCTCTCTCTCTCTCTCTCTCTCTCTCTCTCTCTCTCTCTCTCCTTTTATGCCCTTAAGCCACCAGATTTAGGACATCTGCTGCAGAGCAACACGGTCCATCAAAGCAGGAGTAGTTTCCTGTCTTTTATATGCACCAAGATGCAAAATGCCCCCAGGAGTAGAACTATTGGATTAGAAGACAGACACTAAACAAGTTGGCTTCAAACTGATAAGATTTGTAGGCCAATTTCTTCTCCTGCCAAATCCTGATCATGCAGAGCTCCAGTTGTGCACTAGGGGTTGGAACCAGCTAACAGGCCCCTCTTTTGGTTAGGCATATGGCCCTGTGGAGCAGCCATTCAGGCGTTTGCAGGAAACCCCATTTCAAAGGTCATCTCACAAGGCAGAGCTTGGACTCATCATCCTGTGCTACTTTCTTTAGAACCCACCACCATCAAAGAATCTTTTCATGGCCCTACTGTATTTAAGGGTGTCATGAAGGCCATCCATCAACAAACGCTGAGCCTCCTTCCCCCTCCTTTGCAGCAGTAATGATCAAAGTGCATAGGATACACCGGCAAGGAAATTAAATTACATGGCCGAATGCTGATCCTGGGGGCCAAAGATGTACTGTAATACTTCTTTGCAGGAACTTCTATAATCTGAGAACACATGGGGTCATTCATCAGGAGCAGCAATCTACAAGAATGGCTTTAGACGGATCAGTTTGCAGCCTTAGGACCTGAAAGATGGGCATTTACGATGTGTCCTTCCATAACATGAGAGATAGGGGGGAGGATGTGTGGTGGAGGGGAGGTTCTTAATTGCTAAGCTGCAATAAATCAAGCTCCGGAGCTCGCTGCAAAAGGCTGCTGAGCACATGAACGGACCCTGCGAGTTTGTGCCACTTCAATTCCATCTGCTTATTAAATATCTTGCGGATGGTTCATTTCCAGTTCCTCTCATGTGGAATGGGTTCACGATGAAGAGCAGAGAAAACTTTTTGATCAACTGGAAGAACTGTGGATGGCCATGCACAGCACACTGATAAATGTTTTAAAAAGATGGCATGTTACTAATAAGAGCTGGGGTGGAATGCTACGCGATTGAGTTCGAGTTTTGTCAACGTAGAAAT
The DNA here is from genome assembly GCA_030549335.1 of Pontederia crassipes. Taxonomy (NCBI): domain Eukaryota; kingdom Viridiplantae; phylum Streptophyta; class Magnoliopsida; order Commelinales; family Pontederiaceae; genus Pontederia; species Pontederia crassipes. The sequence continues at coordinate 25,523,565 of CM060184.1, read as the reverse complement.
TTTTTATTAAAAGTTTCACCTGCCACTGTCAAGTACGCAACCAGATAAATTTATCGGATTAGTTGGACACCGTGCGGGTTGAATCGTCGGTAAGATTTTCTAATTACTGGGAGCTGACTACTAAAAGAAATGACATGTTATGATTGGATGAACGGATAGCAGTCTATTTAACAAATTGATAACGATTAAATATTAGTAAACAGCCGATAGAGACCTTATAATCAAGTTTAATAAATAAAAATGTCTGGTAAATATGAATTACATTCTTATATGTACACAAGTCTTTTTTTATATTATAACATACTAAGTATATTTATTTATTATTTTCTAAATATTTATTATTTATTTAATATTTAAGTATTAACATACTAATTTTTAATAATTTTGATTTTCTCAATTTTAACATACTAATATTTAAGTATTAACTGTTTTTTTTCATTTAGAAAGAAAAAAAATAATTTAAAGACAAAACTCCCTATTTTAAACTTATGTTTGCCCGACAACAAAATAGCGTTTGAAACTTTTTTTCATTATTCGAAATTTTAAATTTTAGACATATTAAACAGAGCCGGATTGCATTTAAGTATTTTTAAATTTGAAGATAAAATATGAACTAATGCCTGAATGTTAAAATTTAAAATATTCATTACATAATTTATTCAGCGCTAAGTTTAATATATCAGTATTTATCATATTTAATTTACTGACTATATAAAAAAATCCTTTCATTTTTTTCTCCACATTTCTATTTTAATTTTTTTGTATTTATATAAATATTATCATTTTAAATTTTCCATCTATTTTCATTTCCTCCATTCTATATTATAATTTTTTCCCTACTATTTTAACTTCAATCCTGAGAACTTCCACTCCTGTATTAATCTGACATCAAAGTGATTCAAAGGATATCTTAGTGAGTTAATCATTTCTTTGGAAATCTAAATCCAAGAAACTCAAAATTTGAGATTAAAATGTGATATTTGATCCATTAAATTTTTTTTTGTACCCTCATTTTTATCTCCCCTGGCTTCATCACGGAGGATGAAAAGGGTCTTTTGGGCTGGAGGCCCAACAAACGTTTGATTGGTTGGTTGGATGTGTCTTGGTTATATACAAACACGCAAATATTACATATAATTAATAAAGGATTTAATGTTTATGATACGCAAATATTATAAATGCGTATGATAAACATACGCGTGCTTTTCATCCGTCCGATTTGATCGGACGGATGGCGTTCTCTCTTCTCTACCCCCCCCCCCCCCTCTTCCCATCCGCTCTCTCTTCTCTCTCCCCCTCCGCTCTCTCTTCTCTCCTCCGTCTTCGATCTCCGTCTCCGATCATCACCGTCCCGCAACAGATTTGCGAGCTTAACGTCGACCACCGCCCGTCCCTGATCTGCGAGCTCGACGTCGATCGCACGTCCCCGATCTGCGCTGCCTCCGTCCTTGCTTCCCCATCGCCGCCGTCACAGATCTACGACCTCGAGCTCCGCCGATGCCGTTCCCGCTTTTCTCGCGCGTTGCCATCACCGATCGCCTCGTCCTCCTCTCCGAGCGTCGCCGACGCATGACCCTGTGTCCTCTCCCCCCCCCCCCCCCCCTTCCTCCACATTGCATCCCCGATCCGCCAATCCACCGTCCTCCGTCCTCTCCATCCCCGACGGACGATCTGTCGTTCGTCGATCACCTCCTCCTCTCCGAGCACCGCCGACCCCTACGTCCTCTCTCTCCCTCTCTTTCTTCCCCTTCCTTTGTCCTTGTCCGGCGCCGGTGATGGCCTCGCGATTTGATCTCATCGCCGGCGAGATGGAATCCGCGCACACCAAGCGCCGCCGCCGACGCCGCCAACCCTACGTCCTCTCTCTCCCTCTCTTTCTTCCCCTTCCTTCGTCCATGTCCGGCGCCGGTGATGGCCTCACGATTTGATCTCATCACCGGCGAGATGGAATCCGCGCACGAATGCCATCTGTCTGATCTAATCGGACGGATAAGAATCACGTGTATGTTTATCATACGCATTTGATGCGTATGATAAACATTAAATCCATTAATAAATGAGCCAATTTTTTTCCTGAAAAGTGCATATAACTCAAGGATTTAATGATGGTGCTACTTTTAGAACGGTAGCACCATCCGACGCCTAATTATAGTCCGTTGGATCGACAATGAACAACAGATCTCACAAAGGCACGTCAACCAACTCCTTAAAAGTGAGTCACACCGGTTCAATGTCTTTTCTTTTCGAGAACCAGTAAACCCTCCGGTCCGGTTCCCCCCTTTTCAACTCGGCATTTTTCTCTCCGTTAATTTGTTTCCTCAACAAAATACTGCTTCATCACCGACCATCTTCATCTTCTTCTCAAGTGCTACCCGTCTTCATTCCTTCTCGCAAATGCAAATTTCTTTTCCCATTTTGATGCATTTTCTCTTTTTTTTTCAAGTCCTTTTTTTCTCCCTTGATTTGTTTCTACTTGGTGCCTCCGTTGATATTCTCAAACTCCTGAGATAGAAAAAAGCATTCAGGTAAGTCTTGATAAACTTATAATCACTGCAATTGACACTTTTTATAATTATGCAAATATAACATGATAACATTCCAACTCCATCACATTGTCAAGTAATTTTTGAAAAAAATACATTATATTTTTATAATCCGCAAGAACATCCCCTGACCAACAAGAGACCTCGGCGGCCTCCATGGTCGGCAAAGCTCTTGCCCAATCGAGCAACAACACTCTTCCTGTAGCTGCTGATCAGAAGTTCTTCTCTCTTGGCCAGTTTAGCTCTTCCACCACCAAATGTATCCTCTTCCCTGCAACCTTCTCTGCATGGAGCTCGAATGTAGACGACATTTTTAATAGCTATATGTTGAATTCTTGCCTATGTGAGCCCGACGTCAAGTTGGAAACAAAGAAAAAGAAAAAGAAAAATTGGATGCTTGTCCGAGACAAAGAAGAAAAGCCAAGTTGAAGTAGATGTCTACAAATCTTGAAGCTATAAAAGGACATACATCCTTGAAGTCGTGGATGTACTAGAACGAAGAGCCACCGAGAGAGAAAAAGAGGAGAGAGAGAAGAGAATTTCGGAGTTCAATTCGGAAACGAGTTCTTATCCATTCTCAACGAACCTTTAGACATTATTTCTCAGCTTTCTCATCTATTCCTCATATTCCGGTGGGATCGTTTTGACTTCTATCCTTAATTTCGAGAGATATTTATTCAGTGACATTCAAGATTGATTCTTGATATTATTATTATATTCCTCTATGTAATTTAAAGAAGAAACTTTGTAATCTACTATTATTTTATAGTAGAAAATTTGCTCCTTACTCCCGTGGTTTTTTCCTTCACGTTGAGAGGTTTTTCACGTAAATTCTTTGTATTTTTTATCTGATTTAATTCATTTATATTATTGTCATCGTCTCATTATTATTTTGTACATTAAAAGGAAAAAAAAGATAATTCTGTAAATATCAATTCAACATTTTTTCCCAACAGTTGTATCAGAGCCTTATCAGGAAAGTGCACATTATAATAAAGGACAATAATGCCCCCAATCATGTGCTCATAGGTATAAATTATTCTATCTAGAAGCCTCGGATGAAAGATTACTTAAATTGCAAGGACCTTTAATCCAATCAAAGATGATGCTACAAAATCTAAGGATAAAGACCAAGACAGTTGTACAAATCCAACAATGGGTCGACGACAAGGTGTTTCATCATATTGCCAATATTGATGAACCCACCGAATTGTGAAAAAAATTGCAAGAAATGTATGAGCGTAAATCATCATAAAATAAAGTGCTATTGATTTAGAAACTTGTTAACCTAAAGTACAAAGATGATCATTCTGTTGTAGAACATTTTGTAGCTTTCAAGAATTAATTAACAAATTATTCTCAGTAAAGATCGTATTTGAAGATGAGATTCAAGCACTATTACTACTACGTTCATTACCTGATAGTTGGAAAACGCTCGTTATATCTCTGAACAACTTTGCTCCAGGTGGAAAACTATCTTTAGAAACTATCAAGGATAGTTTGTTCAATGAAGAAACGAGAAGACAAGAGCAAAATCTCAACAATAAATTAGAAGCATTAATTATGGAAGATCGTGGGAGAAATAAATAGAAAAATTCTTACAACCACGATAGATCAAGGTCAAGAGACAAGTCGAAGTCTAGAAAAGAAGTCACATGTTATCATTATGGCAAGTCAGGATACTTTAAAAAAGAATGTAGAAAATTACAGTCACATGAAGGGTCCGAAGATACTGAAAAGGAGAAGAAGGGCAGCGGTGGAAATAACGTTGTGGTGGATATATCAAATGATGTATATTTTCTTACCTAAGAAGAGGAAGAAGATGGTGTCAATGTTGTGAGTCAATATTCAATTTGAATTTTAGACACTGCAGCTTCGTTTCATGTTACTCCTCGTAGAAATTTATTCTTAACATATAAAGAGGGAGCACTTAGGCCAGTAAAGATGGAGAACAAGTCGGAGTCCTAAATTGTTTGCGTCAGAGACATTCATTTGAAGACGAATACAAGATGCAAGATTGTGCTCAAAGATTTGAGGCATGTATCAGAAATTCGACTTAACCTAATTTTAGTTGAAAAATTAAACGACGATGGCTACGAGAGCAACTTCAAATGAGGAGTATGAAAACTCAAGAGAGGTTCAATCCTACTGACGAAAGGACACAAAAATGGTACACTCTACAAATTTGAAGCACAACACTGCACCAAAAAGATAAACGTAACTCAAGAGATGTCATTCTTTGGGTTATGGCACAAGCAGTTTGGTCATATAAGTGTGAAAGGACTTCAGATATTAACTCAACGTAATTTGCTACCAGGTATGAAAGACACTTCACTTAACATATGTGTTCATTATTTGGCTAGTAAGCAGACTAGAGTTATATTTAATAGAACTTCTTCATCTAGAAGTTTGCACATATTTGATTTAGTGCATACTGATGTCTGATATATGAAAGACAAAACTTTATGTGGTACTCTTTATTTTGTTATATTTATTGATGACTATTCTAAAAGAGTTTGAGCTTTTACTATAGCACACAAAAATCGTTTGCGAAATTCAAGAAATTTTATGCCAAAGTCGAAAGAGAAACTAGCAAGAAGCTCAAGCGTATTCATGCAGACAATGGTGGCGAATACAAGGAACCTTTTAAAGAATACTACAACACCTATTGCATCAAGTTCAAGAAGACAATTCTCAAGATTCCTCAGCAAAACGGTGTTGCTGAGAGGATGAACAGAACAATCGAGGAACGTGTCAAATGTATGCTTCTACATGCCAAGCTATCAAAGAGATTTTGGGGTGAAGCAATAATGACTGCAGTTCAATCACTCATCATCAGTACCTTTGGATGATGACATATATCTGAAAGTCTGATCAGGAAAGGATGTTTTATATAAGCATCTAGTGTTCGGTTTGCAGAGCGGTCAAAACTTGACAGCAAATCGAAAGAATATATTTTTCTGGTGAAGAATTTGGTTATAGACACTGGGATCCTGTTAATAGGAAGGTTATCAGAAGCAGAGATGATGTGTTCATGGAACATCAAACAATTGAAGATCTATCGAAGAACAAAGAGTCAACTATTTTCACTAATTATTTAGCTGAATCGATAGAAGAAGACATTGTTCCAGAAGCTGATTAAGATGATAGCATCTCATATAGTTCATATATACCTTCAGATAATCAAAACAGTGGTAATGAGCCACATGTCAAGCATAATGCACGAGTGTAAGAGCCTTAGTTGAGAAGATCGATAAGAGTCAAAATGGTACTCTCCGACAAAGTACGTGTTATTAACTGAAGGGGGAGAACCAGTGTTTATTAAGAAGTCTTGTCACATGAGCAGAAGATGAATGGATAAAAGCCATGCATGACGAGATGCAATCTCTGCATGAGAACAACACTTACAAACTGGTAAAACTTCCTAAAAGAGAGCACTCAAGAATAAGTAGACATTTCGATTGAAAAGTGAAGAAAATGATTCACACCCAAGATATAAGACAAGATTAGTTGTCAAGGGGTTCAGTCAGATTAAAGAAATTAATTTTGATGAGATATTCTCACAAGTGGTCAAAATATTATTAATTCGAGTGGTTCTTGGATTAGCTACAACCAAAGACCTAGAAATTCAACAGTTAGACATCAAGACAGCATTTCTTCATGTTGACTTGAAAGAAGAAATTTACATGGAATAATCAGAAGGTTTTCAAGAGAAGGAAAAAGAAAACTTGATGTGTAAATTGCAGAAAAAGTTATATGGACTCAAACAGTCGCCTCGTCAGTGGTACAAGAAGTTTGAGTCGTTCATGTTGTTATATGTCGATGACATGCTTGTTGTATGTCAGGATAAAAGAAATATTGATATGTTAAAGCAAGAGCTTAGTACTTTTCCATGAAAGACCTAGGCGCAGCAAAAAATATCCTTGGCATAAGGATCACCCATGGCCGAGAGCAGCGCAAGCAACGGTTATCCCAAAAAACATGCATCGATAAAGTCTTGAAGAGGTTCAACATGAAGAACATAAAGGAAGTTACATCGTCACTTGCAAATCACTTTAAGTTGAGTTCAAGACAGTGTTTGAGGAATAAAATCGAGAAGCAAAAGATGAAGAACGTCTCATACGCATCTGCAGTTGCGATATGATGTATGCAATAGTTTGCACAAGGCCAGCCATAGCATATGCAATTGGTGGGGTGAGCCGATTTCTATCAAACCCTGGTAAAGAGCATTGTGATGCAGTCAAGTGGATTCTCGAATATCTTCGAGGCACATTTAAGATATGTCTATTTTTTTAGGAATACTGAGCTAGTGTTTGAAGGATTTACTGACGCTGACATGACAGGAGACATTGATAGTCAAAAGTCTAGTTCTGATTACTTGATGACATTCGTAGGAGCAGTAGTCTCATGGCAATCCAAGTTGCAGAAGTGTGACATTATCAACAACTAAAGCAGAATACATCGTAGCTACTGAAGCAGACAAAGAAATTCTGTTGATGAGACAGTTTTTTAGAGACTTAGGTTTGATGCATGAAAAATACATAATCCATTGTGATAATCAGAGTGTGATGCATTTGAGTAAGCATTCCGATTTTCATTCTAAGTCCAAGCACATTAATGTGCGGTGTCATTAGATTCGTGATGAAATGAAGAAGAAGAAATTCTTTCTTTGAAAGATCCATACTGACAAGAATACATCAGATATGATGACGAAATCTCTACCAAAAGACAAGACCGAGTTCTGCAAGGAGCATGCCGGCTTGAAGAATTCCTTCACATAAACAAGAAGAGGGAGTTTGTTGGATTCTTAGCTAAGGGAGTCCAACATCAAGTTGGAAACAAACAAAGAAAATTGGATGTTTGTCCGAGACAAAGAAGAAAAACCAGGTTGAAGTAAATGTCTACAAATTTTGAAGCTATAAAAGGACGTACATCCTTGAAGTCGTGGATGTACCAGAATGAAGAGCCACTGAGAGATTGAAAAAGAGAAGAGAGAGAAGAGAACTTCGAGCTTTGATTCAGGAACGAGTTCTTATCTGTTCTCAACGAAACTTCAGACATTACTTCTCAACAGCCTTCTCATCTATTTCTCATATTCTTGTGAGATCGTTCTGACTTCTATCCTCAATTCCGTGAGATATTTATTCTGTGGAATCCAAGATTGATTCTTGAAATTATTATTGTATTCTTCTGCATAGTTAATAGAAGAATCTATGTAACCTACTATTATTTCATAGTGAAAGATTTGCTCTTTGCTCCCGTGATTTTTCCCTCTCACGTTGAGAGGTTTTTTACGTAAATCGTTTGCGCCTTTGATCTGATTTAATTCATTTATATTATTGTCATCATTCCATTACTATTGTGCGTATTAAAAGGGAAAAAAATAATTCTGCAAATATTAATTCAGTCTTTTTTTTCCAACACTATATATCCTACAAACCACAATGACATATAATTTATGAACACCGTACATAATCAAGATATAATTAAGTTAATTGATCAACTAACCATAAATAGTAACAAGAATGGATTGGACAAACGACCAAACTATAAAAATAAATAGGGATTGAAGGCAACAAACCTATAGCGAAGCAAAAGGGGCAACAAGTTAGGGCTTGCTGATCTAGAGGGAGCCCGACATCCAAAAAGAATAAAGAAGGTCAGTGATGTCAATGGGATAGAAGGAGTTCCACCGTTGAAGGGCAAACTGCCAATGCATTTTGTCGAGATGAAGCAATGTTTTGTTGAGGGAACGCATGACCCGAAAGGTCTATTGGTTCACCAAAAGAAAAGACGTTGAACCGAATCTAAGGGTGGGCAACGGTCGATTCGGTTAATTAACCGACCGAATAATTCAATTAATTGATCGAATCGATAAAAAAAAAGTTTAACCATTATCTGTACCAAAAAATCAGTTAACCGATTTTGGTTAACCAAAAAAATCAGTTCGGTTCGGTGAATTCATCATTTTAACCGAAATTTAAAACTAAAAATATATATTATAAAACTCACAAAATCTGAAAATATATATTAAAGTAAAAATTAAATACGTTTTTTAAATAAAAGGTAAATATTAAATTTTAACAAGGTAACTAGATACAAATTATTAAATAATTAGGATACAAATGGAATTAAACAAAAATATATATAAATCCATATACATGTAATATTTTTTTACAAAAAATATATAAAAATTAAATATCGATTAATTCAATTTTTAACCAAATTTTTTGTTAATTATTTCTAATTGACCGATTGAATTCGATTAACAAATTTGTTATCCGTTAACCAAACCGATATTGAATCAGATAATTCAGTTCAGTTAATTGGCTAAAAATTCGGTCGGTTAACCACAATTAACGAAAAAATAGTTAACCATGCTCAGCTGATCTAACTCACTTAAAAAGTTGATCCCATTGTCGATCCAACGAGTCGTAATTAGGCGTCGGATGATGCTACCATTTATGCTACCATTTCTGAGGTAGCACCACCATTAAATCCATAGCCTTAATCCAACACCTCCATGTCATTCACATTGATAACGTGACTTGTGATCTTTTTTTCGCTCTATTTGTTTCACGTGATTTTGCAATAAATCTGAATTTATATGCATATATTTCTTTCTAAATGAAAATTGCTCATCCACCCAATTCTTAAATCATCTATATCATTTGTCCCAAAATATTCATCTACATTACAATTTTTTCTTTTAGTATGATAATTGTTAAATAAAATTTATTAAGTCTCTTTAGAAAAAGGATGATTTTAAAGGCTCGGATTTTTTATATCCCTAAAAAACATGAAGTACACTGAATTTGAATTGCAAATCTTTTTATCCCGAGGTTGATAAGATTTTTTTTGTCGGTTCATCATTTTCCTATTACATTGTTGATATGATATTATTAAATAAATATATATAATAATTGAAAAAAATGTTGCCCCCTTGGGCAGCCCCCCTTTTTTGCATCACTAGACGCCCTAGCATGGGGGGCCATCTTTTATTTTCTAATTATGATATTGTTTTATTTTTATTTTTTTATGATGTCACATAGGTCAATTGCTCGCGTGAGAGAGAGATAAATGAGTTGCATGTACGTCACGTCGATAACGCAATTGGAAAATGGCCGATAGTAAATAAAAATGACATTTGGTGAAAAAAGTTAATAGTTACATGAGAGTCTAGTTACAATGTAAAACTAGATAATAGAGTTGAGAAAACGGATAAAATTTGAAAATATTTAGTGAAATTTATTAGAGATGGACAAACGGGCCGTGCTCCGGCTGGTCAACCCGTGTTTGACCGTGTCTTGGGCCGTGTCGTGCCAACACGGCCCGTTTTGAAAATGGCCGTGTCGTGCCACACGATCCGTTTTGGACCCCGGCACGGTCTGGGCCCAGCTTGACCGGGCCGGGTCGTGCCGGGTCGGACGGCCTGGCCCTTTTTTTGCCTTTCATGAACTTTTATAATTTTTAATTTACTTATAGATTATTATATAATATAATTAATATTATTAATTATTATATAATATATGACTTAGTGACTAGTGAGACTAGTGAGTAGTGACTACTTTAATTATTATGTAAACAATTATATAGCTAAATTTTCAAATACATTAAGTCATTAATTTATAATTATTAAGTAAATAAATTTGTAAAATGAACAATTGAGTACTAACTACTAAGTAATAACTAATATGTTGTAATTTTCAAACTCTCATTGAGTAATCATGACATCATATTCACAACAGTCGCTATTTAGATCAATTTTAAGAGAAAAATAGTATCACTCGAAATGAGTCTAAGAACGACTATTGTGAAAATGATACCTTAATTATTTAATGAGAGAAGATGAGATTGAGAGAAAGGGAGGGATGTAGTCATGTAGCCATTTGAGAAAGGAGAGAAGAGGAGAGGAGATTGGGAGTGAGAGTGAGAGTGAGAGTACGAGAGAGATGAGGGGAAAAACAATGAGAGTGATGAAGAAAAGAGAGGAGTTCGGCCGCATTTTATAAGTGGCGGAGGGGGTTCAATACGGTCTGTGTTGATTTAAACACGGTCCGTGTTGTACTCATAACGTGCCCGTGAACGCGGCCCGTGAACGCGGCCCGTGAACGCGGTCCGTGATCATGTTGTCAAATCGAAACAACATGGACCGTGTGATCTCAGTGCGGACCGTGTTATGCATCATGCGTGATTCGTGTCCGTGTCGTATCGGATCCGTGTTCACCGTGCTCGGGCCGTGTCGTGTTAACAGTGCGGGAGTACGACCCAGCACGGAATGGCACGACACGGTCTGTGTTTCCGTGCGCGGGCCGTGTCCGTGCCGAGCCGGGCGGGCACGGCTTTTGGGTGGGCCGGCGGCGTGCCGGGCCGTGCGGCCCGCCCGAAATTCCATCTCTAATTTACTCTAAAAAAATTATGAAATCATTTCAAAATTCACTTTACCTCCAAAAGAAGAATATCAATATTGTTAAAAAAGATCAGTATTTTATTTTTTTTATTTTTAATCATACATTATTATATTGATATTGTGATTGTTACTATAATAATAAACATCAATTATTCATAATAACATATTTTAAATACAAGAATATTATTTTTTATTTTATTCTCTTTAAATCAAACATGGAGTAGAATAAAATTACATTTCTTTTTTTAGAATATGATATTATATTATTTTAGTCCAATTAAACTTAACCTCCAAAAAAAATGGGCATTGGAGTCTTTGAAAATTAAACTTGTGTCATTTTATAAAATTCCAACCATGCTATTATTCTTTTGTATAGAAAAAAAGTTTTTTTCGATCACAACCCACAGCTTATTACTCGCTCGGGCAGCAAAGGTAATGCCCGTAAAAAAAATTATTTTCATAAATCATTCCTAAACTATTTTGATTTTCTCTATCTAATCCTAAATTATGAACTTATTTTTTATATTTCTAAATTATCATAATTTTTTTAATTTGATCATTCCGTCAACTTCTATCAACTTTTATGTTATCTTTATTTATTTTATTTATGCAAAGTCAAAAATACCTCTTCCTTCGCGGTCGGAGTTGCAAAGGTTGAAATAAAAATGTAAAGGACGGGAGGAGTATTTTTTATATTTTATAAATTAAAAAAATATAAAGTTAATAAAAAATTGATAGAAGTCAACAAAATGATCTAAATTAAAAAATTGTGAAGTTTAAAAATTCAAAAAAAAATAAGTTCGTAATTTAAAATTAAATATAAAAAATCAAAAGTGGTCTGTGAAAATAATCGAAAAAAATTGATTTCATGTTTTCCTTACTCTACACTGTTTAACTTACTTAAAAGTAATAATAAAAAACAGATGAATAGCAGATATGTTCCCCACTTTCCCTTCCAAAATCTCATGATCCTCGTTGCCTTTCTTTTACTCTTTCCAATCAAATCGTCTTCTTTTCTTACAAGTCGCCGTTTTATTTGACATTGAATTGAATGCCTGAGCTGTCGTCCAGTCCACAGAGCCACTCACTGATATGATACTTTTTCTTTTTTTTAAAAAAATTGTTTTCGATCTAACATCCTATGATTCAACAAACAGAACACGAACTCTTATTAAGCCCCGTTTGGCGTGGGAGTAATGTGAGAATAAAACTTTCAATCCGGAGATTTTATCCGAACAATCATAAATTAATTAACTTGTGGATCTCAAATCTAATTATTGTAAAAAGAATTAGGTTTTCTATTTTTTTTAAGCTAACCTCCAGTATCTCAGAAACGATGTCGAGAACTCAATTCATATGACCTTAAAAAACGCATTGTTCACGTGTTATCAAATGGGTTAATTATTTTTTCTTTGATTTATTTTGTTTTGTTTTGGCCTAATCGAAAGAACGAACAAAATATTGATTTATTATTATTGCTAATATATATATTAAATAGCATCCAATCAATTTTTATGCAATTAATATATAATCATCAAATCAAGATCGTTTGATTATAATTATATGATTGAGATTTAATTTTTATTAAATTTAATGTTAAATTATTAAATTTAATATTAGTTGTACAATTTTTGTTATATATTACTTAAACTCATATATATATATATATATATATATATATATATATATATCCGATTGCAACAGCCAGCAAAGCCAAATCCGCATGCTCTCGAGGTCCTAATAACTTTATTTCGTTCAACGACGACCGCTTGGCTCCTTCACCAATCTCATTTGTAATTGGGGGTGCATAATTAACACGATGGTACGAATGGAACGAGACAAGTTTAGTATGACAGCATTCAAGATGGCATAATTAATGTTGTATTTTTTTAAAAAAATTCTAAAAAGAGTAACCATGACGGGAACTAAAGTTTCGATTATGCCCATTTAGTTCTTGCTCAAAGTGAGAATTTTTTTTTTGCTTTTGTTTTTTTTTCTTTCACCTAATTTATTAATATATATTATTAACACATTATCATCTTAACTTACCAAATAGGTTATTTTAAATTTATACAATAATTATTTATTTTTTATTTTATTATACTTTAATTAATATAATATAAATATAATTAAAATAATAAAGTATCTTTTTAATTCTTACTTTTTACTTAAACACTCACTAAAATTTATCTATCAAATTAATTTTCCAAATTCTCATTGTTAGATTTTTTATACAAACATCAAAATTAAATTTTTTTTATCAAATCGATTAGTTTAAAAAAGAATTAATGAGAATTAAAATTTTTTATATCAAACACAGTCTACATCGAAGAGAAAAAATTTATTAAGGTCCTACGCAAACATATAACTTTATTCTTGTACGTGTACTGAATTAATATATGCGTCTCCTTACTGTTGATGATACAACACAATTCATGGTGGTGCTAAAAAATAAATATTCACATAAAAAAGAATATTATTCGAATCATCCACCTATCAATCAGTCAAACTTGAGCTGCTTTTTTTTCCTGAAAAAATATTGTGACAATTTACTTGCACTCAATTGCCGCTAGACCTCTTCTCATCATCAATCAAGATATGAAAGATATATTGTGGGAAGATATCTAAATCAACTTTTTTTTATGCCAACTCAAATCTATGGAAGGTTATGATGTCAGAGATTATTATAAAAAAATAAAATAGTAATAATTTATTTTTTGATCAAAATAATAATTCTAAATTTCGAACTTGCAATGTCATATTTAAGATGTGTCGCTCATTTCTCTTCTCCTAGAGAGTTCACTAGTCGTATGAATTTATTTTCAATTTAAATTTATCGGTGTTCAAAATTATTAATATTTGATTAATTTAATGTTCGATGATTCTGAAAATCAAATGTGAAACTAAGAGGATAAACCTATGATGATTCTAAAAATCAAATGGAAAACTACTAACACTCAAACACTCAGTAATGTTAAGATACAATGGTGCCAACAGCTCTTGGTTGTCGTATGGGCTTATTAATTAATGTGTTCAGTGCACTTTGCACGACATTGAGTCAAAGTCATCAAAATACTAATCAAATTTATATGCAACGACTAGGAGGGTTTACACTTGATGCAGTCGAGGACCGCGCAAGGACGCAAAAGTTTCTCTCTCTCTCTCTCTCTCTCTCTCTCCCTCCCTCCCTCCCTCCCTCCCTCCCTCCCTCCCTCTCTTCAAGTCAATAAGTCAGAACTTATCAACAATGTGTCTCACGGATGTTGGACTTGTCTCCGCTATTTTTTTTTTCATGATATGATCTATAAGTACACTCTGTTTTAGCATTAGAGATCGAGTAAGTAAAACGTCAACAAATTAAAATTTTTATTATGTCATTTTTTCCCTTGTCACTCATTGGTCATGTTCATGTACATTATCTTGATAAAAAAATTGATGTTATAAAAAAAATATTTGCTTAAACATTTTATAATATTCTTTTATTTTCATCAACATATGATAACTGATATTTTTTTCTCATATTTGGTGTCCCTATTAAATCGAAACTTTGATTACATTAAACAATTGATTGTGAGAATAGTGGAATTTAACAAAAAAAAAACTCATTTTATTTTATTGATGTTATTACGATGACTCATATATAAATGATACACTAAATTGTTGTTGATATTAATTTTTAATTCAATATACTTTCTTTTATTATTATTATTATTATTATTATTATTATTATTATTATTATTATTATTATTATTATTATTATTATTATTATTATTATTAGTTGTGATACTGTAAAATAGTAGTAAAAGGTATTTTTTTAGTCCAGTGACATATTCAATCCATGATGAGCAAAATGAAGCATAGTATATTTTTAAAAGCGTATAATCAATGTATGCATATAATATATTAAAATTTTAAAAATATATTATACTAATTATAATGTGAACATTCAAGATATGTTATTATCCCCCACATAATTTGTTGAAATGAACCATGTACAAAAATTAGCCATAATTTTTTGTTGATAGCTACCATAAGCAAGGTTTTCTTTTCAAGTGCTATTTTTTTTAATCATATTGTTACTTCATTCTTGTATTTATGTTCTTACTTATGTATTTGGGTTAATTATTGTTTTATTTTATAAATACAATTTATTCATAAAATATGTACTGTTTTCTTGCTTATATACCATTTATTTGCTGCGGAGCGAGGGGCTGCTCGTCCGGCGGAGGGAGGGGAGCAGCCGGCATGGGAGGCTACTCATCAGTGTGGGGAGAAGGTTGATGTCACGAGGGCGAGGGAGCTGCTTCACGGATGAGGGTGAGAGTTGCTTCGCCGGTGGGGGGTGGGAGTTACTCACCGACGAGGAGGAAAGAGGGGCGCCGTCGATGACTCTCCTTATCGGCGAGGTCTCTGATGGCTGAGGAAGCGGCATTCCCTTCTTTTTTAAAATTTTAATTATTATTTATATTTATTTTTTAATGACTTGCCACATAAATAAAATGATCGATAAATTATTTTCACCCAATGAAAATGGTAATTGATAAAATAAGTTAATAATTGAAAAATAGTAAGTTGAATAATAAAATTTAAAAAATGAATAAAATTAAAAGGTATTTAGTAAAATTCACTTATAAAATATTTAAATTTTCCTTCTTTCTACATTTCAGTTCGGGGTTGAAAAAATAATACAAATGCTTATTCATTTGTTCTCTCTTAAAAATATTATTTAAAATCCCCTTCCCCTCCTTAGCTTCCTCTCACTTCAATCCAAAGGGAGGCTCAGGTAAAAAAAAAAATAGAGTAGCAATAAGTAATATTTGGGTGGCATTAGAGTTCTAAAAAATCTATTCGATTAAGAATATATAAAAAAAATCAGGCCAGAATTCTTCACTAGAAGTATTTTTCAACCTTACATTTCTCAACTTCTCATTTCTCTTTGTAATACATGTATTTGCTAAAATATAAAAGGTTTATTCTTACAAAATATAAGGCCTACGTACCCCTCTTTCAAATATAAATAAAATTATATATTTATTTTTTAAATAAAAGTATATAAAAAATAGGGTTCCCAAAAAAAACGACCTGTCAAAAGATGGTTTTTATTTTTTAAAAAACAAATTTTTTATTTTTTATTTTAAAATTTAATCCAAATAATAATAATAATTAACTTTTTAGAAACGATCTACTTTCACCCCTAATATGGATAACATGACATCGAATATAAAGTGGAGTGTAAACTTTACAGCCATGAAACATTTATGCGAATCAGGACTTGGGTCTTTAAAATCTGCCCACCAAGTTGTTCGGTCCTTGTTAAAACCCACGATTAACTACGTCACTTTCTGACGTCTACTAGTAATAAAAGGCGGCTGGCTTTTGTCGTTCTCTGTCAATTCAAACTCCACATCCCAATGCAACACTGCCACATTGGAAAAAAACCATGTTAGCACTTTAATATTCAATCTTATTTTATTTTAGATTTTTTTATTTATGTCATGATGATTTTAGTTAGCATTATTTCTAATTTTAGTGATTTTTCATGTTTAATCTCACAAATTTTTACTTTTCCTTCATCTATTTTTATTATGTTTTTTTGTTATTTTTCATTTTTCTCATTTACAAAAAAATTAAATTATCTCTCTATCCACAACACATCAAATAATAAATATAAAAAAAATCAAGAAAGAATAATTTAATCTTTTTTATAAATAAAAAATTTTTATTTACCACTTTAATCTTTTCAACGATTTTTTTTCTTATTTTTGTTATTTTATGTTTTTATAAAAGGAGGAATAATTTAATCTTTTCTTAAATAAAAAAATAAAAATAACAAAAAACCTAACAAAAATAGGGACTAAAGTAAAAAAATTGTGTTAATTTAAAAATATAAAAAAATAAGTTCCTAATTTAAAATTAAATTCGAAAAATTACGATAATTTAGAGAAGATTTATAGCAATAATCCTTTTAATTAAACTTTATTCCAATAAAATTATTATAACCAGTTAAAAATTAAAGGGAGATTACATTTAGAATATTAAAACATGCCAAACATAAAAGGAAATGTATTAAATATAATATATGGGGAGCATAGATTTATTTTAATTGTCATAATATTTTGAACATGAGATTCCCATATAATGAAGTAAATTAATTGACTACAACATATATCATTTAGAATTTAATAAAACCAACCAAAGTTTAACTTCGGAATTTAAATGCACTTATCATAAAAAAAGTTTAAAATGCAAACCCAAAAGCTGATGAGGTATATATTAATAATAATGTTTAACTATTTATTAAGTCCAAATTATCTAAAGCTAATATTACTTTTCTAGAGGAGGGGATCATAGGAGCACACAATTTAGATTGGTCACTTGGTCAGGACTTTTTTCCTATGATATAAAATTACTTTATATCACTTTAAGCATATCTGACTCTTCTAAAAATACCAATTAAAAGACAAAGGGAAAAAAACTAAGATTAAAAAAGAAAAAAACAGGACAACAACAACCACTTCGGCGGTCAAAAAATGAAGCAGGGAAGACTTCTATCGGAGAAAAAAAATAGAGATTAAAAAAATTAAGGATCCCACCGAAAAAAAAATTTTTTAAGGAAGACCTGCTCGTTTCCTCCTCCCTCCGTCGTCGCAACTGTTGCCATTTATATCTGCTCTTCTACTGTCCAACACTTCTCGAGCAGTTTGCGTGTCGCACCAACAACTAAGCGTTCACGTACCTTTGCATCGGGAACAAAAAGGAGCACGTACGCATAAATGAGCTGAGACCTCGCAGTAGAAGGCTGGTAGAGTCTGCCGCGGCAAGTACCCGGCGGCCATGGAGGTCATGGCGCCTCTGCGCGATCTCCAACACTTCGGCGGCGCGACCTCCAGCCCTTACGTTAGCGCGCCGCCGAGCCCCAAGGGCTTCGCCGATCCCTTCGACGCCTTCTGTTGGCAATACACCAGCGCTCCTACCAGCCCCGCTCGCGCCGCCGCAGTTCACTCCCGGTGCAGTGCCGCGGAACCTGTTGTTGCTTCTCCTGGCTTGCAGTCCGCGGCCGCAGCCGGCGTCCCCTTCCTATGGGAGGCGACACCTGGCACGCCGAAGCATCACGCCGGTGCTGGCGAAGGTGGCAGCGCCGAGGAGGAGTTCGACTTCGCTTTCGCCTTCAGCGGGGAGCTGGACAAGAACGGGATGCTAAAGGAGCCGACTGCCGCCGACGAGCTCTTCGAGGAAGGAAGGATTCGGCCGCTCAAGCCTCCTCCCCGGATGCAGTACCCGGCAGTGTACGACATGAACAGCGACGCCTCCTCGCCGCAGTACTCTCCGAGGTCCCCCAAAGAGAGGATGGGCTGGTGGTCGCCCCGCCACCGAGGGAGAGGTGGAAGAAGCGTTGACCAGGAGTTCTTCGACCCGTTCGCCGTGGCGATGGCGAAAGCCACTGGAAACAGAGGGAGAGAGAGGACGGCGACCACCTCGCCGTCCATCTCTCACTCCAGAAGCCGTAAGGGATCGCGATCGCTCTCGCCCCTGAGAAGAGGAGGGTGGAGCTTCTTCCACAAGAGCACTCCCGACGCCTCTGAAACCATCACTGCAGCTGCTTCCACCAACCCCATGTTGAAGGGTGGCGGAAGCAAGAAGTGGCGGCTGAAGGACTTCTTCCTGTTCCGCAGTGCATCTGAAGGGCGCGCCACGGGCAACAGGAGCAAGGACCCGCTGCGCAAGTACACGCTGCTCTCGTCATTCA
Organism: Pontederia crassipes; assembly: GCA_030549335.1. NCBI lineage: Eukaryota > Viridiplantae > Streptophyta > Magnoliopsida > Commelinales > Pontederiaceae > Pontederia > Pontederia crassipes. Next base: position 25,504,865 of record CM060184.1, on the reverse strand, counting down.
ACAAGAAGGTGACTGCGGAGGACCTGAAGGCTTCGAGCTTCAGGTCGAAGGACCGCGGCGATCAGTCGGTGAGACGAGCGACGACCGGCGGGCCGCTGGCCTCGCTGCATGAGCTGCACTACGCCACGAACAGAGCAGCCTCCGAGGAGATGAAGAAGAAGACTGCGCTGCCGTACAGACAGGGCATTTTTAGCTGCCTCCGCTTCAATCCTGCCATAAACAGCATCGCCAGAGGATTTGGCAGCGGCTACTCGTTCAGTAGAAGAGAGTGATATATTTGGACACACAAACGCAAAAATAGAAAAGAAAAAAAAACAACTCTGTGCTTTTCTGTTCTTCAATGTTCTCTCCTCATTTTGTGCATCTTGGTGAGGATGAGATAGTTTAGTGTGTGATTATATAAAGGTGCTCAAAGTTCAAATCTCCGAAGCACTGGAAGAGAACTTTGAAGCGCAATGCGATACCCGATTGGTAGAAAGTATTTTGTTTAAGCTCTTGGTTCGAACTTTGAGTGAGGTCTGTAGCCGTTTGACCGTAAATGGAGATGATCTCGTTTCCCACGTAGGCATATGCCTGCTATATTCGTGGCTTTTAGTATATTTGGTGTTGAGCTGTTGATCCCATATATGTCTCGCAGCAAAGACTGAATCGGAATTGTGCCAAATTTCGCATTTTCCTGAGCAAAAATTACGCACTACTATGAGCAAAAGAAGCAAATCGCTGAGACCAAGAAGAAGAAGAAAATACAGCACACATTTGATGGATACACGTTCTGTGGCACCTCTTTTCGGTGCCGCATAAAGATGCACCATAACCCCTTTTTCTTTCTGCTTTCTTTGCGCTTTCGATTGCTGCTACTGTCCTCCTTTGTAGCCCTCCTTCCCCGCGCTTCCACCATTCCAACTCTGCCACCTCCCATTATCCTACCTGTTGAAACAGAGCAACTTTGGAACGATCAGTTTCTATATATTCTCATAAAGAAGCAATGAAGCTATTAAGAGAATCAAGTAATAGAAAACCGCAATCTAAACAAAGTGCATAGATAAAACAAACAGATGGTAGATGTTTAACACGTTCCTGAAAAACTTGCTTCAAAAAATGTTTTTGAATAAGTGGAAATCAAACTATATGGAGCACAAATCACACCTGTCAATAGACTAAAGAGACGCTTCTGCCCATTCTCCAATTAAACCAGTAATATTTGTACAAGCTCGACAATGATTTCTTCCTTTCTTCCACTCTTTTCATTGCAGTAGCATTGAGAGCTTCAGCTTCCTCCTTCGTTATCTCTTTAGACTTCAACTTGTCGACTTGTTAACGTCAATTGATGATTTCGTACCTTTGACTATTCTCATGGGATTTGGAGGCGTTGAAATACTAAACGTGGAGCTGGGGCACCTTTAGGTTTTGGACAAAAAGATGATGCGATCGTCAACAAATAACGTAAAGGTTACATATGATAGATATAATATGCAAACACACAAGTTAGAAACATATCAGAAGTTTGGCAATTTGTGGTGAAGACCACCAACAACATAAATCAATTGCAAACACTAATAAATGTAGCAATACATAGTTTTGGATAAATAACTAAGCCACTAATTTCTTTTGGAAAGGGATAAATGAGCATCCACATTTATCATGGAGCAACTGAAGAGAGAAATATTGGCGATAATAATTAATCAATATGCTGAGGAAAGATCCCACTAAATGTGCAATATTAATAATCTTTTAAATTGTAATAGTTCAAGAAAACAGAGGATATATTACCATTATTTTTCAACGTGGAGTATCTACTGACTGACATCAATACTTTGACTTGTTGGGTGCTCCAGCTTTCAGAAAGGAGACTAAAGATATCTAGATCTAGATCAGTTTGACCGACTCAAAAAGATATCTAGACCTCTATAAATAAAGCACATGTTGTAGTGAATTTTTTAGGCTTGGAGAGAACTCTCAGCTCGGAATGGACATCAAAGAGATTTCACAATTAACAGACATACAAAGGAGACAGAAAGGCACATGAATAGCTAACTCTAAGCTGATCCTGATTTCAGTTCTCATGGCAGTATAACGGTACGATTAAAGAACCAACATTGTCTCTCGCTACGACTTCATTCTCTCCCACTATTAGTCGATCTATATAGTTACTTCTGCGACGACCACTTGCGTACATGTGAAAGAACCGTGTGTTTGAATCTCCTTCCCTCAGCCAATTTTGTCTTGTCCTCTGTCTCCATTCCACTTATGTTTTGCGATATTCTGCTGCCACCTCTTCTTGGGGACTTCTTCGTTGTGCAATTTCCATGGTTGTGAGTTATCCGTTATCTTCAATCTGATCCGGCTGTGAAATGCCATTAAGTGATGCAGCCCGTTTTTGTTTTCTTTTTTCTTTCAATTGTTTTTTAAACTCTCGAAGCTGAGCTCTCAATTTATTTAAGCGATCATATAACGTCCTGGTTGCCGAGCTAGAGGTTGGGACACTAATCCACTAGGCAGCGACCAATTCTCTAAAACCTTCATAAGCCAGTAAAGCTCCTCCTTCATTGGATTGCCATAAGATTGGTTTGTGGTTTGAGAAAGGCCTGTCCATGGCCTTGGCATTCGCCAAGGGAAATTCTTCTAGCATTTCTATAGATCCGAGGAACCTATCCAACTTAGATCTTGCATTTGGTGTAGGGGATAAGGCTGAGCCTCTCCAAGTGTATCTGCAATTAGGAGTCAGGTAGTCGGCCAATCCCTGTTCATTCATAAAGTCCCTAAACCCCTCAGAGCCTCTATCTCTGTCGCCTCTTGTGTTTGGCTTGTCTGTTACTTCTAGGGTGACATTAAAATCCCCTCCTAATAGCCATGGGATATCCACAATCAAAGATCGCAGCTGGCGTAATTCTTCCCACATCTTCTGGCTTCTGTGTGTGGGTCATAGATGCAAGACATAAGGAAGCTCTTTCCATCTGTCCTTCTTGATAGAACCATTGAGATTGCTGCTGTTCCAATATGTTCTTTCAACTCAAACTTCTCGTCCCTCCAGCCAATCATGCATCCTCTGATCTCCCCTCTGCATTCAAGGTGCTGAAACCAGTCAACACTGTCCCACCTATCTGCTGCCACATAGTGGAGTCACAATGCGTTAGCTTTGTTTCCTGCAAACATACCACATCAACTCCCCACTTCACCAAGTATCTTCCGAGTGTTGCACGCCTGCCACCATCGTTCAACCCTCGCACATTCCTCCAACAACAACAACAAAAAAGCCTTATCCCACTAGGTGGGGTCGGCTACATGGATTGAGAATTTTCATGTGAGAATTGTTTGGGCGCCAGTTGACATGGACCTTGTACTAACCCCCAATGATCCTTGCGCTCTTGTCTTGGATCTTCCTGGGCGTCGCTTTGCATGAATTGCTTCTGCAACCAGGTCCATCTCTTGTAAATTGATGACGTCCCTTGTTCTCAAGGTGTCACAAGATGACTCATGCCACTTTGTCACTTGTACGATTGCTGATGGTGATTCATTCTGAACTACTCCTTCTTCAACGTTGGGTCCCTCCACCTCGTCATCAGATGAATCAGAACAAATCCTTGCTCTCACTTCTGAAGCACCCGAGATGCTGCTCGTGGTGGGTGTGTTGAGTCTGTACTCACCCCCATCCTCTTCGAGTGCGGTGTGGCTAGCCCAATTCCACCTTCAGGTGTGTCTGAAATGCCCCCATACGTGTCAATCACCACCAGCACCTCCTTTCCTTTTTTATTTTCTTCTTGTACCACCTGAGGCAGATCCTCCTTTTCCTCTTTATTTTTGTGATGCAGATCCTCCTTTCCTTTTTTATTTTCTGATTGTATCACCTGAGACAGATCCTCCTTTCCCTTTTGATTTTTGTGATGCAAATCCTCCTTTACATTTTGATTCTTGTGATGTAGATCCTCCTTTCCTTTTTTGTTTTCCTCTGCTTGTATCAACAAATCCATCAATGATATCTCAGCTGATTTCATGCCCCTTCCTTCCCTCCGTGTATTGCTCTTCTCATTCGATTGGTGTGCTGCACAATTAATTGGATGGAATTGCCCTCATTATTGCTTGCCATGATTCGTGGGATCACGCATCATCAGCGCGATTTTTTTGCACCGTAGATTGCGTCTTCGTCCTTCTCTCCGTCGCCGGCCGAAAGCTTCCGGCCACGATTTCGCGCTAGGACCTGCTGTTGTTCTTCAGCATTTCCAGCCAGACCTCATAGGTGTAGCCTCCATACTTGAGGTGTATCGCCACTGGAATGGTCTTCCCTGTTGTTACAGAAATCAACACCTGTATCTTGCTCAGGTCTCCAATGTCCAAAGAGGGAAAGATGATGTCGCATAGGGTGGCAAATGGAGCGACCATCGCTGCTATTGTTTCAGTGCACCAAAGATGTAGCGGAACACCACGGAGAAGGATGTTGATTCTCTGCCTTGTCACCTCTGTCCTTCCGCCTTCCCTCTATCCTTCCGCCTTCCTCCCTGGACCGTCGGCGAAGGTGCACTGTCTGTCCATCTGATAGTTTCATTGGCCTCTTCATTAGGCTCTCTAGTTGACCTGCTGATGCCATCCAGAGTAGGAAGGAGGATTCTGACAGCCTAGACAACTGGAAGGTCTCTACTTGTGGCATCTTTTCTGTGATTGCCAATCGCACTACGTCCATGGTAAGATGCCCTTTCTCTACCAGTTGCCCTACTGCATAGTTCCTCAACATCTCCAAATTATGGCTGATCATGGGGCTCCACGGCGCCTCGATTTCAACTACCTGATCGTGCGGCGATGTCCTCTGTTGTGCTACGTGTGCTGTTGAGTTCGCACTGTCGCCGATTTTCCGATGGGCAGAGGGGCATCTAGCTCGGAAGTGGCCTATACCACCACATGCAAGGCATCTTATCGGATCTCTGCAGTCCCTTTGGATGTGCCCCCAACATCTGCAATGATAACACTGTACCTTTCTCCTCTCTCTCTGCTGCAAGTTGGGTGATCCTCGGCGTCTCACCCTCTGCCACTCACCTCGTGTGTTACCGTTCGTCGGTATGTTTTGGTGGTGCCTGGGGAATGGGATCTCCCCTAGGCTGTTATGGGTGGAGCCATCCAGAGGGAGTCTCTGAACAACTTTCATATTTTTTTCCGAGCCCTAACCCAGAGTAGGAGAATTAATCAAGCATGCCCTGGTTGTTGTGATCCACTCTTATCACGATATTACATTAAACAAATAAATGAGGGGATCCATCTCACTTGATATTCTCCAATAAGAGTCTCAGGAGCCAAGCAAATAAACTAAACCTCAGTAGGATTTTTAGTTTCTCTATCAGCTGGCGCTCCACCTGTAACTCCTCATTAACCTCGAACTGAGACTTTGTTAGTAGCGAGTATACTCATCGAACACTAACTGACCAACAGACCATTGCCAGAATTTCCTTCTTGACTGTTTGGGAGCAAAACTCCTGTCTTTCAAGCAATAGCAAGGAATCAGCCACTGGTGCTCGTGGATCTGAAGCCAACGGATATAGTCACAGGAAGTCTGAGGATAGCTGATAATATGTTGCCCAATCATCATGCCAAAAGGAAAAATCAGCAACAACTTCTACTGAAACCGAGAAGAACTGCTTGAGCATGTTCATAATTCCAACCACACCTTTCAGGGAGGGAGAGCCTCCATGACTTATTATCACTCTTGCTTCTCAGGACAAAATTCAACCATGACATGCAAAGAAGACAAGATCACAAATCCTCTTTAGTCCCAGAAATGCGACATGTCCTTTTCAACAACAACTCAATGTTTGCCTTCTAAAAGAGAAAACACCTAGTCCCCCCTTTTTCATTGGACGACATACATCCTCCACCATGAGTGCAACTCCTCTGCCATCAGTCCCATAATGTTTCCACAAGAAATATTTCCTAAGTTAGGTCATTCTTTTCAACATTTGTTCAGACATGCATGATGCATGCAAAATACAACATATAATTAGCCATGCGTTCAATTAATTTTGATTCATTCTCATATAGCATACATCATTTTTTGACTGGTGCATGATGAGCACCCCACACGGATACTTCCTGCGTGTTCTGTGGGGAGATGGAGGAGGATGTCACACACCTATTCTTCTATTGTTGGGTGTCCTGCGAGGTGTGGACTCGTACGTACGCTACCGGTGGCATTGCTCTGACGGCTACTGACTTTTGGCAAACTATGAGATGACTTCACAGGTAGAGACAGGGCTAGAGAACTCCTTTGGCGACTTTTTTGGCCGGTGCCCGGGCCATTTGTCTTCAGCGTAGCCGCGTGGCCCGCGCCATTTTTTGTGGGGAGAGATGTCAAGTGGATAGTATTGTACATCGTATCTTTTGTCTTCTTCGGGAGTGGGGCTCTGATTAGATTCTTGTTCTCTTCCTTTTTTGCCGCTCTCCACTGGAGACACTCCACATGTACATGTTATTATTTTTTGGTGATATCTATATATATATATATACCTGGATGACAACCTAATGGCTGTCATCCTTTCTCTTCTCGTAAAAAAAATTATAAAAATAAAAATCTACACAAGTTTTGTGTTTTATTGCATAAAAAGTAAGAGAAAAGAGTCACAAAGTCAACGGAGAAAACGACACTCGAATCGGAGTTAAAACGAAGCCAAAAATTGAAAATTAGTGAAAGCTGCCAAGGCTAGAAATTGAATATAACGAGTCGTGATAGCCAATGTTGTCAAACACGTAAAACGGGCTCGACACGGAGGGTCGGCAAAACACGTAAATCATGAACACGTAACACGACACGGCCGATTCTACCGGATTTTTATTTAATATATTATATATATACATGTAAATATATATATGTATATATAAGTACTTAGTGGTGAGATGCAAATTCTTTTGAACTTATAAGTACCAAATGCAATATTACATAAGCAAAATTCTAATTTTAAGATCAATTCATGACATTAACAACTATTTTCTTATATATTAAAATATTAGTTCATGAAAAATTGACACCTCAAAAAATTATAATAAGAACAGACTAATGGCAATTGATAAATCAATAAATAATGTTAACAGTTAATTCATGAAAAACTAATACATCATTAAAATTATAATAATAACAAAAATTAGCACATCAATTCATAAAAAAAATTCGTGATCAATTCATAAAAAATTAAGACAACAATAAATTTAGAATAATAACAGTAGTTGGTGATCTCATTTTATTAAACAAATATTAACAATAGCAGCACTATAAAAATTGTTATAAATTTATAACATTAAAAAAAACTAAATATGCCCCCGTCCACGAGCGCCGCGGCGGCGACTGTAAGTCATATGCTGATGCCGTCGCCGCTGCGGAGAGCAGTGGAAAAAAGAAACGAGAAGCCGCTCACGTGCGCGGAGAGAGAAAGGGAAAAAATGCTAGGGTGTGCGAAGGGAGAGGGAGAAAAGGGCAAAGGAGAGAGGAGAGGGAGATAAGGCCTGCTCGGGTGAGCGAAGAGAGAAAGGGAGAGGGAGAGAAGAGAAAGGGAGAGGGCGTACCTGGTCAGCGACAGCATCAGGACAGCAGCAGAGAGCGGCGGCGGCGGCGGCGGCGGCGGCGAAGTAAAGACATCAGTGACAGCAGAAGATGAGTGATGGCAGCATCAGTAGACGAGCATTGGCGGCGGGACAGCGGCGACGGTGGCAGCAGGTCAGCGGCGGTGATGGCAGCAGGTCAGCAGCGGAGGCAGCAGGACAGCGGCGACGGTGGCAGCAGGTCAGCGACGGTGATGGCAGAGCAACATCGGCGGACAGGAAACAAAAGGAGGAAAAGATTGATGAGTGCCCGTCACAAGTTATAAAAGGTAAAAAGAAGGGATTGTTGGATCGGTGGAGACGTGCGTCTCTACCGATCTTATGTGCCAGCACGCGATTCTACCGCGTGCTGGCCAAAAACGTTTCTGCGTAGGATCGAGCACGATTTTCCTGGGTAGGGACGTAAAGTCGTACGATTCTACGATATGAAACGCGATTTTGACAACATTGGTGATAGCTATATAATGGTCGTAACAATAGGGTCGTGACAGTCTCATAACGGCCCATTAAATGCTTAGTTTTGTGCTAAAAATTTGCCTGAATTACGAGCTATTCCTAGAGACCCATGAAAACGTAAGGTTGTTACAGAGCTGTTATGGGCCATTACGAAGTTGGATTTCAAGATTTCTTCGACTTTTCTTGGGGATTTCAATTGCAAATCGACTCCAAATATTATCCTAAGTCTCAAGGATCATTAGGAAACATATTTACTCAAATTTGAAGAAGTTTTGGATGATCAAAGTCTATTCCGAATTTTCATTGATTTGATATAAAAAGATTCCTAATCAAACCGAAACTCTACGAAAACCCTTGGGACATCTAGAGGCTATAAATAGATACCATGGGAGACAGAAAACGGGATGTTTGAGATCTGAGAGAGGTGCTTGAGACCTGGGAACCGTACTACATTGTAGAGGACAAATTTTGAGTTTGTCGGTGTTTATTCGAGAGAAACTGCGGAGCAACTCAGTGCGTGTATTCTACAACGATCCAGAGATCATCGGAGGCTATGAATTCTGTCTTCTAATCATTGTTTGGATGCTCTTTACTCATATTTCATGCCTAATTAATTATGTAAAAGAGATTTTTATTGTTTAGAGAAACTACATGAATTCGGTTGATTAGATTTGTATTAAGATAATTGTTTCAGTTTCTTTCGATTGTGATTACTACGCTTAATGCTTTTTACTAAGATATTATGAAATAAGACTACAAACTAGGTGTGGATTGATTAGTTTTAGGATTTGATAATTGATTTTTAACTTGAAGTTGAAGCAATTATAACACGAAACTAGTAACTCATCGTTTGTGCTAGATTTTGTGCAATCTATCAATTTTTACCTAGCATGAATGACTATTAGTTTAGGATATACAACTTAATGCATCTTAATATCTTTCTTAACTAAAGATTAACTCAGTGTTTGTGATCCTAAGTTATGTGAGAATGAAGATAATTTGACTTACTCAACGTAAATGTTATTAATTTAGGTAATGCTAATCCGTCTTGAGAACTGAATTTGTTTATCATTATTATAATCTAATCATCATCGTTGTTCACGCTAGTTAATTATTAATCATCCATAATCCTAAGGCTCAACATTAATTTACTTTATTTTTTGTTATTTAATTTTCTACATATTTATTTTCTATTTTCATGTCACAACACCCTTTTCTTCTCTTAGTGGATTATTGAGATAGACTAGATTTAAATAATTCTTCGTGGGTTCGACACTTTACTCTCTACTTTATTACATGATAGGACTAGTGCACTTGCTAGTAAATTTATTTATTACAAATTCAGTGCATCAATGCAAAAGATGGTCATGTGATATACTGACAATGTCGTAAGACCACGAGAAAGAATTCTAGACTTCCAGATATCCAACCTTTTCTCTACTCTTTCAACCAATGTTGCCCAGTCTCTCACTAAACTTTCTTATCGGTCAAAGGCAAGTAGTTGTGTCCAAAGAGACACCACACTTTGTGAGTTGCGATCTCTCATCAGTCATTCCAAATCGAATGAACTATGAAGAGTGTTTCGGGTGATTAACTTCTAACCTTGGAAAGTCATAAAAATTCTGCACCAAGGTCACCTGGGTTCAAGGTACCTTGCTCTGGGTGCAGATAGAAACCAAAAGATCATCAACAATTGTGATGAAATCTGCTGCAAAATGGTCTCTGCATATCATTGATTTTTCTCCTTAACTTGATTGGATCCTATCACTCCAGTGTTTGGTTCATCTTCATTATTGTGCTCATGTGATCTTCATTCCTTCACTTCTTCCTCGTCTTCTCACCTGCCAAGCGTATTTCAATTGTTGTGAGAATTCCATTTAGCTTTCCTTGTTTCTCAGGACTCTAGTCTTTGACTGCTGGAGTCAATGCTATCTCAACCCAATCTACTGTTGACATACTGTGCCTCATAAACACCACTTAAAGCAGTTACATTATGATACATCTCCTCATGAAGCTGGGCTCTGCTACGTCTCATCTAACCCCTTCTTATGTGATTCATTGTCCCTTTACCCATTCCTCTTTTCTTCTACAAAAGCACTTCTTGTTTTGTCTGCCACTTTGCCTTCCTGACCAGATCATATTCTAGCCACTTTGTCATGGATTGAAATAATGCTACTTAGTTTGATCATTATACCATGATCTACATAGTCAAATTATTTTGTCCAAAGTCCTCTATCACACTTTGTTGTCTTGTCATCAGTAACCAGCATCCTACATTGTAATTGAAGTAACTTAATGTACAAGTAGCGTGCTCTCTCTCCGTGTCCCTTTAAACAACAAAGAAATGCACAATGCATTTCCTCTCTTTCTTCCTATCATTCTTTATTGCCCTGAAACATAAAAAGAATCATCCGTAATGCTTGAAGCACCATTAACAGTAGTGGCATGCTATCTTCATGTTCCCTTGAGGAATAAGGAAATGTTCAAGCAATTTCCTTCTATCTTCTTTTTATAACCTATCTTTCTTCTGTTACTGTTACAGCAGACCTCTCCGCGTTCTTTTTAGTTATCACAACTCCATAAAAGGATTATGGACGACTGCATCTAATAGTAAAGAAAATCCATCAATATGTCAAGTTTTCATTACTCCTTGAAGGTGCTTATTGGAATGTGAAATCAACTGCTCAACATACTCAATCATCATCACGTAGCACAACTTCACCATCCATGTAATAAGGCTTGAATAAAATCCATCAGCTTAGCTTATTTAAACCTATGCACTAATGACAGTAGGAACTACACCTGAATTATAAACTCTATATAATCTTTTTTTTTTTGTGTGTGTTTAGGACTACTAGCAACCGGCTAATTTGGAAAAAGAGCGGCGACAAGCAAATTGGCATTAAATCCAGCTATTTATAAATTAATGTGAAACACCTAAAACTACATTAATGTTCAATTCATGCACAGCCTTAGAATCAATCCGATGAACTATCAACTGCATTTCACTTGTCGTTTACACCTCTAAACACAACCGCTATCTGATATCAACTGCCATAAATATAATTATCTGAAAATTTTGGAAACGGCATTTTGAAGAAGCGCTTGGAACTGCAGACATTTATGTAAACAAACTTCATTTACGAACCTCATAAGACAACTCATTCGTTTTCCCGACTTCTCTCCAACTGAACTGGGACGAGGATCGATTGCCTCGGTCGCTTTGGAATCTTTCCGGAGGTCGAAATTGTGAAGACCCCGAGAGGAATCGAGTCGAATCGCGCGCCACGAAATCAATCGGTGGTTTCTCGAGAACAAAGGAAGGGAAGCAGGCGAGAAAGAACACCAATTTTGATTTGGGCCCCAATTCGAGAAAAAAAAACATCTGTACGAGGGAAGCAATATTACTTTTTTCGTCAAACACAGAAAAAATACCTTTTATAAAATGTTTATTAATTCTATCCACTTATTTTACACATATATATAATATATAAGGGATATAAAATGAAAAGGTCGATGTTTTAAAGGAGGGTTTTTTTTATTAAAGAGTACTTTATATTTTTAATTATTAGATTAAAAATCTATAAATTATATTTATTTATTTCATTTTGAGATTTTAATTTAATTCATTTTTAAATTTGATGGATAAAAGAGAAAAAAAATACGATGTACATGCCGATTAAAATGATGTTCGTATTTTGTGTTTATATTTCACCAATTTAAATACAACAATGTATGAGAAAAGCACGATCCTTTTTATTCTTAATGTAATTTGTTGGGCTCAGTTTAAAATTAAGGGTAATCGTTTTTTTTCTGAAAGTAACTGAAAAGCAAATCGAGTGTTAAGGTGATAATGATACAATTCATCTAGACGGCAATTTAAAATTTGTGAGCAAACCCTATTACCACATATATTACCGAGTCACTTTTATTGCATACCATCAAGTGATTCAAGTCTAATATAAAAAATATTTTTTTAAAAAAAAGTAAATCGAACTAAAAAAAATTCACACGTGAGTTGAAGAATTAGGTTGCATCTCTGAAGGTTCCTCCTAAGTTTACGATGCATAATTAAATTAATAGATTAGTTTGGTTGGAGTGAAATTTAATGATGAGAAATAAAATGATTGATGTGATAAAAAAATTAGATGTGATGGATGAATTTTTTATTAGTTTTGAATTAAAAATAATTATTATAATTATAAAATATAATTTTATTATTAATTAAAATAAAATTATAAAATAAAAAAATTTTATGGAAAAATTTTTGTTAAAAACATATAATTTAAATATAATAAATCATTTTTAAATTATTTATATTTAATGAAATATTATTTTTTTAAAAAAATAATATTATTATTTAAAAGGGTAGATTGTAACATCCTCAACATAAATAAAATAAAAAAAAGCTCAACGGCACAAGGCCCAAGCCCACGCGCACACGGCCACTAAGCCCAAAACCCATGCAAGCTTCCACCTAACTAATGACCTAAAAGCAATTAGCTTTTTCCCCCAAATCTCAGCATCATTCGGCCGAGACCTCTCCCAAAACACTAACTGTAGCCACAATGGAGCTACAGCGATCTCTCTCCATTAAGCTACAGTAAGTTATCCCTCTCTCGCTCTACTACTGTAGCTAATCTCCCTCTCTCTCACACACTCTTCCTCTCTCTCCATTAGAGTCTTTGGAAAGTTAAAAGAAAGAAAGAAAGGAGAGAAAGAAGCTAGGAATTTGGATTTGCTATTAATGTATGTTTGAGGGGATCCAACCATCCTAATCTTTCTCCTAATAATGTTTAATTGTGTGGATTAGAGATTAAAGAACAAACTCTTTGTTCTTAGATGAAAATATAAGGAATGTGCATTTGATGTTCCATGCTTCTTTAGATTAATATGCTACTCTTACTCATGCTTAGAATATCATGTGATTCATAGTTTAATTCTCTTTGTGCTCATTATGCTTATTATTAGGATGCTTATTGCTCTTATGTTGATTTATTAAGAAGTTAGGTAAAGTTTAGGTACATTATAAGTGTGATTAGCATGTTGTACGTCTTATGTGAAAACCTCTTTATGGTTCATGATTAATATGCTAAGAATGTTAAGAAATATCTTATATGATGTTTGGTATCAAGTATGTGTTCAACATGTCAATGTATGTAAGATTTGGAAAGAAGTGGTGTAGAAATCGTGTATCTGCCAGTTCAGAACGGGCGACCGATAAGGTATCGATCGACTGTTCTGGAGGCATTTGTAGTGTCACACTTTGTCTAGCGGTCGACCGATTCTATAATGGTCGTCTGTTTTGAAAAGAGTCTAACATTCTGTGATTAACGGACGACCAAACACCCTATTTCGGTCGTCCGATCGCAATGTAATGGTCGATCGATATACTAACGATCGTCCAATATGTGTTGTCAACACATTCAACACATTCTGTGATTAGCGGATGTCCGAGCACCTCATTTCGGTCGCCCGAAAGTCAAGTATCGGTCGACCAATATCCCAACGATCGTCCGATTTAAGTAGACATCACATTCTATGATTAGCGGACGAACTTGAAACCAGTTTCGGTCATCCGAAAGATCCATAATGGTCGACCGTTATACCAGCGATCGCCCGTTTCATAGATACAGCATATTCTGTGATTAGCGGACGAACCTAAACATAGTTTCGGTCGTCCGAAAGGATCAAAATGGTCGATCGATAATATGACCGGTTGCTCGATATAAGACCAGAGGTCGATCGTTACCCAAAATGGTCGTCCGTTTTTGGAGGATGATTTGTTATGTTTGAATGTTCACACTTAGCATGATTTGAAGTTTCTATGACCTTAAATAATGTTAAAATATGTAACATGTATTGAATGATTGTATGTATTAATGAGCATCATTAAAAGACGAATTGATAAAGGCGTGGTATTTTTATGACTCGGGACCAATTGGTACCCTATATGTAAGACTCCACCGACGGGTGGGGGAAGACTTCATTGACGAACGAAGGTAATGACCTCTCATACAGGGGAGGGTTACGACCTCTTTTACGGAAGATGATTATGACCTCGCCTACGGGAGAGGGTTATGACCTCACTTACGGGTGAGGGTTATGATTTATGAGCCACCATCCTTCTCAATCAACAAGATAATAAAATATCTAAGTAAAGATGAAATATGAAAAGATGTGAAGATGAATGATGAATGACTTGGGACATAAAGATAAAGATGATAAAGATGAAAAAGGCACATATGAAGATGCATTATGAATGTCCACTTGTCACATCATATGATATCATGAATAAATATGACCAAGTTATGTATAATAAGTATGATGATAAGATATGATATGCAATAGTATAATGGTAAGTATGATGATAAATTATGTTATGCATGATTTATGGATTATGATGTTATATGTTGTCGTATCTTGCCATGATGATATGCTCTCATGTCATATATTATGCATAAGTAGCTCATAGCATGCATATGACTTATGTTTTATGATGATGAAATGCATATGCCATGACATATAGAAATCATGTTATAAGATCATAGTGTGTGCCTCAACATACTCTAACGGGACAAATTTCTTGCATCCCATGGATCCGTGCAGGTATGGAGGAGGCTTAGGTTCGGCGGCGAGAGCCTCGTGACGACAGTATTGCGCATGGGTCTGTCGGACTACGGCCCAAGTTATCCTACTTCTTTTTATGTCATGATGTTGAACTCTGTTAAGAGTGTTTTATGTATGGCTTATGGGTCTTATTGAGTCATGTTGTCACGACTCCGATTTAAACGATGATTTAAATTAGAACTCGCGACTGATTACATACGATGAAATAATTTCTCTTTTTTTTAGAGAAAAATTGTGCATAACTTCTCTATATAATACAAGAAAATGATAACACATATAAGCAAACCACGCAGTTTATATTGATCATTCAGAGCATGAACAACCCTAAGGTTTACACCACCATATAGTCATATAAAAGGTTTACATTCTACAAGATACAAAATTACTTTTCATACATAGCACATATCAAACTCTCTTCATATCTCAACAGAGGAATATGAGGACTACAAGTCTTCTATCTAACACGACGGTGGACATATGATTTTTCAATACCTTAGCAGCAAAAATGATCCACACCTTGCTAAGACTGTCTCTCGCGATCCCAAAAGTTTTACTGATCTGAAAAAGTGTACAACAACATTGTGAGCAAATAATAACTCAGTAAGCTGATAACTCATAAGCTATGTGTTACCATCTAATAAATTCGAAGAGACACAAGCATACATGCATTAATCATAATATCATGGTCAATATCTTCATACATTTACTACATACATATATAACATCTCAATCACAATCATTACACTCAATTTACATTCATTGTCACTTAAATATATTAAACATGTGTATGCAATGCAACACTCTCATATGTATGCACGAATCACCAACTGGCCAGTGGTCGGTAGGTGGATTTTAGAGGTGGTTTTCATCGTGATCGGCGATGTAGCACTTAGCTCCATTCTACCTCATCCCTTTCGGGGAACAATCATATAGCGATAGGTGGATTCTAGAAGTGGCCCCTACAGATTCTAGAGGTGGCCCTCATCGCGATTACTCATGATGTAGCACTTAGCTCCGTATGGCACTTAGCTTCAGTCTATCTCATCCCATATCTGGGGAACAGAAATGATGCATTGGATTCTAAAGGTGACTCCCACCGTGATCAGCGATGTAGCACTTAGCTCCAACCATCATATATGCAAAAGCACATAGATGTCGATGCATGATTCATCACATCACAAACATCTCCTGACTATCAAAAGATTAATCATATCCAACACCATTTCAAAATGAACAAGATTTCACTCATCGCAATCCATTCAAATCATATCACATATACTTTCCGTAATTGCATTTCTCAAAATCAATTCATAGCATTCTAAAATATATTCAATACATATAATAATCGATGTCACACCGAATTCAAAAGAGGTGAAAACATAGAGTAGGATAAATCAACTTACCTATAAGGGCTAACAAAATGTTTTCCTTTCCCTTTCACTACTTTACTCTTCTACTCCTATAACAATAATAGTAAGGAACACATTACTACTATGATATGCGCACAAGCCTATAACACATGAAACATCATTAATTGCAAAGGGTATATGAATATTAAGTATTTACTCTTATAACTTAAGTAACTATTTAGCATAAGGATTGACCTAATAATATGATAGATTGCACACATAATAAAGAAAAATCTATATCTTCTTATATACATAACTAAATGACATCATTCAAATTTTCTTTAGTTTCATATTACATATACATTCATCTGTAAAAGTTTCATTTCCTATTTTTGCTCTCATGAAAATCAACATTCAACCTAACTTTTATGTTGTTTCTATGTCCTGACAGATTGAGTAACCTTACTTTTATGATTTATATAAAATAATAAACATTTCATGTTCTAGTAATTTTAATTTTCCCAAATTGTAGACATCCTAGGGTGCAAGTAATAAAATTACTTGATTTTCTCTCTATTTGTAATGAGCACAATAAAATTAACCAATACTACCATAATCTGCCCTAAGATCCATTCTGACAGACTGAGTAAGACTTGGTAAAATATTTATAATTTTCTCTACACATATCATTTTCTAGTGATTCCAATTGTCAATGAAATCTAATATCAATATCTATAAAACCCTAAATTATCGCTTAATTCCATGACATATTGAATTTAATACATAATTTACAAATTCGGATAGCAACTTCGATGGACAGAGTGATAGTACCTTAAAGATATGAGCATAATTTGTCTACAAAAATCATATTAACTTGATTCCAAAGCTCAATGAAAGTAGACTCATAGGGGATCAATCAGAATAAATTTCATAATTTTTGGATCAATCGAAGGTATTGAATTATGTAGCTAAAAACTCGTAAATCAACTGAACATAGCTAGGGTTAATCTTACCCATGAACAACATGAGTTTTGCCCCATGTTCAAGTAAAATCCGAAAATTAATGAGATGGGAAAGGTTCATAGAAACCCTAATTAGAAAGGTATGTAATTAAAATAAATTAAATTAAAGTATGAACTCACCACAAATGAGAATTTCTAATTTCCTCTTCTCTTTGTCAAATTTCCTTCAACATGTAGTAAGCTCTCTACTACCTTTGCTATTCGGCCAAGGATGATGAAAGGGGCAGAAAATGGTGGTAAAAGGTAGTAGTTTCTAAGGCCATTTAAGTAAATGGTTTTGTATTTTTCATTTATTTATTTATTCATTTACTTAAGACATTACATGTAAATAAGGAACTACCCCCCATTTGGATTCAAATAAAATATTTAGAAAAATAAATAACTAAGGAATCGAAATTTAAATTTTTGTTCGAAGAATAAAAATCGTGATTTTACAAATTTTTCGATTTTGTGTCTACGTTTTACCTAACTCATACACCTCCTAAAAATTCTTAAAAATCACTTTTAGAATTCTTTCATATATAGGAGCAATTACCGGGACTTTAATTTTTCAAATTTTTACTTTTTCGAAAATCACATTTTCATGCCTTAGGTAAATTTCCATCGTTTTCGCACTTTAGTTGATATTGAAGTGCAAGTCTTAACATCACATTCATAGATATTACCAATAAGGTAAGATAACATCACATTCATACAACTAATCATGCATGATTAACTTAAGGATATTACACATGTACTCCACTTGAACTCATTTATGTATGATGAACCCTCTATTGGGTATACGTTAGAGCCTATTAGGCCTATGGGCCAGTTTATGTATCTTGGGCTTTTAATATGAAGTCTTCTGTTGTTTTATGATATTATTGTTTATGTTTATTATTATTATGTTTTCGTTGCTACATTTTATGAATTAGGTCAAGGTCAATGTCGAAATAACGTCGCATAGGGTTCGGCAAAAATTTTAAATTAGGGCCGAATTGTGGGGGCATTACAGAGTGGTATCAGAGCCATAGTTTTAGCTCTTATGTATTAAGTCTTAGTATGTGTAAACCATAGGTTGGTTAAAATGTCTAAGTGTAATGTCTAAGTATGAAGTCCATGTGCAATCGTCATGAGGTGTCACCGAACCTAAAGCTAAATGTTATCATATGATTAGCTCATGCTAATAATGTTTCTATTTTGTCTTGAATATGAATGTAGATGCCTCCAAGACGTGCAATCGAGGATGAGGAGCATGAAAGGAATGCATTTCTTGATGGTCTAATCCGGACGGCCCAAAATTTTTAAAGAAGTAATGAGTCGGATTACTCCATTGAGAGATTCCTTAGGCTCCAGCCCTCAAAGTTTAATGGAGTGGGAGATCCCGAGCTCGCTGAGTCATGGATCGAGGAAGTCGGGGACATCCTCAAGGTCATGGGGTGCCTTGGAGATCGCAAGGTGATGTATGCAACACATTGTTTTTATGGCTGGGCCAAGGCATGGTGGAAAGCACTGTTGAATATCACCTCTGAGAGTGAGGAGAATGTGGAACGGAAGAGTTTCGTGGAAATATTCGAGGCTCATTTCTTCCCAGACCACGTAAAGGAAAAGAAAAGGGATGAGTTTCTCAATCTCGTTCAGGGGAATATGACTGTAAGTGAGTATGTTGAAACGTTCTTGAGGTTGGAAAAGTATGGGGAGCTCAATGAGAACGAGCTCCGAAGAACGAAGAGGTTCATCAACGGCTTGAATTCAGGACTGCAACCTTGGGTGAGAAGTGGTCGCTGCATCACTATGAAAGACGCGGTGGACCTCGCCGCTGAACATGAAAGGAAGTATAAAAAAAGGAAGGACGCCAAGGGGAAAGTCATTAAGAAGCATGAAAGGAAGGTCCAAAAGAATAGTCCAAGGAAGGCACCTTACTACTCTCCAAAGAAAGTGGAACAAGCAAGACCCATTTGCTCTAGTTGTGGAAGGTCCCATTTTGAAGAATGCCGTTTCAAGGCTGGAGCATATCTGCAATGTGGCAAGATGGACCACTATATAAGGGATTGCCCAGAAAAGAGCGGGGACAACCGCAATAAAGGAAAGATGACTGTGGATCCGCCAAAGGTCCCAGTAAGAGTCTTCGCAATGGAAGTGGATGAGGCAACTTCAGAAAATGATGTGATCCAAGGTAATATTCTAATTGCCAGTCACTATGCAAATGTTCTATTCGATTCCGGTGTAACCCATTCTTTTATTTCTCATTTATTTACAAGCATGCTAAAAGTAAAGCTTCTAATTACTAATTGTCAACTAGAAGTTGTGACCCCTACCGAAATGGTAGGCATTAGGAGATATATCCCCAATGTATAGAAATAGATGAAAAGAATTTTCCAAGTGACCTCATATTGCTTTCTATGATAGAGTATGATGTAATGTTATGAATGGATTGGTTATCTTACAATGATGCTCACATGTATTATAAGGAAAAGAAAATTTTTATAGGTAACCATCATGAAAAGCCTACAATGATTAGGGGAATTCCCTCCAAGGAAGCCAAGGTGCTCATTTCAATAATTAAGGCAAGCAAGATGATCAAGAAAGGGGCAAGAGAATTTTTAGCAAGCGTCATCAAGACGGATTCACAACCCAAAGCACTTGAATCCTTGGATGTGATAAGAGAATATCCTGATGTCTTTCCGGAAGACATTGCGAGATTACCACCAAAAAAGAAAGTTGAGTTCAATATTGAACTACTTCCGGGGACCACTCCCATCTCGAAGCCGCCCTATCAAATGGCTATGGAAGAGATGCATGAATTGAAGATGCAACTATAAGAACTTTTGGATAAGGGGTTCATTAAGCTAAGCGTCTCACCATGGGGCGCACCGGTACTATTCGTCAAGAAGAACGATGGCTCATTAAGGTTGTGCATCGACTACCGAATGCTCAATAAGGTGACAGTGAAGAACAAGCATCCCTTATCAAGAATTGATGATCTTTTTTATCAACTATCATCGGCGTCGATTTTCTCCAAGATTGACCTAAGGAGTGGCTACCACCAATTAAGGGTAGCCGAGCAAGATGTTCTCAAAACGACATTTCGCTCAAGGTATGAACATTATGAATTTTTGGTTATACCTTTTGGACTAACGAATGCGCCTTCCGCATTCATGGATTTGATGAATAAGGTTTTTCGTCCACACTTGGACAAATTTGTGATTGTATTTGTGGATGACACCCTCATCTACTCATCAAGCACGGAAGAGCATAGAGAACACCTCCGCATTGTGTTGGAAACTTTAAGGAGGAACAACCTTTACGCCAAGTTTTTCAAATGTGAATTTTGACTTGAAGAAGTGATGTTTCTCAGACATATTGTGTCAAGACATGAAGTGGCCGTGGACCCGGCAAAGATGGAAGCAGTGATGAATTGAAATAAGCCCAAGAATGTAACCGAGATTCGAAGTTTCTTGGGATTTGCTGGATATTATAGAAGGTTTATCCAAGATTTTTTCAAGATTGTCGTTCCTATGACGAAGTTGACTAGGAAGGGTGAGAAGTTCGTGTGATCAAAAGCATGTGAAACGACCTTCCAAGAGCTAAAGAAAAGACTTACAACGGCACCGATCTTAGTCATCCCCACGTGAAGTGGATGCTATGTTATCTATAGTGATGCATGTGGTATCGGGTTGGGATGTGTACTTATGCAACATGGCAAAGTGGTTGCATACGCTTCAAGACAATTGAAAAAGCATGAAGTCAACTATCCAACTCATGATTTAGAGTTGGCGGCGGTTGTATTCGCATTGAAGATATGACGTCACTACTTATATGAAGAAAATTTCGAAGTGTATACGGATCACAAGAGTCTAAAGTATGTATTTTCTCAAAGAGATTTGAACATGAGGCAAAGAAGATGGCTTGAGTTCCTTAAGGACTATGAGTTTGCCATCTTATACCACTACGGAAAGGCAAATGTAATTGTCGATGCACTTAGTCGCAAGTGGGAATGATCACTTGAAAGTTTGAGTGTGCACAAGTGAAATCTTGTGGAAAGCATAGTGCAATGGGCCCCAAACATTTATGGCCAAATGATCATGTGTATGACTCATCATGTGATCGAATCAAGCTTAATGAGGAGAATAGTTGAAGTTCAAAGAAGGGACTCGGAATATGTTAGAATGATTAATGCATGCAAACGTGACAGAAACCATTTTGAGTATGGTCAAGATGGGACAATTCGGTACAAGAATCGCTTATGGGTTCCAAAGGACAAAGCATTAAAAAGAGAAATTTTAGACGAATATCACAAGTTCGAATTCTCCATTCATCCCGGGAGCACCAAAATGTTCAAAAAATTGCAAAGAAACTTTTGGTGGGAAGACATGAAGAAGAAGGTGGCCAAGTATGTAGCAAAGTGCATAGTGTGTCAACAAGTAAAGATTGAACACCGAAAACCTTGTGGTAAATTACAACCTTTACCCATTCCGGAATGGAAATGACAAAGTATATCTATGGCTTTGTGGTTGGATTACCACGAACCCGGAAAGGGCATGATGCAATTTGGGTTGTAGTTGATCGTTTGACGAAGTCGGCTCACTTGATTCCTTTGAAAGTGAGCCAATATTTGAAAAACATGATAGAGTTGTATGTGAATGAGATTATTCGTTTGCACGAAATTCCAGCATCTATTATTTCGGATAGGGATCCGAGATTCACTTCGAGATTTTGGAAAGGCCTTTAAAATGTATTTGGAACAAGATTGAATTTTAGCACGGCATTTCATCTTCAAACCGACGACCAAAGTGAAAGAACAATCCAAATACTTGAGAATATGCTTAGAGCTTGTGCCTTAAATTGGCATGGAAATTGGGATGATCACCTTCCTTTGATGGAATTTGCCTATAACAATAGTTATCACGCAAGTATCAAGATGATTCCATTTGAAGCTTTATATGGAAGGCCTTGCCGTTCTCCGACATGTTGAAGTGAAACCGGTGAGGAAAGATACCTTGGACCAGATTTGGTTCATATGTATGTTGACAAAGTGGAGCTCATCAAGCAAAGGATATTAACGGCGCAAAGTAGGCAAAAGAGTTATGCGAATATGAGAAGAAGAAAACAACTCCATGAAGTTGGTGATCATGTGATGCTCAAGATCTCACCAACTAAGGGTGTTATGAGATTTAGCAAGAAAGGAAAGTTAACACCAAAATATATTGAACCATTTGAGATTCTAAAAAAAGTTGATGAAGCAGTCTACAAGTTAGCATTACCGCCTTCTTATGCTAGACTTCATAATGTCTTCCATGTATCAATGCTTCGAAAATATGTGCATGATGAGGCGAATGTGATTCGGATTGAGGAGTCGAATATCAAAGATGACTTGACATATGTGGAGCAACCTATAGAGATCATAGATTATCAAGTAAAGCATCTTAAGAACAAAATAATATCCATGGTCAAAGTGGCATGGAAGCACCACCATGGACAAGAAGCAACGTGGAAATTGGAAGAGAAAATGTGAGAGAAGTTTCCGAAACTTTTTGATAAGTAATTTAAAATTTATTAAAATTTGAGGATGAATTTTTATTTAAGGGAATAGGTTGTAACATCCTCAACGTAAATAGAAAAAAAAAAGAACAAGCTCGGCCGCACAAGGCCCAAGCCCATGCGCACAGAGCCACTAAGCCCAAAACCCATGCAAGCTCCCATCTAACTAATGATCTAAAAGCAATTAGCTTTTTCCCCTAAATTTCAGCATCATTCGACCAAGACCTCTCCCAAAACCATCACTGTAGCCACAGTGGAGCTACAGTGAGTTACAGTGATCTCTCTCTCCATTAAGCTACAGTAAGTTATCCCCCTCTCTCTCTGCTATAGCAGCTAATCTCCCTCTCTCACACACTCTTCCTCTCTCTTCATTAGAGTCCTTGGAAAGCTAGAAGAAAGAAAGAAATGAGAGGAAGAAGCTAGGGATTTGGGTTTGCTATTAAGGTATATTTGAGGGGATCCAGCCACCCTAATCTTTCTCCTAATGATGTTTAATTGTGTGGATTAGGGATTAAAGAGCAAACTCTTTGTTCTTAGATGAAGATTTAAGGAATGTGCATTTGATGTTCCATGCTTCTTTAGATTAATATGCTACTCCTACTCATGCTTAGAATATAATGTGATTCATAGCTTAATGCTCTTTGTGCTCATTATGCTTATTATTAGGATGCTTATTGCTCTTATGTTGATTTATTAAGAAGTTAGGTAAAGCTTAGGTACATTATAAGTGTGATTAGCATGTTGTACGTCTTATGTGAAAACCTCTTTATGGTTCATGATTAATATGCTAAGAATGTTAATAAATGTCTTATATGATGTTTGGTATCAAGTATGTGTTCAACATGTCAATGTATGTAAGATTTGGAAAGAAGTGATGTATAAATTGTGTATCTGCCAGTTCAGAACGGGCGACCGATAAGGTATCGATCGACTGTTCTGGAGGCATTTGTAGTGTCGCACTTTGTCTAGCGGTCGACCGATTCTATAATGGTCGTCCGTTTTGAAAAAAGTCGAACATTCTGTGATTAACGGACGACCAAACACCCTGTTTCGGTCGTCCGATCGCAATGTAATGGTCGACCGATATACTAATGATCGTCCGATATGTGTTGTCAAAACATTCAACACATTCTGTTATTAGCGGACGTCCGAACACCTCATTTCGGTCGTCCGAAAGTCAAGTATCGGTCGACCAATATCCCAACGATCATCCGATTTAAGTAGACATCACATTCTTTGATTAGCGAACGAACCTAAAATCAGTTTCGGTCGTCCGAAAGATCCATAATGGTCAACCGTTATACCAGCGATCGCCCGTTTCATAGAGACAACATATTCTGTAATTAGCGGAGGAACCTAAACACAGTTTCGATCGTCCGAAGGACCAAAACGGTCGATCGATAATATGACCGGTAGCTCGATATAAGACCAGAGGTCGACCGTTATCCAAAACGGTCATCCATTTTTGGAGAATGATTGGTTATGTTTGAATGTTCACACTTAGCATGATTTGAAGTTTCTATGACTTTAAATATGGTTAAAATATGCAACATGTATTGAATGATTATATGTATTGATGAGCATCATTAAAAGATGAATTGATGAAGACGTGGCATTTTTATGACTCGGGACCATCGATACTCTATATGTAAGACTCCACCAACGGGTGGGAGAAGACCTCATTGACGAATGAGGGTAATAACCTCTCCTACGGGGGAGGGTTATAACTTCACCTACTGGTGAGGGTTGCGATCTCTTTTACGGAAGAGGGTTATGATTTCGCCTACGAGAGGGTGTTATGACCTCACCTACGGGTGAGGGTTATGATTTATGAGCTACCATCATTCTCAATCAACAAAATAATAAAATATCTAAGTAAAGATGAAAAGATGTGAAAATGAATGATGAATGACTTGGGACATAAAGACAAAGATGATAAAGATAAAGAAGGCACCTATGAGGATGCATTATGAATGTCCACTTGCCACATCATATGATGTCATGAATAAAGATGACCAAGTTATGTAAGATAAGATGATGATATGCAATAGCATAATAATAAGTATGATGATAAGATATGATATGCAATAGTATAATGGTAAGTATGATGATAAATTATGTTATGCATGATTTATGGATTATGATGTTATATGTTGTCGTATCTTGCCATGATGATATGCTCTCATGCCATATAATATGCATAAGTAGCTCATAGCATGCATATGACTTATGTTTTATGATGATGAAATGCATATGCCATGACATATATAAATCATATTATAAGATCATAGTATGTATGTGTCTCAACATACTCTAACGGAAGAAATTCCCTGCACCCCATGAATTTGTACAGTTATGGAGGGGGCTTAAGTTCGACGGCGAGAGCCTCGTGATCGCGGTATTGCACATGGGTCTGTCGGGCTACGACCCAAGTTATCCTACTTTTTATGTCATGATGTTGAACTCTGTTAAGAGTGTTTTATGTATGACTTATGGGTCTTATTGAGTCATGTACTCCACTTGAACTTATTTATGTATTATGAACCCTCTATTGGGTATACGTTAGAGCCTATTAGACCCATGGTCCAGTTTATGTATCTTGGATTTTTAATTATGAAGTCTTTCGTTGTTTTACGATATTATTGTTTATGTTTATTATTATTATATTTCCGCTGCTACGTTTTATGAATTAGGTCAAGGTCAATGTCGAAGTAACGTCGCCTATGGTTCGACAAAAATTTTAAATTAACACCGAATTTTTAAGACGTTACAATCTAAGTGCATAATTTATTTGAATTATTGATCAATGGATTCCGCTCTAAAAGAACGTTGAGTGCATCTAGTTATGAATGCGCTCAATGTTCATTGAGAAGAGGAAGTCATCTCTAGATACATTAATTTCAAATCTTATTATTTCAAATATTGAATTTAATATGATATAAAAAATAAAAATTAATTGTAATCAAATTAGATTTATAGAAAAAATATTAATATTATATTTTTCCGATCTCATAAGTTCAATAGGATAATTTTGAAGAAATGCCAAGAAATTTACTCGCTTTTTACATTCGGTCTTTTCAAATTAAAGGACTCTCTAACTAATATATTTTCTTAACTAAGATTCTTTTTATCTATGATTTTCTGATTATAATATCAATATCAACTTAGGAATTAGGACTGCTGCCGCCGCCCCCTTTCCCTCTCCAATCATCTTCTCTCCCTTCTCTCTCTCTCTCTCCCCTCAGAGTAAGAGGGGGTGACGAGCTCGCTCGTCCTCTTCTATCGTCATTACCCCATCTCCATTTGGAAGGAGCCATTTGGCTTTCTCCAAATCTCTCTCTGCAGCTAAGATCAAATCTTTGGAAGGGTCTCGAAAAGAAAGCTGAAGACATGGATCGGTGGGCGACGATTTCAGAGAGAGAGAAAAAAAAAAGTAGCAGCAGCAACAGCGAGACATGAACAAACACACCTAGACAAAGGCATATGATGCATCACATGGTGCTGGGCCTACGCCACGCCTCTCCCTTTTAATTCGTTTCTGCCATTCCCGCATATTACCCCACCACATCTTTCCGGTGGCCACGGTCCTAAGAAATTGCGCATGCATGCCGTCACGGGAGCTTCTTCAATTATCTGCCTGGCACCTAGTCCTTTTGAAGAGGTACACTACAATACAGAAGACGATGATTACTTAGTCAGGAGTTTGAACAAATTAGACACATATTACTGAAGGCAACAAATCCTGCAGCTTATTGGACAAAACGATGCTTAGCTGAAACCTCTGTGTTCCTAACTTAATTCGAATATTTGGACAGCTTTAAAGCTAAAATTACGTACAGCAAGTGCTGATTGGTGCCAAAATGGAAGTCCGATCGGAGAAGCACGAAGTAGGAAAGGTGCTTCACTTCACTCCTTGGTGAGTTGGATTGTTCAACTGCTCTCGCCGTCTTTCTGAGGCCACACGTTTAATCCTTTGGGATGTGTCCGGCACTCTGATCTCGTCAGGGTCTCAGACAGCAGTCGGTTGCATTCTCTCTCTTTGTCCTCCACTACGAGCTCTGTGATAACAACATGCAGCACATCGCGCTGGTAAGTGATAACAACGTGCAGGACGACATGTCTTCGACTGGTATCGAGCTGCTCAGGATTAATGTAACAAAGTTGCCACTTAGTAGATGCTGTTTATCTCAAAGGCTTTCAATTAAAGAAGGACAAAGCTGCAACCGGAAGCAAAGTATGGCCCCCCTGGAGCTTGCCCTCATACATCACATGTCATCATCTTTGATTCTTTTCACTCAAATTTGGCATACCGTATATAATTTTCATATTTAGACCTATGAGATATGAAGCTTACACCTGTTTGATATTTCCATGCTTCGTGTGCTGCAATCAATCAGTCCGTGGTCTCGTACAAGTCTTGACAGGTCTCAATTAATTTCTTGTGCTCTCTTAACCACGCTGTGCAGCAGCATTGTGGCACTGTTCTTTCGGGAGTTGACTCGATCTGACTCAGGGTAACATGCATATATAATTGCGAAGGTGCAACTTGGGCATAAACACATCACACACATGCAAATTAATTGGGACAATAACTGAGAAGGAAACAGGGAGTTGTGTTATATCAGGCATGTTCCCATGCCGTTCCATGTAGTGTTTTGACTCGAGGTTCCCCGAATAGGAGGAATCTTAAATCTTTGTAGGTGGCAAGTTTCTTGATTGGCCAATCTTGTACAGGTGCACTCTGGTAAAGCTTCAGTTGCCTGCAGTAACTAATTACCAAGACAAAAAAAACCAGATGTGCCTTTCTTCCTGTTCTTACAAGCTTTCAGCTGACAGATGCTACATGTATAGAATATTGATGTGGTTGCTTCCTCCTCCAAATGATGAGCAGTGCGTGGCTTCGAACAGAAGATATGCCCAAATTCGTGCTGTTCTAGATACGTGTTCAGATAAAGGTGGGTGCCTCCATAATTAATTCAGCTCGTGAAATGGTTCGGGTAGGAGTAATGAGGAAAAAAAAAGTTAAGATCAAAACCCCTTACGTAATGACCCCAGACATGCACATGCTCATGGCACAAGGTCTCTCTCTCCCCCTCTCGCCGTCCCTCTCAACACAGGTAGTCCTACGCCCCATACTCTGATCCCTCCGTCCACCATCCTCCCCTCCCCCACGCCAATCTCTCTATCACTGTTCACTAACCTTGGTCACATCAAACCCAAGTTGAGATCGATCACGTCTCTCTCTTTCTCTCTCACTGCAACTTTAATAAAAAAAAAGAAAGAAAGATCCCAAGTTAGAAGCGTCCAAAGCAACAACCATCCAAACTCCCCTGGGATTCGATCGCATTGCACAGTGAAATCACGTTTTGGACTAATTAAGTTTTAGTTTTAGTGGTCGATATCTTTCATGTTAACAACACTAAACGCCCACGTTAACGTGACCTTACGAATATCGAGTTCAGAGTCTCGTCCTAACATAACACAACACAGCGCCTCGCCAGGCGATCTATATATAACTTCGAAGCACGCGACTTCCTCCCTCCATCTCATCATCACACCAACAACACTTGCACCAATACGAGCGAATACGATTGCGCTCCCACTCCTGCTACATTTTCAGAAGCAATCGTCTCATCGAAAGATCACTCCCCTGCTCCACTGCTGCCAGCTAAGGATGGAGACGCCGGGGCTCGCGTCCTTGCTCCGACATACCACCGCCGACGACCGAC
Source organism: Pontederia crassipes (assembly GCA_030549335.1). Classification (NCBI taxonomy): domain Eukaryota; kingdom Viridiplantae; phylum Streptophyta; class Magnoliopsida; order Commelinales; family Pontederiaceae; genus Pontederia; species Pontederia crassipes. The sequence goes on along the minus strand of CM060184.1, from coordinate 25,476,587 downwards.
GTGGCAAGAACAAGGGCGGCCGGGGAATCTTCCGCATGTTCAAGCTGCTGCCGATGCTCAGCTCCGGGTGCAAGATGGTGGCTCTCCTCGGCCGGCCGACCAAGGGGATGCTCGCCGACAAGGCGGCGACCACGGTCACCCTGTTCGGGTACCGGCGAGGGAGGGTGAGCCTGGCCATCCAGGAGGACACGAGGACGCCCCCCGTCTTCCTCGTCGAGCTCCCCATGCTGACGAGCTCGCTGCACAAGGAGATGGCCTCGGGGCTCGTCAAGATCGCGCTCGAGAGCGAGACGAGGACGCACAGGAAGAAGCTGGTGGAGGAGTACGTGTGGGCCGTCTACTGCAACGGGAGGAAGTCGGGGTACTCGATAAGGAGGAAGCAGTGCTCGGACGACGAGCGCCACGTCATGCGCCTGCTGAAGGGTGTCTCGATGGGCGCAGGCGTCCTGCCCTCGCCCAGCGCGGAGAAGGAGTCGGCGGCGGACGGGGAGTTGACGTACATGAGGGCGCGGTTCGAGAGGGTGGTGGGATCGAAAGACTCGGAGGCGCTGTACATGATCAACCCCGACGGCTCCGCCGGCGGCCCGGAGCTGAGCATCTTCCTGGTCAGGGTTAAATAGATCACAGATCAGAAGCGTCAGCTAGGATTGACTCGGCTGGTAGATCAGTGATTCAGTGGACAATTAATTCATCTGAAGATCCAACCAAGAGCATTTAGATGAAGAAAAAAAAGGTGATTAATGTTTACTGTGTGTAAATAGATTGGCCCAGAGTTGGATTCATAGAAGGAAGAAAAAAGAAAAGAGAAATTGTTCACTCATCAGTGTGGCATAAAAGGAACAGTTTCGTTTCTTGATTTTTTTTCCTTTTGGTGATTCTTCATGTTGACAAAATGATCTGGAACGCTTGGTGATTGTATTGTGATGCAGTGTTCATGGGGACTGTGCAACTATGAGAAACTTATCAGTAGGAGCAGAGTAAAGCAATTTGTATCAGAATAACGATTGAGCTAGAAATACCGGGGAGCTGAGGGATCAACATGATTCTGTTCCCTTTTTGTGTTTAAGCCAAGAATATTTTAGTAATTTATGTGTCGCATTAGCATATGCAAGAACAGACATTAATTGTGCTTGATGCTTCCTCAAAATAGGAAGACAGGAACCCCTGTGCTGACAGTTTCTTTCAGAGACACATCACTTAAGCAAGCACAGTTATCGACAACAACAATAGAGCCTTATCCTATTAGGTGGGGTCGGCTACATGAATTATACGACGTCATTCCTATTCGTTGATTCATATTCATAAGATTCGACAGACTTGTCGGAGCATAACACAATCCTCCTCCTTTATCCGGATTTGGGACCGACTATAAAATATAGGCGGAGTTAAAGCAAGCACAATTATCACTCCAATTAATTTCATGTCAGTAATCAAGTGTTTGCATGGGTAAGTAGTATAGAAAATTCTGAGTCTTTTGTGGTTAGCCCTCTTGATCACAGACTTCATATCCTTTCACCATAAATGTCAAGAAAAACGAGTGCATTACTTACTAGTTAATGAATCTTGATCATACACATCTCTGATAACCCACCACCTTTATCCAACTGCTAAGCATATATGTATATATATGCACGACCCGGATATATCCAAAAGGGAGATTATTCACTTTAATTCAAGAAGATTCGAAGATTTTTTTATCAACTATATAAAAGAAAATGACTCTTGATTACGGTTCATATGTACAGTTGGAATATATTATCAAATTGATAACAACTCAGCAAAGAATATATATGTATATATATGTTCTATGTTCTGTTTAAATAATAATGCAGAGGGATCCCACTGAGTTGAAGCATCATATATAAAAGAATTGATACCTTAGAGATCGGACCCCACCTGCACCTGCCCTCAGCTGATGGCCACGTTGATCAGGCTCTGCTCCATCCAAACTGCCACCATATGAAGTTCTCCATGAAGATCCACAGGCACAGCCAACTTTCAAGAGGTCAATGTTCATCTCTTGTGCCATCTTCTGGATATTGAAGAAGATTAGTCTGATCTCTATCAATCAGCATCAGGCATGCTTTACCCAGCTCATGCTATCCCTGTGCATTGTAAAGGGAAGCTATGTGTGGACACAACAATGCCTTTAATGGATGGGGTCATGTTATACGGAGTACAGTGGGTCATTATCTACTGTTTTAATGATTTAAAAGTTGGTGAGCGACCTAAAGTAGTGTAAATTGTCAAGTTTAGGTCAACCGGGTCAGCTTAGTTTTGGGTATTGCATGCTAAAAGGGATGCATAATTCCAGCAATCCACAATGTAATGTCCTTGTTATACACTACGATTGGTGTAACACCTGCAACTAATTTTCCTACCTACCATAAGATTCATGGGTCCACCAACATGAAGCGAATGGTTAATTGTAATTTTTTTTTTCCTTTTGAAGTTATACTTTTGCTACCAAATTAAAGTTTGAAGCTGTTTTTAGGCAATATGACTAAGAAGCTGTTGGATTGTGCACTCGTCGGCAACATCATCCTCATCCATGGCAAAGTTCATCTTCAGCCTCGTCTGACTTGAGTTGCAGCTGCTGAGTCTTTTCTTATTTTGTAGTAGATATACTACTGATTTATCCGTTTAAACGCTTGTATCAGCAGTTATTGAACACTTTTGAATGGGAACGAAGATGTGGTGCACACCTCTTTATTAAGAATATAAAATCATAAATATTGTTCTTCTTAACAGTTTAATTTTTTAAAAAATTGATTAACACATCAAATTTAACATAAGCTCAGAGCTAGGTTCGAACCTCAAGCTCTTATTAAAAAAAATATTTCTTCCATTTATTATCCACGTGTTGGGTTTGAGCTAAACCAAAAAGTTATCAGTAGTCCACACGTGAAGGCGAGTGTTAAGAATATAAAATCATAGATGTAGCTCTTCCTAACGACTTAAGTTTTTAGAAAAATTGATCAGCACATCAAAACTTCTGCATTTTCCCTCGTTTAAGCTTCTATATCTTTTCCGCTCTTTCTCCGACAGGTCTCCGATCAACCTTAGGTGGAGCTCAGTTTCTCAACAAAACCCTCCGGAAGCCTTCATGATCTTAAGCATTATTGTAGAAAGTAACATATTGATATGAACAAACTTCATTTAGAATGAACTATCACCCAGTGACAAAGCCTAATGAAATACAAGCAAAATAAGAACTCCCGAAATTATCAGAGCATTTAATTGGAGAACATGACTGTTAACTCACACCTTGGTACTTGCAGTGTGTTCCTCAACAATATTTCCTCTAATTTGCGATCGGCTAGACGTCCCAATCTTTTTAAGAGGGCGATATGTGAAGAATAAAAAACAGACATGGAAGAACTTTGTCCAAAAACAAAATTCTTTCTGTCCAAATAAAAGATGCAGGAGGTTCAAGTGTACAAAGCCAAATTATATTCATGAGAAAGAAGGGTTATTGATTTTGTCAACAAGAAAATTTAAAAAGAATAATTACTTTATAAAAAGATCAAGACCCTGTTGAAAGCAATTCGTGAACGTTGAATGCCGATTATTTTGCTTTCAAAAAAGATCAAGACCTTGTATATAACCCAATTCAAATTTTTGCTTGTTTTATTTATTTTCATTTATTCTTCATATTGTTTATTACCCCATATTTATTCCTTTTTTGTTTTCATTTTTTGTCATCATTGCTCCGTTCTTTCTTTTTTCACATTTATCACTTTTCTAGTTACCTATTATATTTTTAAAAACTTAATACTTCCTCCATCATCATCATCATCATCATCATAGACATATTAATATATTTTTATTTCAAATCACTATTAATTTTTTATTATGTTTATTTAATTTATTTTTTCCCATTTCTTTATGCTTCAATTTCTTTTAATTTCAAAATTTTATCCCCTAATCATCTCCACTAATTATTCATTTCTTCAATTATCATTTTTCTTCATATTAATTATCTTCTTATATTTATTTTCCCTTTTTATTATTGTTTTTTAGCCTATGATTACTTCTTTCCTTAAGTATATTTTTTCTGAACTTTACCTTTCATTTTTAAAACTTCATTCCATTTTAAATTGACTTCTCTTTGTAAAAAATTACATTGAACTAGTTTTGGACCGATTCGTTGGTTCACCAGTTCAATTGCATTTTTCTCCGATTCAATGTCTAAAATGATTTTGAACTCAAATTTGGCTCCAGTTCACGGTCACGGGCCGATTTTAATAACATTGAGTAAAATATAGACAAAATTTCACTTCATCTCTATTTATATGATTTCCAATAACATTAAGTTCATACTCTTACTCAAAGGTTTACTATGAAATAACATTAGGTTCAATTTCACTTCAATAACATCTCTAGACAAAGTAACATTAAGTTCTTAAGTTTTTGGCAAGATGTTCGTACTCTTACTCAAAAGTTTTACTATGAAACATATAAAAGGAATTAATGGATATACTACGCACCATGGTGGTAGCACCATACTATGCTTTCTTCCTAGCTGCACGATTGAAAATCGACGAACATGGAAAGAATCACGTGATACGTGCTTTAGTCGCGGCTGAACCGCTCTTTTTTCCAATGAATTGTGCCGATTTGCTTAAGGGTAAAAAAGTAGACCTTCTTTACTTCTTTACTCATCTTGCTCGATGTGATTTCCTCCCCGCGACCGCGAAGATGCCGACACCGAAAATAGAGGAGACGAAGAGAGAGGCCGGTCGGAAGGTAAGTCGTCATCTTCCACATCGTGCCCTAGTTTTTTTTACTTCGCCTGTGACGTCATCTTGCTCGACAGCAAGACAGCAGTGCTATTTCATGCCTCTGCCATTTTCCCTCCGATTGCGAAGACACCGACGTCGAAAGCAAAGGAGACATCATGAGGATGTCAGGAAGAAGCATCGAAAGGTAAGCCATCCTCCTCCGCGTCGTGTCCTAGTTTATTTTACTTCCCCTGTGGCATCATTTTGCCTGACAATAGTGCAATTTTGGGCCTCCACCATCTTCCCTGTGACTGCAAAACACTGATGCCAAAAGCAGAGGAGACGTTGGAAAGAAGCAATGGAAGGTAAGCCATCCTCCTTCGCGTTGTGCCATAGTTTTGTCGATGCCCTAGACACTTCATATGGGTGTCTGATTTCTCTATTCTGGAACAAATCTCTTGTGCCTGATTATGTGTATTTATTATGTATTAAATGTGTCGGTGGCAATTGCAATTGTGTGATGAAGACAATGAGAAATAAACTTAGTACCGGTAGCTTATATCTACTTCAATTGATCTGATGTAGATACGTGTGTTGTCATCTAAGTTGCTACATAGGCATCACTAGTGTTTTTATCTTGTTGTGTCTGGTTGAAGAGTTAGCGTCTACTATTTATTCTTGATTGTTTGAAAACAAACTCTCAACATGAATGACTGACTCATTGTTAAGTTGCGCCCTAGATATATGGAAAAAGAACTTGAAGATGATTCCTTTCAAGATGCAATATATGTTGACAATATTGAGGAAATGGCTGAAACTTTTTATGGACAATGAGAATGATGATGAGTTCATTGACAACATCGATGGGACCAATAATGTCAATTTTCAAAGCTCAAATTTTGTGAAAGCTCTTGAACTACAAAAACCGAAGGTCGGCATGACCTTTGATACTGATAAGGATGCATACAAATACTATAATATGTATGCTAGGTTGGTGGGATTTTCAATCAGAAAACATGTTTCTCATAAGTCCAAGACTACAGGAGAGGTTGTAAGTAGACATTTCGTTTGTTCGAAAGAAGGGTATGAGATTATAAAGCAAGACTATGGAAAGAGGTTGAAGCAAAGAAGGGGGGTTACGAAAAATTGTCTTGCATACTTATATGTGGGGTTAAGAACTGATGAAAAGTGGGAGGTGAGAAAATTTAAGGAAGAACGTAGTTATCCTTTGACAACTCATCGAAAGTCAAATTTCTACGCTATCAGAAAAATAGTTTCAAATACCTCTAAGGAGGCTATCGTGAACTTGCATGGCTATGGCATGGGTCCATCAAAGATAGCTCGGGCCCTTAATGTGTTCGGTGAGTCATTTTTAACAGCTTAAAATTATATCGATCATTTGAGAACAAGTAAATCTTAGAACTGAATGCTTAAATATCATTTTTTTCTTTTTAAAGTAGGATGAGTGTTGATCTAGGCTTCTTCCACAGATGAGAGCTTGATGCAAATGACACAGTTATGAATTTTTTTAGGCCAATGACATATCGTGGGATAGCTATCTAACTTTTGATGATGTTGTCGTATTTGATTCAACATACCAAACAAATAATCTCCTAAAGGCATTTGCTCCTTTCACATCATAGAAGATCTTGTTTGTTTGATTGTGCTTTACTTGCAGACGAAATTGAAGAAATGTTCATATGACTCTTTGAAAAATGGTCTGAATGAATGAGCGAAAAACATCCTATTTGTATTATTAACATCAGGACATTGCAATGAGAAATGCTATTCAAAAGGTTTTTCAGACACAAAGCATATATTTTGCACATGGCACATTAAGAAAAATGCAATGATTCATTTGTAGGATCTATATGCATAAGGCACATTTAAAGAAGATTATAATAGCTGGCTTTATGACTCATCCAACGTAGATGAGTTTGAAGAGAGTTGGTTTGTTTTGAAGCAAAAATTTGACATTCCATATGGGCATTGGTTAGAGGGTATGTACAACAAATGCGGACAATGAATTCCTTTATATTTCAAAGACATCTTAACTGCAGGTATGCATACAACTCAGAGGGCAAAAAGTATCAACGCATTTTTCAATGGATTTGTAAATGTAAATACATCATTCATATATTTTGTACAACATGATGTACCTATTAAAAGTCACTATGTCCAAGAAGAAAGAGAAGATTATTACACTATGAATTCTACGCCTGCTTATATGATAAAAAGTTAATTAGACATTCACGTCGGTAGTGTATACACACATAATGTATTTTTGCAAGTTCCAAGAATAATATACACCGTCCTTCAAGTTATATGGGCAAAAGACATTCAAAGATGATGAGAAGACAATTTACTTGTATCCACCACGTGTGGATGAAGGTATAAATATTGTAGAGTTCAGTCATCATGAAAATATTGTCATCAAATGTTCTTGTAAGAAATTTGAACATGAAGGAATTTTTGTTACCATATTTTGTGTGTTTCTCATAAGAAGGGAAGAGTACATTTGCCTTCGAAATATATCCTTCACCGATGGACAATAAATGCAAGGTATACATGATCCCATTGGAGAAACTCCATACAAATTGGTGTTCGTTACATGACAAAGTAATGCTTGGAAAATAAAGGAATTTGGTTTGATTTTCAGTGAGACATGTGCAATTCGGAGCTCCTATTATAGATGATATTATAAAAAGATATGGTGCTTTCCAATTTGACAATGCAATATTGGATATTGGTCAATCGAGTACTACTCAAGCGCTTGGCGTTCAACATGCCGTTGCTAAGTTTGAAGAACCACAATTTGTCATACGTGATCCAGTTCGTGTGAAGGCTAAGGGTAGACAAAAAAATGTTAGAACAATTAAATCTGGCGTAAAATTCTCCATGTCACAAAATGAATAAAAAAAAGGAAGTTGCAGAAAGTGTGGTAAAAAAGGACATGATAAGAGAAAATGTCCAATTATGAGGGTACAAATAGTTTAAATTTACTTTACTTACATTTTTTTCCCATGATCTTTTATCCTTGTGCTAATCTATTTTTTTTGTGGAGTTTTTTAAACAGGACAATCAATTGCAAACCAGCCAAGAAAATAATTAGATGCCTTTCAACAAGTTGTTAGGGGCATTGGATCTAACTACTATTCATTTCTTGCAGTGCTGATTGTTTTTATGTGAAAATTATTTTTGAAAGAACATTAATATTGTTATTTTTGACAAATGTTTAGGGATATGAGAAATTAAAGTATTTGAAGCTGACGAACAATGTTGAATTCCTTCATGTATCTTTCATTTTAAATAGTCATTTATATTTTAGTGAATAGAGGTCTTACAAGTTACTAATTCAAAGGTAAGTTTATTTTTTATCTTGTTTGATTGTAGTAACCTTGTTGTTTGGTGGTGAATGCTATTTTGTATCAATTAGTATTCCTAGTCCTTTTACACATTATCTTATCCCATCATTTGCAATTATGACATTATTTGAACTCTACTCTTTTTACAGATTAGCTCAGGAACAAATGCTGCATGTGTTGGCTCCTATAGTGTACCTAAAGATGTTCCTACACTCAATTCCAATTATCTGTCCATGGTGGAAGCTCCTGATTTGAATTTCTTGAGAGATACTAAAGAAAGTGATAATAAAGTTGGCTTTACAATGGGGCTTCAACCAATTAACAATCTCAGCTCCTCTATTTTTGTTTCCATGGGATAGAAAACCTTGTAACTTGTATTATTTTGATGTTCTTGTAAGACCGAAATTGTAATCGAGGGTTGTTCAACAATTTTCTTATCGGTGATCTTGCCAGACGTATGCATGAATCTTAGTCAAGTTCATACTTGTACATAACATTTTTAGCATGAGATCTGCACCTAAACAGTTATCGTAAAATTTATTCTCATGCTTGGACTCTTTTGAATTTTGATACTCTAGGTATTATTTTAAAGTTATTTATATTCTTATTACAACTATTGTAAAAATTTGTAAATGGTTCCCAAGCAGGTGGACGTGGAGTTCTGGCCACCAGCTAACTCATGGTTTAATCTTATAAGAGATAGGAACAACATCAATGGAGATGGACGAGGTCAAGGTGGGACAACTTTGAGGAAACTGGTGCTGATAGCTCTTGATAATGATGTCCATGACTATGTCCCAAATGATTCAAGCAAACAAAATTTGAATAAAAAGGAAAACAACAAATATTATAAAGCAACCATCATCACTACATTAAGACAAAAGAAAACAACATTGCGATCGCACAAAATAAAACTCCACTACATTAGAGGTCAACTTGAGATGTTCAGTTAACACATTGTAATAATAACGTTTAACAACATTTCACATCACATTAACATAAACAACATGACTATGATGACAATCATTATCATAACTAATTTATAACATCGGCTCATTCCGTTCATATTAATAGCTCCATCTTCAAATTAATTTTCTATTTCCACTCTATTGAGTCTTCGCAATATTCCATTTATAACTTGGGTAGATCGTGGTTCAAAACGTGAATTCATCCATCTGAAGCACCGACGTGCTCGTTGCTAGAAGTTACAAATTAAATAGTGCATTAGATAAATCAAAGAACCTACGAGATATGAATTAAAGAATGACTTCAAAGACAATTAAGAACAAGCTAATTTATGCATAGCATCGTATCAGGAAACAAACTCCAAACAAATTATGAACAAGCAAATTTATGCATGTTGTTCAGATTTACTTCAAAAGTAAGCTAAAAGCAATTTTCCTTCCAAGAGAAGAATAGTGATTAATCACAGCACGAAAGAAAGTACAATGACCATAATCAACAAAAAAAAGAACATATCAAGAAACATGCATCGCCAAGTGAGGGATGTTGGCAAACAGTGAGAAGATCCACCTGCGATGAGTGAAGATTCACCTGCACGAGATGACGAGTGGATCGCACGACGTTGGCTAGCAGTCAGGAAAGAACAAGGACGTAAAAGTTGAACTAGGGCATCGACAAAACTAGGGCACGACACGGAGGAGGTCTTACCTTCCATTGCTTCTTCCTGGCGTCTCCTCTACTTCCGGCGTCGGCATCTTTGCGGACGGAGGGAAGATGGTGGAGGCTCGAAATCGCACTGCAGTTGGGCAAGACGATATCACAGGCGAAATAAAATAAACTAGGGCACGACACGGAGGAGGAGGGCTTACTTCTGAAGCTTCTTCCTGATGACATCTTTTCTGCTTTCAGCGTGGCGTCTTCGCGATTGGAGGGAAGATATCGGAGGCCTGGAATAGCACTAATGTAGGGCAAGAGGATGTCACGAGCGGAGTAAAAAAAAACTAGGGCATGACGCGAAAGAGGACGGCTTACCTTTCGGACGGCCTCTCTCTTCATTTCCTATGCTTCTTGTGCCAATATTTTCACTGTCGGCAGAAGAAGGCAGAGGCCGAGTAAAGAAGGTATGCTCTTTTTTTTGACCCCTAAGCAAATTCGGTCGGCCAAGTAAACACGGTTCATTAGAAAAAAGTGCGGTTCTGCGACAAAAGCATGAGTCGCACGATTCTTTCCATCTTCGTGGATTTTCAATCGTGCGGCTGGGAAGAAGGCGTGACACGATGCTACCACCACGGTGCGTAGTGTATCCATTAATTCCAAATATAAATAATATTGAACTAGTACAATATTCATTAGAGTAATTGATGAAAGAGAAAGAGAGGCAGTGGGAATGAAAAAATAATAAGAAGAATATTAAATTCATCAAATTAAAAAAAATTATTAGCTTAATTCAGTATTTAAAGAATACGTGGATTCAAAATGGATTTAGATTCACATAAACACTTTTTAAAGTGAACTTATCATAAATTTATTATGACTATTCATTTATAGATCGTACAATCTTAATTTCTTTATAATAAATATTTGATAATTAATTAATATCAATTAATGTTTTATTATATACAATTATCAATTTAATAAAAATCCGGTTGTCCCCTCGGCTTTCATGTACTTTTTCCCCCGGGGATCTCTCCTGTCTTTTCCGGCCTCCATGGACGAACGCCATTAGAAGAAACCCGAAGTGCTAATTAGGTTTTTGATCCATGGCGTCGGCCGCCCCCTCGTTTCCACCCTCTCCTTCGGCCTGTTGGAAGACGGCTTCCTGGACCATCTTCGCCGTCCTGCTTCAGTTCCTCGGTCTCGCCCTCTTCGTCATAGGTTTCTTCCCTGTGAAGCCTACGCTGCCAGGTTTCAGGTTAGCATTATTATCCATGTGATAATTTCTTCATCTCTTGTAACAGATGAATCTTATTCTCTTTTATGGGGTGTTTCAATACCAATGTTCAGTGGATTAGAGAGTTATCAAATGCCGATTTGCGATCCTGTTTCGAATCTGCAGCAAACTGTTCTCCCTCCGGAAGAGCTCAGATCGTTGTTTCTGGTTGGTGCTTATTAAACTTTATGAAGTAAAACTTATTGTTCCTTTTTTACCTCAATCATTTTCTTTTCAGAGAACACACGCTTTTTTTTGTTGGGGTCGAAGCTTCGGTGAGAATGACAAATCACCCTGTTTTTTTCTGCTAGATAGGTGTCGGAACCCACATTATTTCTCTTAGAACTTGAACAGTAAAGTAACTGCAACTCTTTTCATGATTGGGAAATTTAAAGAGCTAGTGGAAGATTCACAGAAAGTTGGTTCAATGGTTAACGTAATTGCACAAAATTTGATTGCATTAATTTGAAATGTAAACACCAGTTAAGCCTGAATTTGGTGAAAGTCAAATGGTGGAAAACTGTGGGACAATTGTTAATTAGTCAGGATTTGTAACCTCATGTGAGAAAATATACACAATTTTGAAATATATCTGAAGTTTTCATGATACGTGTCATAGTGAATAGTTAGTTGGCAGTTCGGCGCATAGCATATAGCTGCATGTTGGATTCCCTGAGTAGTTGCTGCTATTATCGCTTATAAGGGCCCGGGCAGCAATTTCTACATATATAGTTAATTGAAAGTTCATTCTTTTTTGTCCTTTTTGATCCTTCTATCAACCAAAATTACTAATTAGTCTCGTGCTGAATCCATGCAATTTTGTATAGAGGAACAGTTCAATTTATTTGCTCTTTGATGGAAAAACAATCTCTATATATTTTTGAATTGTGTTGGTCTTTTCTTTGGCAGGAACATGCTAAGCTGCCTCCTTTGTATGATCGATTAATTTTGATGGTATGTACGAGCTATGCTCCTGTACCACTAAACTGTGTTATTGTATGTCTTTGCAAGAAAACAGACATGGGTGGTCACCACAATTCGTAATATTGTTGTGCAATCAAAGTTCAGGTTATTGATGGACTACCTGCGGAATTTGTTCTGGGAAGAGGTGGAAAACCTCCTGATAAGGCCATGATTAAATCTATGCCGTATACTCAATCTTTGTTGTCCAATGGGAAAGCTAAAGCTTATCATGCAAAAGCTGCACCCCCTACAGTTACCATGCCTAGGTTGAAGGTACCTTCTTCTTGCTTCAGAAACAAGTATGTGCGTATAATTTGCGATGTATTTCATTTCAAGTGTTATCTTACAGGCCATGGTCTCTGGTGCAATTGGAGGTTTTCTGGATGTGGCATTTAACTTCAACACCCAAGCTCTGTTAGACGATAATCTTCTTGGTCACATTTTCAAGCTTACAAATCTGGGTCTTGAGTAAAATTATAGAGGCTAAGCATATGAAGATTCACATGATTCATTATTTATGCAGATCAATTCAAGCGAATTGGTTGGAAAATGGTCATGCTTGGGGATGACACTTGGATCAAACTATTTCCTAGATTATTTACCAGACAGGATGGAGTTAGCAGCTTTTATGTTAGTTCCCAACTCAGAAGCACATTCTACTCCTCACACCCCCTCCCCGCGCATGCGCGCGTGCACACACATGACACAACATACACACAACCTTCATATGTTTCACTTTATTATTCCTATATCATCATAGAACCTTATTTGTATATCACCATGTTATTTATATTATTATTATAAATGAGAGTGGGAAATTGCTCAGGTAAAATTTCCTATAAAAATCTATGATACTGCCAAAAAGTGAGTTGGCTTGTGCGAAGGTCAATAACCTGACACTAGGAATGTGCAGCTAGCCTATTTTATCGGACGTTTCCAAAGAGATGTGCAGCTAGCTTATGGGATGAAAGACAATGCCACAGCGATAATGGAAAGAATATGCTTCTGATGGTGTTAGTGATGATGGCAAAGGAAAGATATAAGGTCGTTGGAGGGGATGACTATCATGGTGGGAAGGGATGTTGTTGACTGGTGGTAGACGAAGAGAGGAAGACAAAGTGGGCAAATGATAATGGCAGAATTGGAAGTGAAGAAGTTAATGCTTGAAAATATTTAGATATTTTGGAAATTACTGTAGCATTTTATGGGCATATGTAATATGCAAATCATTTGAGATATATTTCTCAGAAAAAAAATCATTTTGGGGTGGTAGATATGCTGTTTTATTTGAAGGAGAAGTATGTGTGCAATTTATCCTGAAATAAAAAAAATATGGATCAGAATTTGTGTACCTTTCATTTCTTTCACTTGACAGCAGGGATGAATTTGAGAGAGCTTTTGGTCCATTCTAAAGTTTATAATTCCTTTAACTCTCTATAAATTCTTTTTTTATTGAGGAAAAGGATGAACACCAAGTTAGAAGGGAGGGCTCGGTGTCCGGGATCTTTGGTATACCAACTGGGCTTTACTGGCCCGATGGATCGGACGGATTATGGGACCCCAGGACTGTTTTTGGCGCTCGGTATTCTTCACTTGTTATGGACAGGACCTCTCTTGGGACTCTCGGGCTGTTCTCCCACGTGGTGCATCTGCTTTCTGGAGCAGTGTCACAGCCCTTATTCCATTGATTCGGCCATATTTGGTTCCTTCCCTTGGCTCTGGTGAGTCCTTTTCATTCTGGCATCATGATTGGCTTCCGGGGGGCTCTTTGGCGACATCCTTCCCTCGCCTCTTGGCTCTCGCAGCACGTCCAGACTCTATAGTTGCGGACGCTTGGTCTCAGTCCAGCGGCCCTGGCACCGGCACATGGACCCCCACCTTCAGGACAGCCCTCCCCGACACTCGCATTTCTGAGCTTATGGCCCTACATCAGCGGATCGCTCCTTTCCGTCCGGACTTCCAGGTCCGACGGATGGCTATGGGTTTCTGACACTTTTTCTGCTCATAGCCTTTATCTCCGTTTCCTTCCGACCTGCTAGTTCTCAGACACACTTCAGATTCTTTTGGCGACTCAGGGTGCCGCTTAAAGTCAAAGTTTTTGCTTGGCTGTTGCGGCATGGACGGATACTCACTAGGCGATATAGGGCGAGGTGGGCACCCCAGGCTGACACACAGTGTGTTTTATGTGGTGACGCGGAGGAGGACATTGCACATCTATTCTTTGGCTGCACTATAGCCCAAGAGGTATGGGTGCGACTGAGCTTATTCCGGGATCCCCCTACTTCTCTGGAGGAGTTATGACTTTCTCTAAGAGCCCTCAGTGGACGACTTCAAGCGATTTTGTTGGCGACCTTTTTGGCCGGTGCCTGGGCGATTTGACTTCAGCGCAATCGGATTATCTTTTGTAGTGAGACTTGCCAGCTAGAGGCGATTGTACATCACTGCTCCTTCTTCGGGAGTGGGGCTTTGGCTAGTGTTTGTACCTGTTATCCTTTTGTTGCTCTCATCTTGAGGGCTTACATGTACTTTTCCATCATAGTGATATATATATATACGGATGACACCCTAACTTGGTGCTCATCCTTTTTTTCCTCAAAAAAAAAAAAACACCAAGTTAGAGTGCATCCTAACTTTCTGTAAAATTCTATTTTGATTTTAGTTGAGCAATTGTTATTTTGGTTGTTGATGATAGACCATATATCATACAATATATAATTATTCCTTTTTACTATTTTTGTTGTTGTTAATATTATTATTTTGGGCCAAATAATTTCCCTCTTATTTTGTTTAGGTTTCCTGTAGAGGATGATGAATTAATGTTCAAGATGAAAATATAATCATTGCACTACTTTGTAGACCTTTTTCTTAGGAGAAAAAGGATGATCACCAAGATTCGTGGTTCTCATCCGTATATATATTAGTAGAAGGTCACATGCACAAGTGTTATGCTCATGGGAAAAGAGCAAGAAAATAAAAGGAGAGTGTATCACCCCTAACCAAATCCCCACTCACTGAGAAGAAAGGAGATGTGGTGTGCAATGTTCTCAATGTGACATCTCTCCTGCAGAAAAATGACATGGTTGCACTGAAGCCATATGGCCCAACCAGCCAAGAAACATACCAACGGAGCTCTCTAGGATTGGGTCCGATCATGAAGAGCCATAAGTGCCTACCAAAAAGTCGCTGACATTGAGGGAGTAATGCCCATGATGCTCAATTGTGCCCACACTTCTTGGGCCACCAAACAACCGAAAAATAGATGTGCCACATCCTCCTCTATTGTACCACTCAAGGAGCTTGGAATCGTGGTAGCGTGAAGGAAACAAAGATAGAGGCTTTTAGTAGTGAAGGTCTCAGAGCGCCATCAGCCTTGGAGGAGAGATCCGGCTGAAATGGGGCAATCCGCTGTTGAAGTGTCATGAGCTCCTGGAATGCGCCTGTCCGAAGCAGATTTAAGTTTGGGATATCGAAGAAGAGCAGATTTAAGTTTATGGGAAGGACTATGAAGAAAAAAGTATGTTAAAAGGAACATCTAAGATTCTCAAAACTTGTAGGCGAAGGACCAAGGACAAACACACTAAAAATATTTCTCAAAGGGGGAAAATAAATTAATCGTCCACTTTATATGTGGGTGAATTTTCTTCTGGGTGCTTAATTCCAAAATTCAGGTTCTGATTAGCACTGTAGTCATGACTTGCCCTTTCTCTATAGCAAAAAAGAGTTCATGGCTTGTCTGTGTTTAGACATGCTGCTGGAGATGCTGCATTGCCTGAATCATAGACCTTTATAACAGGAACTTTAAATAATAATATGTTGAACTAGAGAGACATTTGGGAAATAAGACAAGCAATAGATTACCATATGTGATCTTGGGAAAATTTTGCCAGTAGAAGTACATCTGTCAACGCGATGTGCTATGTGATGCCAATATCTTGTCTTTGTTTAGTTCTAACATTTATGCTTATCTTGTTGAGTAATTTGTGGAATTTAAAGGTTTAATATTCTAATCTTTTTTATTTTCTAGGTTAAAGATACAATTGAAGTGGACTTCAACGTTTCTCGTCATCTAGAATTTGAGCTCACTGGTGATGATTGGAGCCTCCTGGTAAAGATGTTATTTTTTTTATTACACTTCTGTAAACAATAGTAATAACAATGGGGACAATGGTGTCATGCAACACCTCGGTTCGTACACCAAAAGGTCACAAGTTCAAAAAAGACATCATAAAGAATGTTTCGAATAAGAAACTGTTATGCATATGATCACATTAGCAAACACATAACTAAAAGGATTTTCAATAAAATGTCTCGATTATGTACTATGATAATTGCAAATAAGTTCATTTCAAGTCAATATCTATTCGACAAGTGCATTGTTGATGGCTAGGGTTACCAGTAGTTGCAGAGATAAATGCATTCAGAAATATCTAGCCATCATTTGTATAATATCATTAGGGAATAACTTCTTTCTGTCAAGGGCATGAGCATGCAAAATTAGTTAAAAGCGATCTTTCCAAATTAAGATAGTTTTTGAGATATATACACAATTACACACACACACAGATACATTTATGTATGTATGTATTGCTGCAATGTTGAGTTAATATATCCTTACCAATAAACCTTGTCTTTACTTGTGAGTATTCTGAAATTCTTCTTTGCACCTGTTTTTCTCTAGATTCTTCACTATTTAGGCTTGGATCATGTTGGCCATATAGGTGGGCGACATAGGTAAATATTTATTTGAATAAGCCTAAAGAAAACTATTTGAATATCTTCTCACAACTTTGAATATATGAGCTGTTAAAGCTGCATGCCTGCATGGAAAATTTTTATGACAAGTTGGATGTTTTCAGCATGTTGATGGCTCCAAAGCTCAAGGAAATGGATGAAGTAATCAAGACAATTTACATCCACAATATCCTCCAGCAGCATGATGTTGATAGCCGCACACTTCTGGTCTGAACTTTTATTTGGTAACATAGTCCATGCATTTTGTTGGTTTGGTAACTCAAATATTTTCACACACGTACATATCGTGCATTTGCATTTTTTCTATAACTTGCAGAATGTGACTTTTCTTATACAAATTAACTTATATTCTCCTCTCAAAAAATTAACTTATATTCTCTTTCTTTGACAATCATATACCTTCATTTATCATATTTTATTCTTTCTATACGGTTTCTGGATGACAACCACAACTCTGGTGGTCATCCTTTTTCTTCTCAAAAAAAAAAAAAATCTCTATTTCATTTCTATTTGATGAGCAGAGAGATGAAGAGGGAGAAACAATTTTTTTTCTTTGGATAGACAATGTGAAACTTTTTTTCTTAACATATTTAGCAAAAGAAAAAAAAACATTCTGTTGTTGTTTCAATTGTTGTTGTATTTAGCAAAAGAAACTTGCTAGCTTCTTTTGTATTGAAGTATTTTTGTTGTGATGGAAATCCTAATCATTTGCATCATCTTGACAATTGAATTCTCATTTTTGATTAAACATTGAAATAACGCCCATTTATGACCTTATTATTTTTGACAATAAAACAAGCATCCCTTTGTGTCTCTCTGTGTAGGTTGTGGTTAGTGACCATGGAATGACATCTTCTGGAAATCACGGAGGTTCCTCATATGAAGAAACTGATTCATTAGCTCTCTTTGTTGGCTTGGGAGCTGGGAGCCTTGATGATTCTAGTATTTCCTATTTGGATGTTTTTCAGGTAATCATCTACTTTATGTTTGCTTTTGGCTACAATTTATTATTTTATTTTCTTTTTTTTGAGAGATAACAGGATGCCTAACAGTAGTTGTGGACATCCTAATTTATTTATTTATTTATTTATTTCGAGATGGACTATTTTATTGAAAAGGCAGTGCGTCACATATGCACGTTACAAAACAGTAGAAATTCATCCACCAATCGCTTCACCACTACTATGGTGTTCTCTACATAGACTAATTTTCCTCAAAATATACTGCCATTTTGGTGAAGCCACAAGGCCCGTAGAAATGCAAAGTGTGTCACATGTCTTCTTCTGGATATGTACTCTTTCTTTTTTAAGAAAGTGATCGATATATATATGTATGTATATACATATACATATATATTTTATAATTAATTTGTTTTCCTTAGAAGTATCTTGAGATTTTATTTTCTAAAGATTATTTTATCCCACCTTTTTCTTTCTAATAAGTTTTGTGCTAAACTTCTGATCAATTATATCCCACCTTTTTCTTTCTAATAAGTTTTATCCCACCTCTTTCTTAACATAAGGAAAAAAATCCTTTTGTTTAGAGATACATGAATATTTTATTATTTTCAATTGATATTTCATGTTTCTCACCTCCTAGTTGAATAAATAGAAAAAAGAAGCTCAACTATTTTTTCTAGAGAAAAAGACGGTGGACTTGGGATAGATATCATATGCCTTCTCATATTCTTGGCATCTCCTTCTCAAAAAAAAAATATTCTTGGCATCTCACGAAGACTGTGAGCAAGAATGTAACTTATGCCAGTTTTCCCAAACTTCGTGCAATTTGCACATTCATATAATTAAATATTTCCATGAATTTTATTATGTTTTTCCTTCTCTTTTTTAAAGCATATAAATATCAGAAACAACATAATGCTAGTCATCACTTTAGCACAACTTTTTTATTTATACAATAATCATAATATGAAATGTATCATGCCATAATATGTGGCAAGATTAACTTAGCGATTGAGTTTGATTAAAAACATGTCAAAGAGTGTCACATGTTCTTCATATAAGGCAAGTGATTGATATTTTCTGCTGACATATCACATAATGCACATGTTGTATTAGACTCTAGTGCCCATCTATGCCTATACTTGCTGGTAGGCAAGCACTATCTTCTGAATATCCATATGAATGCTTCCAACCGCTGTGGGATCCCAAGTTTCCAAGTCATGTTGCAATCAGTTCTCAACTCATTCCCTCCACCCTGTTGTTCCTGACCAGAATTTTGAACACTTAACTTAAAATTGACCTGGATACCAAATCCAGCATTCAGTGCAGGAAGGATCCAGAGTTTGGCCTTTAAGTCATTTCAGTTATTGGATGAAATCCTCTGCACTCTAGTTGGAAAGATTGGAGACAAACTGCGGGGTCCAAACTCCAAAAGCTAACATACTTTGAGACAAAAAGTTAGCGACTACCGGGAGCCTCTCTGGTATGATTTCATATAATCTTGGGAATTGTTCAGAAAGTGGTCTCCTGAAGCCCAAGAATCCTTCCAAACTCTGAAACCATGTCTTGATCCCGATGCTGCAAAAGAAAGAACATGTGAAAAACCATCTCCTCCCAATAGTATTAGTCTGGGCAGAATCTCCTTGCCGCGATTGAGCTGTCTGTATCTTAGAAATATCGTCAGTGTTCATGACATGGGAAGGAAGCACCTTGCAGCATGGCGAAAGGCGATACTGCTTTGTTACATCTGTATACAAGATGGAAGTAGATGAATTGACCCCAGTCTCACTTTACCCCCTCCAGCAGTCGACCAGCACTTCCAAGCCATAATCCGACCACTTTCTAGTTTAAGTGTTGTGCCAATCCTTTTCTCTAGACCTTTCACAGAGGAACACCACAATAACACTGGTGAGTTGGACAGTCGTGAGACATGGATGATCACTGCCATTTCTGTTTCATCTGATATTACTGCATGCAAGACATCTGTTCCTGGCAGTTCATGTTTCACCATTTTTCTGACCGCAGAAGAGCTGAGAATGTTGAAATTATGGGAGATCATTGGGCTCCACAGTGCACTGATAAACTATCTGATGCTCTCATTTCCTGGTATCTGCTCGGGTTTTGTTCCATCTACACAGCCTAATGTCTTGTTACCTTGCAGTTCAGCCCCAACATTGACTTCATGTCTTCTTCTTCAAGCAGTGGAACATCGTGATCAAATATGTGCCAGGCCACCACACTCAAAGGCATTTGATTGAATCCCAGCAGTCCTTTTGGATATGACGGCATCTGTAACATTGTGTTTGATTCCACTTCACAGCTTGATGACCAGATCGCTGATGTCGCACTGGTCCGCGATGTCACACCAGTTGCCAATCCCCTCCCAACAATGGGATATTGTGGCGATGATGAGGGAAAGTCCAACGTTGACGATTGCCTGCATTCTCATCATCCTCACTCATTCAACGTCCCCAAAAAACTGACATCCTAATTTATTGATAAGAAATTAAACAAGTTACACTGATAAGGGACATTATATACATTGAAGCACTCCCTACAGTTTTGCCCTAGTCACCTGTCCATGTTTGTCATATGTATTTCCTGCAGGGTAATATTGTCCACGTAACAACGCTCACCTCTGAAGAAACATCCATACCCGTTCTTTGTAACTAGATTGCTCGGCAGTTAGCGGCAGCATTCTTTTACGTCTTGGTTCATATGTCATTATTGCCTTTTGTCTTCCATCATACCGAAAGGATCACCAAAAGTTTGTATCAGATGATACATCCAGCCATTGACATCTGGTACCAGACCAAGTCTCTTTAGCAAACATGCAGTCAAAAAATAAATGCTGAATATCCTCCTCTTCTCGTTTCAGAAAAAAAATCCTCCTCTTCACCTCTATCTTGACCACAAAAGACATCAAATGAGTGCAGCCATATCTTTCTGTAGCTTTTGGTTAGAAGACATCCTCTTGGAAGGAGCCACACGGATTTCAATCTTTAGCGACATATCCTTCCACCTTATGACCCTGCAACCAGTCTCTAATTCACTATCACTCTGCCCAGCCATGAGCTCAGAGCTACGTATGCCTTCTTTAGTGAGAAGCTGCCTGAAAACAAGACCTATGTGTCATTCCATTGGTTCTCAATCTGGATACAACTTATTGTTTTGTATGATGTCTTTTTGAGGGGTAGATTAGCATGATATGTGATGATTAGGTTTTTTTGGGGCATGCCACTGGTAAACAAGGTTATTAGCACATGACTAACCCAATTCACGAAGGGGGTGGGGGTGGATGGGTGGGCGGGCGGGGTTTCACTTCTCCCAATGGCGTGTTTGCACTGAGGTTAACAGCTCACTTCAAATTGCTTCTTCCATATGAGCCGGGCCCATTGGTAGCTTCTTTCATTTTTGGCTTTGACTTGTGTTTTACATCTTTAGATATACTCTCTTTTCAAAAACACATCTTTAGATAATTGAAAATTATTTCAAGAAACTAAAGTTTTCAAGAACAAGAAAGAATTTACAATGTGGATACAACTGAAATCAATTTCGGTACTATTAGTGATACTACAAGTGATTTTGTAACTTGTCAGATCTTACCATTATATCACTAATTGTACTAAAAAACATACTTTGCATCACTAGTTATACTAATGAATGAACTTTTAGAAATAAAATATTTCAAGAAGAGGAAATAATTACCTCAAAAAAAGAAGGGGAGAGAATTAAGATGTTTTGTTTTCTCAACATATGATTAAAACACTCTTTAAAAGAACATATGATTAAAACAACTTTGATAGCTCTTTTGATATCCTGAGATACAATTTTGTTACGAAAAGAGGGAGTGAGATCACACGAACACAGAAGAACACATGAGATTTACGAGGTTCACCCTAGATCACAGCGAGACCCCCACAAGGGACGAGCAGCTTTGCCGCCCTCATTGCTAAAGCGCCAGACTATGTAGGGCCCATATAGAATTACAACTGAGTTCAGATTTAAGGCATTATCAACAAATTTAATAAGCAATTTCTGTATTTACCACATAGTAGGCAATAAAGTGTGGATAATCACATCATATAGTTTCAGAATTCTCAAAGATGGGCTCTTATTCAACAACTGAATTCTCACTTGATGCATACATCTCATGTAATATATCTGTTTTTCAAAATGTTAGTTCCTTGTACAGTAATTAGTTTTTTTTTTTTTGAGAATTTGTAAAGTGATTAGTTGGGAAAATGAACTATGTTTTTAGAAGACCATGCTATGAGGCTCAACTATTTGTTGGATGCCAGTGCAGAACTCAGACTTATAGAAATATGCAGAGATTCCTTCTCATAACCATGTCAGAGAATGTTTACTTTTATCCGGGAGTTCCTTTAGATAGTTATTGATATGCCATATTCTCTATTTATTCTCTTTATATATCCTTACCATGTCTCGCCTATTCCAGGTGGACATTGCTCCAACTTTAGCTCTTCTCTTTGGTGTTCCAATTCCAAAGAACAACATAGGTGTGGTGATAATGAGCATGTTTGATGAACTTCCAGGTTTTTCCTTCAACATCAAATGTCAAAATTGTGATGACGAGATAACTTTTATGAGCATTGATGTGTAAAAACACTAAATGATATATCATAATGAATTATCAAGTTTGATGGTTTTGTTTTGAATTGCAGATGAACAAAAGCTTCGAGCTTTAGAGCTGAATTCATGGCAACTGCTAAGGTTGTTACAAGCACATTCACCTGGTTCTTTTTCTGGAGGCTTAAGTTTCTGCAGTGATGCACATTATTTGCAAACAAATCAATCAATTGGTTGCAACACGGAAAATCTGTTAAACTTATTTATTAAAGCTAGAGAGGTTCATAATCTGTGGCAGCTTCATCGGGATTCTGGATCCAAGTAAAAATAAATGGACCATCTTTATTTTAACTACTTTCGTATTTATGCCTGTATAATATATTATTTTTAACTCTCATTTTCTTTATTTTTTTTTGCAGGTCTAATAATTCTGATAACCTGAAACTCGCTATTGAATCTTACAATACCTTCCTTAGAAATACGAGTGAGTGGTTGTCTCGCAGAGCCACTGATGTAATACACATTTCCTTGATGAGTGAATTAGTGAGAGACACTTTGTGCACTGGATAGATTGTGTCTCAGATAACTGCACAAATTTATGATCATTTTTTTTTATTTTGCAGAGACCAAGCAAATATCTTTTTTCTGGAATCACTATAATCCTAGTATCATGTGGTCTTCTGATTAGTATTCTCTTTTGCTTTCTCAAGCAAGTACATGTCACACAAAAGAAATGCTGGTCTCAACACAAAAAGCTGAAATATAGTTGGCATGGGGAAGAAGCATTTATAATTGTTGGGATCTTAATGCATGTTATGAGTCTCGGTGCAAGCTCCATGGTGGAAGAAGAGCAATACACATGGCATTTTTTGGCATCTACCCTCTACTTGATATTCTTATTCAACACAACCAAATCAGTCTTTGAGAGACAAGGATCACATCTAAAGGCAATGAAAACAGAGGGGGCAAGTTGTCCTCAGACTTCAATTAATGGGGAAGGCAGTGATGCATCCAATGTGCCCGGAACATTCAGGTGCATTCAGGGCAGATACCAGATATTGTTGATTCTTATAGTCCTAATTTGTGGGAGGATATTAAGAGGTTGGCATCAAGGTGGTGTCAACTGGGTTCATCTTCCTGATATTTCAAAGTTGCTTGTGAAAGCAGGGCCTTTTACTGTCAAAGCTTTCCAGATATGCTCACTTATAATTCTATTAATACTGAGTTCATTGTCCACTATTATGGTCAAGTTTAGGAATTTCATAATTTATCTCATTTGCCTGAGCCATTTTCTATGTGGGTTGCTGGTACTGCTGCATATAATTTTAACTCAAAACCACGAAGTTGTGCCACTGGATCCTAGCACCAATTTGATAGCTCAGATCTTCTACATCACTGCTGGAAGCACAGTGCTTTTAACTGGTTTAACATCACCGTTTGTTTTACCTCTTCACGGTGAAAAAAGCTTTGTCTCAACTGCACCTTTTAGGAACTCTTATTCTCAGGATGTGGAATGTAATAATTTTATATTAGGAAGTCAAGAATCGACTTATCTAATTGGAATCACATGCATGAGCTTTTGGTGCCTTCTACAGCTGCTTCTGCAACAACCAATAAACTCTGTGCCCATAGTTTTGATTTTCTTACAGATAATGGCCAGCATAATCCTTTTTTCAACTTTTGAGTCAAACAGGAAGCACTGGGTTGAGGTTAATTGACTGAACTCTGATGTTCTTTTCAAAACATTGTTCTTCAGCACATTATAAACTTCTGAAGCTCAATATCTGAGATACAGAGTATTTACACATTATGATATTATGCAGATTGCTGCATTATACTTTCTAGGAATGGCAGGCCACTTTGGTCTTGGAAACAGCAACAGCCTAGCTACTGTTGATGTTGCGGGAGCTTTCATAGTAATATACATTCTTACATATTTTTGCTAATTACATCACATTCTTCATTGTCTTGTCCTTTTACTGCTTCTAGTGTCCCTAAGCATTGTGGTTGCTTTACATGTATCAGGGAATTTCGAAACACTCAACAGTCCTATCGGGTATCTTGATGTTCATTATTACATACGCAGCACACATTTTATCATTTCTGGGCATGTTGACATACATTTCAGTAAAAGGTCTGGGATGCCTCATTCGGCAGAACTCAGACTGGACTTCTGTCCTGCAAGTGATGGTTGGATTTCCTTGTCTGGTCCCACTGGTCTTTAACTCAATTATGCTGCCTGCATTCACCATTATCCTGTGGTTAATGAGAGGTCATCTGTTTGTCTGGAGTGTTTTTTCACCAAAGTAAGTTATGCAGAATGTTCACTTTTGAATTGCTGAGATTTCCTTGATGCATAACTAGATCAACTTATTTGTTTCTTTTTTTGGTTGCTCAGAAGTTTTACAAGATTTTTTTCAAATTTCTATAAGATATTAAATCAGTTTCTGTCTTCAAACTTTAAGTGAACCAAAGAATGGTATATTTATGTCATCATACTCGGGGATTCCTGTAATTTATATGTTTGTTATGGTTCGTACAATAGTCGCAGACTTGCTAAATTGAAATTCCTTCCAAGAAAAACAGTAGTATATCATGTTAACTTTTACAAACATTTTATGCAACTTGATTCCCTCGGTCGTCAGTTGTCAAAATTATTCAATAATGTACTAGCATATTAGCAAGATGTTTATGTAAAGTTGCATAGTCCAAGTGCAGCTTTTTATTATTTTATAGTTTCAAAAATTAAATGGAAATTGCTGACACCATATTTACATTGTTACTACTTACTACAGTCTATGACAAACCTACTATGATCTTAAAGTTTTAAGATGCTTCTGATCACCTGCTGATATTCTTCTTTTCTCTATGAATCAGTTGGAATGGTCAAGGCAGCATAACGACTTAATAATGCATGAGATTGGACTTCGTTTTATCCTTTCCTTCTTTTCTCATCTCACAACTTATTCACTTTCTCTAATGTATTTTCCATGTCATAATGAAACTTAGTGGGCTATTTCTATCTTTTGTAATTTATCTGTGAACTCTATTCGTTAGCAATATAGCTGACTACTACTACGCTGCTACTTTTGTTGCCTTGTTATTCAAACGAATTTTCATAATCAATCTGTTTTCTTTTACAGGTATCTATATGTCTGTGCTGCAACGGTTTGTGTATATATTGGGGTATTATTGATAGCTATGACAGGTGCGTACACGTGTTTTGTGTCATCTTTGAGAACAAAGAAATTGAAGGCAAAGATCCATTAATTGTTTTTTTTTTCATTTAGCCAATTATTGTCGGCAAAAGATTGCTCATAATTTATGCAGAACACTTTTTTTTTTGAGGTACTACTGATGGCCTGTAAAGAAGATGAATTACTTACCCCTTCCACATTTTGCACACCATTCCACTGAACTTGCATTGTTGATTTCATTACATTTTTTTTTGCGCAGATTGTTGATCTTATTACATTTCTGCCCCTTTTTCTGTTCTTTCGTTCTTAAATTTGTGAAGTGATTGTTTTTGCTCAAAAATATTGGAACTAGTAACTGGTGATTGATTGTTCAAACGATTGAAATTGTTACAAGTCTTCAAACATATTACTTGCTGATCCTTGTGATTTGATCCCGGGGCCGAAGTGAGCTGGCTGGGTCATGTCATAGAACAATGTAGGTATATTAGTAGAAAATATATAGTTAATACGAAAAAAAGGATAAAAGATTAGTGATAATTTTATGTTGATGAATATATTGCACATTTGTATGTGTAGTTAGATGAAAACATGTCTTTAGACTTTACCATCTTTTTTCTTCATTATAGATTTAATTAAATAAAACTAAACTATAATTGTTCCTTTTCTTCAATCTCATAATTATTCGTGCTCTAAAATGTTAAAATATATGGTTGAGCATGTATATCCTATTTATATTTTGGGTTGAGCTTGATTTAGTCGGAAAGATGATCATGCGAATAAAGAATGTGGAATTAAGTTAAAGAGAAAGGAAGGAAATCTAGGGTGTTCACGAGTCGGATTGGATCGATTCGTCAAAATCTACTCGGGTCAGGTCAAGTCCCTTTTAAGGGCTAAATCGGACTTGACCCGACCCGGTTCGGTCGGATTGGGTGATCGGATTATCCGACCACTCAATTTTTATTTGTTAAATTTTTTTTCTTACTATTTTATATTTATTTAATATAAAAAAATATTTAATATTTATTTTAAGGCATAAAATAAATTTTCTAACTATTTAAAAATTATTTTTGCATTTAAAATATTTTTTTAATATTGTAAATTTTTTAAAGTAAATAAAAACTTAAGTTTAATTAAAAAAAATAAAAAAATCGGATCATTGGATTGGGTTTGGTCAACTCGGGTTGGAAAAATCCAATTCGACCTATGGTCCAGTCGAGTTCGAGGCTTACGGGTCGGGTTCGACCCGACCACCGAACTAGGTTGAGTCGTGTTGGATCGTTAGGTTCACCGAGTTCGAACCGACCCGGTGAACACCTCTAAGGAAATGAGTGTTAAGTAATAATTTTATTTGGACAATTTTATTCTTTATATATATATATATATATGGTTAAAGATGAAATACATATTAAATATGTTTTTGAGGAGTGAAAGAAAAATGAAGAGTTATTTCCTTATACCTCTCTTAAATTATCATAATTTTTTGCATCTAATTCTAATATACAAACTCACTGCAGTGCCCTCTTAAATTATTTTACGATTTTATTTGTCTAGTTTTGTTAATTTTTTCATCAATTTCGATTTTTTTTAAAAGTCTCCCATTCTAATATCTAAAAATTTAAAATAATACATAATAATAAATATAAAAAAGAAAATAGGAAAAAGGCGGCGATGCCCCCCTCCTCTTTTTTTTTCTTATTATGTATTATTTTAAAATTTTAATATTAGAATAGAGTAGAGAAAAGTAGTTTAGTCATTTAATAAATAAAAAAAAATTAAAATTGATGGGAAAGTTAACAGGTAGATGGACTAAACTAAAATCGCGAAATAATTTAATGAGTGTTACAGTGAGTTCGTATCTTAAAGTTAATGGGGAGGTAGAAGGAAATAAAGAAAAAAGACAAAACCCAATATCTACACTAATTTTCCTAAGGGGGTGTTTACATCTTTTCACATTATTTGACAATCTACATTACTTAATAGAATGATTATCACCTATTAAATTATTAATAATGTGCATTACTTTATTTATTATATACGAGTAATCTCTCTAACAATTTAAATGATATTGTACTATTTTTACTAAAATATCCTTTATCACTAATATTAAGTTAAATATTATATAATCCAACTAAAAATAAAAATAATAAATTAAATAAATATGATTATAAATATTTCATATATTTTTAAAATAAAATAATGGTGATGAATATATATAATATTTAAAATAATAATAAATAATAATATGCAATTCATGTGAATAATAAAAAAATATTTTTAAATAAATTAATATTATTAATTATGATAATAATGATTGTAATAATATTATTTATTATTGCCATATGAATTTTTATATTCTATTTGTCTAAGATTAAAAAGGGCAAGGATGGAAAGAGAATAAAAATAAATTATCATTTGTTGTCAATATGAATGGACATTCTCTTCTTAGTTAATGTAGATTCCACTTCTGCATTATTAAGCAATTCATATTACATACGAATTAAGATAAAATAAATAAGATAATATGGTGGACTCAGATAATTTAACTAGATTAACGGTAATCTAGAAAGATTACTCGTAGGGAAAGCCCTATATGAGGTTAATGAGTATGTAGAGCACTCCGCTCTACACCTCCATGTAGAGCGCTTATTTCATATCATTTAATTAATTTAATAATTATAATTCATTACTAATTTGATTATATACTTCTTAGATGAAATAATATATATTTATTTGGGTAATTTGATAACAAAAATGTATCATCTAAGACTAAATAAATTACAGTCGTTGAATAGTCATATTTATTAACATGCCTTGATCATGATCATCGGATAATCCGATAATTTTCATTTTAATCACCTTTACTATTTAACATATACTTTAAATTAATATATAATTATTTTATTAATTTAATAAGTTAAATTAGTGCTATACATCTGTTCTACGTCAAATGCTCTACATATGCATTTTTCTCCCTAAAATATTATGTATACTTCTTTTCTTGAATTTAAAAGAAAATTGACGTTGTAATTACTAATTCTTAGATTTACAAAATTTCTAATGATTCTGCGTAAATTTTGAACTTTGCAAAGTTTTAAAAAGCTATTCATATAAAAATTATATCATTCATATATGGATTCTTCTAATTAATAGTTTTAATAATAGATCACAATCGTAAATTTAAAATACGACGATTAAAAATTATATTAGACACCATGGCAATAAAATGGTGGATGACACTCAAATTAAAAAGTTTATTATAATATGACATTAATATAATATGGCATAGTATATAATATTATATTATACAAATAGATACCTACATATCAAATTTGATTCATGTCAGGTTAGTGAGTAGTAAGTTCACTTTAACTAGTTAAATACTCTCTCTCTCTCACACATATATATATATATATATATATATATATATATATATATATATATATATATATATATATGAGACGTATTAGGGCACTGTGCAATTTCATATTTTTGGACCATCAAATTGGCATCATTTTGATGGTTCAAATTATTTATGTTTTGGACTGTCAGATCAAAATAATTTTAATCTGATAGCCCAGAACTATGTGATTGCACCCTAATATAACTATATATATAATATGTAATGTTTAATTATAAGAAAATGATGATTTATTCCCTTAATATACTATTTGAGGCCCTTAATCTAAATTTAAAATAATAATTCAAACAAAAATCTTTATATATTCTAAATAATTGATTAGTTCTTTAACAAAAAGAAATAAAGTAATGCACCGGAAAAATAGCGAAACATTAATAAACAACTATAACACTGATTTTTATATAAATTCTAAATAAAATGCTAATTTGTTGATGTTTTATACTTTTGCGGCATCTTTATGTATATATTAAATATTTTGTTGAATATATCTGCTCTCCAACTTTGACTCTAACCCCATTTTTTCTTTTTATTTTCGGTTGGATTGCACGTAGATTGAACAGTAGCTTACACCTAAATAGATAAAATAAAAATATTTAAATCTGACTTATAGCAACTCAAGAACTTAACTTGTTTGATTATTTTTTAATGTCTGACCTATTTTATTAGCCTATCAAATTAAATATATATTTTTTATGATATATAAATTAAATACAATAAATCTTATTTATTAAAAAATAATAAATATGAACTAAATAAAAGAGGCATCATTAATTTATTTTTTTGAGCATATAATAAAAATAATAGTATAGAATTCAAAATTAAAGATTAAAAAATAAAAAATATCCGACTACCATAAATTAGTCTAAATCCATCTTTTTTCAAAAAATATTTTTATTTTCTTAAAATTATATATATAATATAATATAGCAATAAATTTTGACCTCATAAACTATTTACTTTGCTAATAAAGAAGACATTGGTCAATCGAAAGTATTTTTCTGATAAAACAATTATACAAAATGATATGATTATTTATTATACAAACTCAAGAATAAAAACAGTTTTAGCTATCCTTTAGTACGTATAAATGAACGATACTATTATATATTAAACTGTTTTTCTTAATTCTTTTTTTTCGCTAAGCATTTTCTTTTTCTTTTTTTTTTTTGTTTTGAAACTTAACTTTTCTCTGAAAATAGTTTAAGTCATGAATAACAGCTTGGCTAAGCATTTCGACTAATGCATAGCGGTTAATACTAAGCAAATGAAAGAAAAAAAATGAAATAATCCATAAGTATACAATGACAAGAATGAATATAAGACCACATATTTATAATTTATATTCGTACGTGAAGTTTAGTTAGTTTTCATTTATATGCACAATGAACTATTGATTCTAATTATATTTTGTTTCAAAAAAAAATATTCAATGTATTAAAGCATAAAAAAAAGAGAGATCTACTCAAACTATTATAAGCTTTTCCAAATGAGGAAAATGTATATATAAAGCATTCAAGATAGAAAAAATTAATTTTACTTATTAAATTAATAAAATTATACTAATTTATTTATTAGTTAAATAATAAATTTGGTCAATATTAACTATGATGTTTGTGATCAAGTTATTTTAACAAATAATTTAATCTTTATAGTATTTTTATAATTAAGTTAGCTCAATAAATATTTTAATTCATCTAATATATATACACTTAATTTAAATTATAACAATTGAATAATAAGAAAAAAATGCTCTCTATTACGGTGTAATATGGTATGTTTTACTCACTCATTAAGCTCTTCCCAAAAACATACTCTGCAATAACAAATAAAATTTTGGTTGACACAATGAGTTACTGAGATTGGTGAACCTAAACAGAAAAAATAATAATATCAACAAAAAAGTAAACTGTTAAGAAAATAAATGAGATGTGATATCTGAGGATCTGAAAAACAAACAAATATTTTTTAGAAAAAATACATTTGGAACTAATTCCGATTATTTGGAAACTTGCTCATTTTTCTACTTCAATCTCGTGAAAATTTTCTTTCTAAAAAAATATGTTTACCATATTATATATATATATATATACTAAATAATGCCTATTTATTTTTTTTCACGGAAATTTAATTTTATTTCTCCTTCAAGAAATATTGGCATAGATTCGCAGGACCCCGCTAAATATGTATTGTTCCTGAATTGTGCGACAGGTAGAGTCCAATAGACGCAGATATTGGAGCATTAATTCCCAGTTTGATTCGATTACGGTGGCGCTCTTCGCTGGAATTGGAATCAAGAGGAAATCGAAGAAGACCGAGGTCGTTTGCTCTCGGTTACTGGCAGCAGCGTCTCGATCTGCATTGCAGCGTTCCTGGTACTCTTTTGCCTTCTTCACGTCTCAGTTACTTCCAAATCCTCCATCATCTCTCTCTTCTGCTTGTGTTTTCTTTTCTATCATCACAGGCAACCATACATGACACTACTGTTTTCTGTTTACTTGCTATCTCAGAGGTTGATCATATCTTTATGGTTTTGCTGTGCCTTTCTTGTTTCTTGTTCTTGTTATGCTTCCTGTGTTCTGTTTTTATCTGTTCTTTTATCCTGTTGTTGTTTCATCGTTCGATGGAGGAATTCGCTTAGTCATGATCATGTCTGCCTCTTGGGTTTGATGCTTTCCTGTGAAATCTCTTCTTGCTTTCGATGGGATCCTAAAGAGGACCGAAGTGAATAAAACTAGATATTTACTACCCTTTGACAAGTTGTTAATAACACGAAAAATTATGTTCATAATATAATCCACACTTTATTTACTCAAATCTGCTCTGTCGGAGAGATAGCTGAGTTCAAACTCGGATTGGAAGTAATTTTTTGGGTATTATCATTTTGTTTGTGAACTGCAACTACTACGTTGTGTTCTTTATATCTTTGCAACTGAGACTCGTACATCTGTTCATGAATTCCTGCATGATATCTCTGCGCATATATATGTTGCATTCTGATTCGAGTATTTTTCTAGTTTTTGTTCATCAAGCAACAATTTTCTTTGCAACTGTTCTGACTTGGCTGAAGTTGCAAACTGTTCTTGCTAAAGATTTCTGAAGCATCTCATGCTGCATAATGCCTATGTAGGTTTCAGTTTCATTCAATTGTATAAGATGTCAGCCTCATCTACCTGCGATCAAGTGAGAACAAAATATATTCCAGGGGATGTGGTATGGATAGGGATCAATAATTCGTCACTGTGGCCTGCTCAGGTGCGTTTAATGATATCTGTATATCGCGCTAAGAAAGCATTTCTTTTTTTCCTCAACTCTCAAGTACTTGGAAACTCCACTCATCATGGCCAAAGCTCCCGTAAATCCAATTTCAGTAGCGTGCACTTCAACTTGTTTTAGGTGAATAAGCTTTCTTTCAAGTTTCTAGCAAACGAGAAGGACTTCAGAAATTGGTGTACGTTCAAGTTTCTAGCAAATGGGAAGGACTTGAAATTGGTGTACTTATTCTTGTTTAAGACTAAATGAGCCTTTGATTTGTTTCAAGTGTAGCTATATATCACTTTCTCCTTAAAACTGATTGTTCATATTTTAATGTGGTTTGAACGTTGAACTTGTCAAATGGTTTAGAATATAATGATTGGAGAACATATAGTAAAATTGATGATATACTTGCAACCAACAACAACCGACTCGACTAACTTGTGTTACCACAATCCACACAAAATCAGGTGCTGGTAATTGATACTTTTAGTCTTCTATGTCCTGAACAGTTGGTACATTCCTCTGCTGCTTAACGACTTGCTACTGGAGTTGCTTAATATCCTAATCTTTTCCTAGTCGTGATACATTCAAAGAGCATTTTTTTTACTGTCAGCATTGGTTGGTCTTCTTTTGGTACTTTTATAACTCATTTACTAACACTCAGTTATGGCATTTATCATCCTAACCTTCTCTCTCTTTGGTATTTGTAAGATGTTTTTTCTCATCCATTTTTAAGGTCGTTGATAAGATTTCCAATAAAATGGCACCAGAAAAGAAGACGAAAGATGATATTCTCGTTCGTTTGTATGGAAGTTATAACCAGTGAGTGGCTTACTGCTTGTTGTTTAATATATATATATATAGTTATGTATATAGTATGTATACTTGTGTGTGCATCAACAACATATAACTTCTGGAACTTTGCTTCTTCCTTCCACAGCTTATATGTGAAACCTGGTAAATGCATGAAAATTGAGAATGTAAGTAGCTTTCATTTCGAAGTTGTAACTACTTAACCTTCTTTCTTTCTTTCTTTTCCTTTTCTTGGAAAGTTGAAATCCTAAATTTCTTCACCTCTATGTGCTTTGAAGTTATCAAAACTTCAAAAACGTTGACCTGGTTATACCTTCTTTATCATGCTTAGCTCCTCAAACAAGAAAATATTAGCCCGAAGGAAGCGTTCCAATTATCATTGGAGGAGGTAGCATCGCTCATTTATGAAAAATATGACAAAAGTTTGTTTTTCTTTAGAACTGAACACTGAGGCATTTCCATCTAATTCGACTATTTGACTGCAGGACGTTTCTGTTACCATAAGAAGAAGAAAATCCGAGAGAATATTTTCTGAATTCAAAGGTTAGTGGTGAAGAACAATATGCTTTTAATCTGATTTCAATTCTCCCTTTTATTTCCCTTATATTGTGATAAATCTTAGTAATTATTAGGTTAGCTGACAGGTACAAACCCATGCATCCCGACTGTCAGCAGTTTTGTTCAGATATGTCATTTGGGAACAGTTCTGGATAATGAATTAATGATATTTTCTGTTTCTAGTAGCCGAATACATTCAATCAAATTAGGTTATGTTAAAATCAGTTAGATTAAGTGTTCATTCACACATATTTAATTGGTTTCCATTTGAAAGTCACTGCATGTTTCACTTTTGTTAAACTTTGCTTCTGTTTCTCGTAAGTAATGGACCTGTTCATGAGGATAATCTATATATATATATATATATATATAGATATATAGATAGATAGATATTTAATATATTCTCCGTCTTCGCTGAAGTGGTCTAAGTGTTCTTGCTAAAGATCTCTGAAGCAAGGTTGCAAGATCGGAATCTTATATAAGATCGCAGGGGGATCATAAGTGGTGCGTAAAATGATGTAGCAAAATAAAATCGCTAACAAGTGCACTAATCGCTCAAGTAATATAGTAAAAAGGAGTAAGAGTGTCGAACTCACGAGGAATATTATTAATTCAATATCTGAATCTTTAAATTAATAAGAGAGGAAAAACATGGATTTTGAAAATGAGTTTTATAAAATAAAATAAAGAAAATAAAATAAAGATAAGATAATGGTGTTGAAGTTAGGCCTTAGGATGAAAATAAATCAGGATAAATATTTGAACCATAAAAGAAAAATTTAATCTTTAATGATGGATTAGAGTCCCCTTAAATTATTAACTTGACATAATTAAATTGCGGTCTCCACAAATTGGCATCCCCTCAATCTAAGTATGCAAATTAAACTATATTAATTTAATAAGAATTGAAGTCTCCACAAACTGGAATCCCATCAAATTATATTAAAATTAAGACGCATTAAATTGGATTCCCTAGACTATTAATCACTCCACAAACTGGTATAGATTAACAGGCCACACAAATTTGATTCTCCACACACTAGTTATCAAATTCATGTCAATTATTAATTTCACATAAAATCAATTAATTTAATTAATGAATTTTGAAATCAAATAGTCCACAAACTGGTAATTACTCAACTCAGAAATCCAAATAATTAAATCAAAAGCACTAAGCACAATTAACTAATTGATCAGAAAAGATTAAAACAAATAATGTAGAGTCCAAATAGTTTCCCTTCAATAATAATCTCCTAAAATAATAATCTTAAAAAGAACATAGAGTTCATCCTAGAAATTCTGGAGAGATAATAACAATAATAATTGGAAGAATTACATCCAAACTAGAAGTAGAGCTCTCGAATTGGGCAGACAGTTGGGCAGCCTCTCGGACTTGATCAGGGTCGCAATCAACCTCCAGCCGTCGCACCTCTCTCCTCTTGGTCGTAGCCTGCAGACTCACGACTCGTCGTGAAAGAAAACCTGAACTTCAGAGCACACCTTGGAACGACGGATTCTTCACGTATTTATAGGTGCGGACGACCTTCAATTTGATCCCGACCGTAACATCGTACGGTTGACTTTAAAATTGTGAGATAAACTCGGCCAAAAATGATAATTCTTCTAACTATTATGCCCAAAAGATAAATCCTTTTATCTTTACCCCCTTTGAATCTCGGCCAAAACAAAATTCTTTTATCTTTACGCCCTATGGATCTCGGCCAAAACCAAGATTTCCTTGCCATTACCCCCTCCAAATGTCGGCCAAAACAATAATCCTTTATCCAATTCTCGGCCAAAACGAAAAGTCTTCATGCCATTACGCCCAAAAAGATAAAATTTTTTATCTTTACCCCTTCATATCTCGACCAAAAAGTGATCATCTCCTTTGTAATCTCGCCCAAAATGATGAAATCTGATCTCGTTATGCCCAAAATTCAAGTTGCATTCGTTTTTACCCCAACGAAGTAAAGATGTAATTTATCCAACCATGAGATCATCTCGGCCGAAATATAATTCTTTACGACCGATTCATATTACCTGCACAATAATTATAAGAATTAAGTAAATTCCTCTTTAGTTAAAATATTCAAAACATTAATAATTAAAATCGATAAATCCGGAATTACGACTAAAAGTGACTAAAAATGATGCATGCCATGAACAAATTACAGAAAAATTAATTAAAATAATAATCTAAAATATGTTGTATTTTGCATGCATCAATAAGATCGAAGATCGTAAGACCGGACCGAGGATCGTAAAATCCTACATATTAATAAAATAATATAATTTTAAAATAATAAATATATTTTTGACAAAATTTTCGCATTGAAATCTTAAATTATACCTCACTAAGATATTTTTTATTGATTCTTAAGCCAAATTATATCAAAACATATTAAAAATGAACAAAAATATATTTAACTTCATATAAATTATTTTTTAATATCATAAATATATTTTTAATTAATATTCAAATGATTATATTAATCATATAAGATCGTATAAGATCGGATAAGATCGTAAGATCATGTGATCAAAATTAAGATTGTATTAAGATCTTACGCATAAGATCCTCAAGATAAGATCGAGATCGGAAAGGGTATTTAAGATCGTAAAATCGTAAGATCTTAAGATCTAGATCGGGATCTTGACAACCTTGCTCCGAAGCATCTCATGTTGCATAATGCTATGTAGGTGGAAGCTTCAGTCAATTGTGTACGATGTCAGGGTTCAGTAAAGATGACTCCTCATCTACTGGCGATCAAGAGAGAACAAAATATATTCCAGGGGATGTGGTATGGATACGGATCAATAACTCATCACTGTGGCCTGCTCAGGTACGAAAGATTTTCTTTTGTCCTCAACTCTCAAGTACTTGGAAACTTCACTCACCATGGCCAAAGCTCTTGGAAATCCAATTTCATGAGATGCACTTCAACTTGTTTTAGGTGAACAAGCTTTCTTTCAAGTTTCTAGCAAACTGGAAGGACTTAAGAAATTGTTCTACTTATTTTTGTTTAAAACTAAATGAGCCTTTCCTTTGTTTCAAGTGCAGCTATATATCACTTTCTCCTTAAAAGTGATGGTTCATATTTTAATGTGGTTTGAACATTGAAGTAACTTGTAAAATGCTTTAGAATCTAATGATTGGAGAACATAAAGTGAAATTGATAATATACTTGCAACCAACAACCATGACGAGACTAATTTATGTTACCACAGTCCACACAAAATCAGGTGCTGGTAATTGATACTTTTAGTCTTCAATGTCCTGAACAGTTGGTACATTCCTCTGCATGCATTTTTTTTACTGTCAGCATTGGCTGGTCTTCTTTTGGTACTTATATAACTCATTTACTAACACTCAGTTATGACATTTATCATCATATCCTTCTCTCTCTTGGTATTTGTAACATGTTTGCATCCTTTTTTAAGGTCATTGATAAGATTTCTCATGAAATGGCACCAAAAAAGAAGACAAAAGATGATATTCCTGTTCGCTTGTGTGGAAGTTATAACCAGTGAGTGGCTTACTGTTTGTTGCTCTTCTTTGCATATATATGTGTGTGTGTGTTTGTGCGTGCATCAACAACATATAACTTCTGGAACTTTGCTTCTTTTTTCCACAGCTTATATGTAAAACCTGGTAAATGCATGAAAATTGAGAATGTAAGTATTTTTATTTCGAAGTTGTAACTACTTAACCTTCTTTCTTTCTCTTTTTTTCTTTTTTCTTGGAAAGTTGAAATCCTAAGCTTCACCTCGACGTGCTTTGAAATTATTAGAGCTTACAAAAAGTTGACCCGTTATACCTTCTTTATGATGCTTAGCTCCTCAAGCAAGAAAATATTAGCCTGAAGGAAGCATTCCAACTATCATTGGAGGAGGTAGCATCACTCATTTATGAACAATATGCCAAAAATTTGTTTTTCTTTAGAATTGAACATGGAAGCATTTTCATCTAATTCGACTATTGAGTGCAGGAAATTTCTGTTACCATACGAAGAAGAAAATCCAAGAGAATATTTTCTGAATTCAAAGGTTAGTGGCGCAGAATGATATGCTTGTAATCTGATTTCAATTTTCCCTTTTATTTTCCTTATATGGTCATAAATCATAGTAATTATTACGTTAGCTAACAGGTACAAACCCATGTATACACACTACCTGCACAACATGCTCCTAGTTCCTTTCCAAATTATGGCAAAGATAGTTCTTTGCTGAAGGATACATGGTTCTTCAGTTGCCACTTTCAGAACGGACAAAAGGAATAGAGGAGAGCCAAATTGAAAAACAAATGTATTTAAGACCACAGAATTCTCTATTTTTCCACTAGAGAATGTTGATATACTGTCACATTAACCTCAAAGTTGTTATGTCAATATTCTATATTTATGGACTTCTTCATTTTATGTGTATTTTCTGTAGAAGAAGCACGTCTAAGTTTTCTACTCCAAGCATTGGCATTCCTTCACATTAATGTCGGGACGTTTCTTTTTAATTTTTGTAGGTGATTCAGCTGAAGCTCCTATAGTCAGAAAGAGAAACAAGGTTAGCTTTGCGAAGAACCCAAGGACTGATACCAGTAACTAGAATAAGAGTTGCCGGATTGTTCTTTCCGTTCCGTAAAAAAAAGGGGAAAGTGTTGCTGTGTTGATCTTATAATTTGACAAGTACAATTTCTCTTCCAACCACAGCCTTCTCCAATTAAACCAAATGAAACAAGAGCAAAGGCAGAAGTGAAAGATGATTTGAAGCTTGATGGTGCAGGAAATGCACTTAAAGATGAAGCCAGGAAAACGAGGCTAACATATAAGGCAAGAGCTGACATGTCCAAGGACGATCGCATTGGAAGAGCTGAAAAGCAAACTGATATGAAGAAAACGAGAGTAGCTTTTGCCGTTGGAACTACAAACCAAGGGAGTTTTAGACGGTCATTTGTTAATGAAGTTGTGGAACAGGTATCAGATTCCAAACAACAAACACCAGACAAGTTTGCATCAGAAGAACAGGATGCAATATGGAAAACAGTGGGCACTAATGAAAATTCTGAAATCAAAGATGCTAGGCAAGGGGCGTCTGGCCTAGTGACACTTGAAATTGCAACACACAGAGGCACTAAAAGTTCACGCTGTGGCGATTTCAAAGCTGAGCTGACTACCAAGCCATACAATCTTAGGAGAAGCATACATATGAAGCGCCAATACTGACTCTGGATTGACAAATGCAACTGTAAGATCAACAGATGGAGCATCAGCAAACAAAACAACACGAGGACGTCGAGGAACAGCTAGAACACGTTGCAAGCAATCGCGAGTTCGGAGAAAACGGTTAAACAGACGTATGCAGAACTGAAGAAATAAATCTTGCTTTTGGTTTGAGAAGCAATGTAGTATGTGGAAGAATGCATGCGTGCGTGCAAACTTGATCAGTAAGTATATACATTTGTTCATACCCACGAAAAGAGAAGACCTGTATATATGTTCACGGCATTGATGCATTTCGTTGTTCGGGTTCAATTTTGATGCTCCACATTTCTGATATTTTGTTTCAAACTATACACTACATCCACGAAGAAATCTGATCGACTTCCTTGTGCTATGAGAAACCAGAGATCATGCTTTATAATTCTAATGACGGGCAATGTTTTTAATATCTTGCTATTGTGAATCCTATTATCATTGAATTTAGTAAAATATATACATATACAATATATATAAGATTTCTTTAACCTTGATGCTTGAATTTTCTTATTATCTTCAGTAAGATCTTGAGCATACATCGTCTTTTATAACGTATTATATACCAGAAACATTGGCTCAAATACATTATAAATGCGCAGTTTCATGGCATTGAGATATGATTGATGTCTCTATATTTCTTCTATATATGTATATATTTTTGGGTGAAGATCTTGATCCAAGATTATTAACACTTCTCCAAATTACTTATTTTATGTTGGGTTAATCTGAAATAATAAGTATTTTGAATTGTCAAGTGGGAACCACCAATGATCTTCATAATTTATTAAGTTATGCCTTAATTTTCGATTAAAGACGGAAGTCGTCCTTCATAATTGTGAAGTGGGAACTACCAATGAAACATCTTGATCTTCAATTAAAGACGGAAGTCGTCCTTCATAATTTTCGATTGAATTTTCCATTGAAAATTACGAATGCCATGTAATCCATCGCAAATTAATAGATATATTAAATTCTATAATTTATCTAAATATTAAATTTTATTTCCATTACAATAAATATAGTTATATTATATATTTATGAAATATTAAAATTTGAATAATTAGATATTATAATTATAAGTTATATTATTAAAATCTAGAGGGAGGTGAAGAGAAACTAAGTGGGAGAGGGGAGAGAGGAGAGAAGGAGAGGAAGGCATCAAGGGAGAGAGCATGGGGCAAAGAGAGAGCGGAAGGGGAGAGGGAGAGAGAAAATAGGGAAGGGAGAGCGGAAGGGGAGAGGGAGGGGGAGAATAGAGAAGAGAGAGAGTTAATAGTTGGATGTGATTGGTTAATTATTCGAAATAAGGTAAAAAAAATATTCATTCAAAATTTTTTGTTCACTTCGATGAATTGACCGAATTATTCGAAAAACAAAATAGTATTTTTTAAATAGTTCTTTACCTTATTTAAATTTAAAATACATAAATAAAATAAAGTGTGTGTCAAATTGAATGTTTAATATCAAACTTGAATACATAAATCAGTTATAATATTTACAATTTGAATGCATATAAAAATTATTTAGACATAAATCATGTAAAAAATCAAAACAAATATTAAAGAGGGAAGAATATCTCATATAATATTATTTACACAATAAAAAATATATAGAGTTGTGTTGATGGAAAAAAGTGCAAAACTTTATCAAGAAACATGCATAATTTATGAACATTTCTATTAATAAAAATATAATAAATATTCATTAATTTCAAAATTTATTCAAATTTGGGTTAATTCACCAAACATAATTGATTGAGTTTGGTTAATCAAGTCATTATCCACACTACAAGAATATTACAATTTTGCGATGGATTTATTTGTCGCAAAACCTTTGAAATCCGTCGCAAATATGCCTTTGCGATGGATTTTTCAACGGATAGTGGTTAGTTGAAAATTTTGTCGTCGAAAAAATTATCGATGGTCCTCAAACATCCATTCGAAAGTTTTGGCGAAAGTCTGCGACAAAAAAATGACCTTCAAAATTTTTTATGGGTAAAATATGTCGAAAGTTCCGAAGGAAAGATCGTCTTTTCGAACTTTTGACGGATTTTGCCATTAGAAGCTCCTAATCCGGCTGCCGAAGCCGGCCAAGGCCGGAGGTAGGAGTGTTGGCCCCTTCGCAAGTTTTCATGGTTTTCGACAGGTGAGGACCCGTCGAAACCTTCGATGGGAAGGCTTCGCCGGGCGACACCCGGACCGGCCGCCTGCTGCCGGACCGGCCGCCTGCGAGCCCGATTCCCCGCCCCGCGCATGGGATCGACAGCTTGCGGGCCTGATTCGCCGTCCCACGCGTCGGATCGACAGCTTGCGGGCCCAATTCGACTGCTAGCGAGCTGAATTTGCTACGATCCGTCACCGACGCGTCGGATCCGCTGCTTGTGACCCGATCCGGCCGTCTGGAAGTCAAAACCGGCCGGCCACCCACCGGATTCGACTGCCTGTGAGGAAGAGGAAGAGTAAGAGGAGAGAGCGGCTGAGATGGCCGAAGTCAAGAGTCACCGCCGCCGCCGTGGGAGAGAGAGGGAGAAGAGGAGAATGAGTAGGAGAGAGGGAGAGGAGGAGAGGGGGGAGAACAAGTAGAAAACAAGTACGAACGAGGGGGAGCCAAAGGCAAGAAAATATAGGAAGAGGCGGGAAGGAGGAGGTGGAGGAGAAAAATTGGACTAAGAAATATTAGAATTAGCGATGGGTATATTTTTCGGAATTACAGAAGGATTTAAAATTCGTCAGTAATTTCGAAGGGAGTTACCCCTCGGTAATTAGAATAATATTATTCATTATCAATACTTATATATAAAATCTTATTATTAGCATTAATAATATTATATGTATTAATATATATGAGTTTAAACATTAATAATATCATATTATATTATGAATATTTTAAGTAAATGGAAGAGAGTTATGTATTATATTATAAACGTTAATATAAATTATGATTTTAATTACCGAAGGATAATTCCTTTGGAATTACTGAAGGATTTGAAATCTGTCGGTAATTTCGAAGTGCATTAATAATATTATATGCTATATATGATTATAAACATTAATAATATCATATTATATTATGAACATTTTAAGTAAATGGAAGAGAGTTATGTATTATATTATAAACGTTAATATAATTACTGAATGATTTGAAATCTATCAGTAATTCTGAAGGGTGTTATCCGTCGGTAATTAAATAATATTATTTATTATCACTTTGTATAATACATATATATCTTTCAACATGTTTATATATTCTTTTCTTAATGCATTAATAGATTAAATAAGTTGTCATTATTTTTTAGAGTTATTTCCTCGAACCACTCCTAAATTATCACGATTTTTCAAATCACCATGAACTACGAACTTCATTTTTTGGGTCCCTAAACTATCGTAATTTTTTCAATTAGGTCCTTCCGTCCAATTCCCTCAACTTCTCGATTAATTTTAATTTTTTGAATTTGTGAAAAGATCATTATACCCCTGTCTTAGATGCCTTAAAGTCATATGAAATAAGCAAAGAAAGACTACGACTTTAAGACGTGTATGGGTATAATATTCTTTTCACAAATTCAAAAAAAATCAAAGTTAATCGAGAAGTTGACGGAATGACCAAATTGGAAAAATCACGATAGTTTAGGAACAAAAAAAATGAAGTTCGTAGTTTGGAGTTAGATATGGAAAATCATGATTGTTTATGGACGGTTTGAAGAAATAACCCTATTTTTTTAATTTCTCATAAAACATCTTTTTTTTTGACAGTTTTACTCATTTTTCTTTTAATATATTTAGAGATATAGAATATAGATTATAAATAAAGTTAGACTATGAAATTGATAAATTTTAATATGCACTAAAATTTTAACATAATGATTATTTTTATATTAATCACAATATGACTCTTTAATAATATATTACTTATATATTATTATTAAAATTAATTACTGACGGGTGAAGCCTTCAGAATTATCGACGGATCAATATCCCTCGGTAATTTCAAAGGCTAAACCTGTCAGTAATTTTAATCATAAAATATTAAACATATACTCATATTATATTACATATATATTATTATAAATATGATTACTGACATGTCTGACCTTCGAAATTACTGACAAATTTGAATCCGTCGATAATTTCAAAGGATATTTCCGTCTATAACGTACCGACGGGTATTTTTCATTTATAGTAGCAAAGGATATTTTGGCCCTCGGTATTTTGAAAGATTTTTTCTATTCATCGCAAATGCTGTCGGAAAATGCGAAGGAATCGTGTCCATCGAAAACTTTCAATTGCAAATTGACAATTTTCTTGTAGTGCCATTAGTTGAACAAAAATCAGAACAAATAATTCAGTTCAGTTAAACTGATAATCGATCAATTGATTAATTAGTTGGTTTGGTTAATTAGGTAATGTTGCTCACCCCTAAAATGGAGGGGGAGAGAGAGAAGATGAAGTAGAGTTCGATAAAGAGGGAGAGAGAAAGAGAGAAAGAAGGTGGGAATAAGTAAGAGAAGGTGGAAATTAGTAAGAGAGCTGAGGGGAAGAGAGAGAGAGGTAAAGTGGGGAAGGGAAGGAGGGAGAGTTAGAGAGCGAAGAACATGAAGAGGGAGGAAGGTAGAGAGAGAGAGAAGTGGGGGAGGGGAGGAGGGAGAGTTAGAGAGCAACTAATTGGGAGGGAAACTAATTTTTGTTGGCATAATTATTTAGGGTGATTGTGTAATAGCCTTGGGTTTGATTTCTATAATAATTAATTTGTCTATGGTATATTTTTTTGCTTGTGTCTGAACATCAACTTAATTGTAGGGCAGAGCAAATCCGGGATCGGGTCCGGGTTTGAGCGGACTTGGTCCCGACCCGAATTATGTCGGGTCAAAAAAATTTTGACTTGGTATTGGACCCGGACCCAGACCCGGCCGGATCCAGTTCCGGGTCGGTCCCGGCCATCCGGGAATGCGACCGGGTTTGCGGCCGGGAATCGATCGTGTGATTGGCGGCCATGATCCGGCGCGGCCACCCGGCGAGCCGAGGCCGATCCGGCCGTCTGGCGGTCGGATCGGCCACTGGCAGGCCGATCTGGCGCCTGGCGGCCGGAGTAGAGAGGGGGTTAGGAGAAGGGGTGGGCCGCCGGAGTCGTTGGTGCCGCCGCCGTCGTGAGAGAGAGGGAGAGGGCGCCGGAGTTGTCGGTGTCGCCGCCGCCATCGTGAGAGAGAGGGAGAGGGCGAGAGAGAGAGGGGGAGAGAGGGAGAGGGCGAGAGAGAGAGGTGGGAGAGAGAAACAGAGAGATTGAAATGAGAGGAGAAGGTAGTGAGTGGGTTTATATCGAGTCGGGTCCGGGTCGGGTATCTGCATTGCAGAGCTGATCCTGACACGATACCCGGCGGGTTTTCAAGTCATTAGACCCGGTCCCGGCCCGAATCTAATCCGGGCCGAGTTATTTTTCCGATTTTCCGGGTAGGGCCGGGCCGGGTCGACCCGGCCCGTGCTCAGCCCTACTTAATTGGATGTTAATTGTAACGCTCGATTCCATTAAAAAGGAAAAAATAAAGAAGATGAGAACAAGGGTGTAGCGCAATGACGTACATCATCACTCGAAGATCGAAACATCATGTGTTCGAATCCCACCCATGAGGAGTATGTACTCCTTTATTTTCAATCTTTAATTTTCTTGCATTAGGTCTATAGATCTCCCTATGTACTGAAAAAAGAAGAAGATAAAGTTGTAGCCGAATAGAAGAGAGAAGGAGACCCAAACTAAAATTCCTATTCCTTCTCCCCTATAA
Source organism: Pontederia crassipes (assembly GCA_030549335.1). NCBI lineage: Eukaryota > Viridiplantae > Streptophyta > Magnoliopsida > Commelinales > Pontederiaceae > Pontederia > Pontederia crassipes. The sequence goes on along the minus strand of CM060184.1, from coordinate 25,432,078 downwards.
AAGAAGCCACTGAGTCCCATATACAAAATTTCCTTGGTTTTCCCTCTTTCTCCCGCATGCCCTCTCTCCCCCATGAATTGATGGTGTTGTTTCGGTAGGAGATGCTCCATAAGACAAACAAGACGTACAAGGACAAAGAGTTGATTTGAGGAAAAAGAAAAAGAGGGAAAGGAAGAAAAAGAGGAAGAGGAATGTGATTTTAGGCTTGAAGCATATTGTTAGAAATATCGGATGATCCCTAGTCGTAAATAAATACAATATGATGATGCTTGTCACTGGCAATCGACGAAAAGATGACCGGAGAAACAACACCATTCGTGCAATTTTTTCGCATGTTGGAACCTGCCCAAATTCACTGGAAGTCGGCCCGGATCCACTATGGTCGGGCCCCCGAGCTCTGCAACATGATGAACCCGACCCAAATTTCACTCAAGATGAAGTCGAGTCGGCCACAGCTGGCACCCGACTGAGCACCCTAAACCCGATCTGGGTGTGATCTAAACCCAGCTCAAATTCCATACAAAATTCATGGAGAACACGATGTATGAAATTTTCCTAGATTTACCTATACTCGGCCTAGATTATGACTATGTTATGATAATTTTTAAGCCTATTATCTATTGATTTATGTCTTTAAGCTTGATCTACCATATGATAATTTTTATCATGATTATACACCATCAATTTCTCTTCATGTACCATATGGGTGTAAATATAATGCCATATATGATTATAATAATGATATATATCATGATCCTATGATCGTATGCTTTTTATTATGACGATTCAATTTAGATTCAATCATATTTATGATTGCACTGATTCATCTCCATTAATCCAAATCTATCTTACGATGATGATTATGATGTTCATGCACATCTTATTACTCTCCATGATCATATTTTGTAACTCTAAATTGATTTCATACTATTATGATGATGGTGTTAAATCAGAATCCCTGATTATTATGATCTCATTATCCTTTTGGTTTTTTTTTCATATGATGACTTAATTCAGATTCTTTATGTCCTAATAAAGATTAATTTAAAACTGCAAGATAAAAAATATCGAATGGAGAGCTCTTATGATGATGGATTGATGACGATCAATTATGGTCTGGTCAATTATGAATTGACTCCGATTAGTTATGGATCAGTTCTTCTAGTTATGATGATGATATTGAGTTGAGACATTTCTCTCTCTCGGATTGAAACATACCCTATGACAAGTCAAAGATTAATAATAAGATGATGTAGAACATGAAGCATATTAATAACAAAATTTTTTTATGATAATGATTGACTTTCGTCACTCTTACGATAATTTTCCTATGATCTTCTGGTCTTATATTAATATAGTTTAACAAAGATTATTCATTTATGCTCCTATAATGATTTTCATGGTCCATTGCATGACGATGACATCATAATGATGATGATCGATACTCGTCACTTTATGCCGATTTATTATGATTAACCTTGATCCTTGATCCGATCCCAAGAAGATGACACCTTGATTTATGAGTCTTATGATCATATTTTTATTCCTTATATGACAATGATGAAGTTTATATAATTTACCTTTCTATGTAGTATCATAATCTTATGACGTCTTTATTTTATTTACATATTGAGTTGCAATAGGGAGGTTTAACTCCCCTACATTTTTATGTGCATATCTTAATGATGAAAATGGCCAATGGTGATTGATCGAATTTGTGGTTGCAGCACATAAGTATCATGAGTCCTTACTTGATGTCCTAGCTATTCTTTTTCTATCAACTACATAATGTGTTAGATTGGTTTCTCATGACTCATAAGATGATTTTTTTACTAGTCTTTCGCATACCTCATAATGATGTTATTCCTATTTATTATTCATTCATGATGTTACTCTTCTACATATGATGTTACTCATAATAATGTTTAGAAAAATGTCGTACAAAACATAAGTCATAGGAAAATTTATTGATCTAGATTCTTATAAAGATAACAGACATGATTCCATTACTTATGAAATCATATAATGATGCGTTTATCCATGAAGATGGACAACACTCTTAGCTAGTCTAGAAATTTCTGTATGGCATAAGGTACTAAATGAGGATGATGATCCTATGAAAATAATTTGTAGGGAGGATTAGAATGTAATTCTTAATTTAATTGATTTTCCTCCCATGATGTATAAGTATTATGCAAGAAGAAGAAGAAAGTTACCAAAAGCTATAGTTAGAGGTTGAATGCCATATCGTCCTCCTTCCAAGTATGATCCCAATTTCAAAGACCTCTTAGATAATGACATTAATTAAAATGCATGAACTAAAAAAGCAATTTTAGTAAATTTTAGACAATGGATTTTATCAGACTAAGTGTATCATATTGGTGTGCACATGTCCTATTTGTAAAGAAGAATGATGACTTTCTAGGGCTATGTATCGTTATAGGATATTAAGTACTCACTAATGCATATTGATGATCAAATCGATCAATTGTCGAAGGCACTAATATTTTCTCAAGAACAACTTACAAAGTGGATACACCAACTTAGAGTTGCATAAAATGTATCGAATACAACCTTTCGATCAATGTATGATCACTATGAATTTTAGTGATGTCATTGGACTAATGAACACCTCTCAAACTTCTATGGACCTCGTGAACATAGTGTTCAAGCTGTGCATAGATTTATTTAGAAAAGTTTGAAATGTTCATCGATCAAAAGAACCTTAAGTATGCTTTCTTTTAGCGATACCTTAGTATTTAACAATGAAGATGATATGAAATTCTTGAAAGATTTTGAGTCCCTGTGAATTACCATCTAATGCAAATCTAGGTAAGTTATTTATTTCTCTCATAAATATATGATGATGACAACTCCTAATGCATGATATTTGAGTAGGCCAATATTGATTTTAACGATTTTTATGATGATGACCAACGACGACATATTCTATGAACATAGAATAATCCCATGATGGGTCAATTGACATGCCAACATTTATCTTCCATATTAACTCATCATATCTTTTTTTATGTCACACTTCAAATTCTCCATCATGTTAAGATGATGAAGTAATGATTTAATGATGATTTGACCAAGTATGTAATATTGATCTCATATGTGACCTCATATATATCGTCGATTATGTTATTAAAGAATGATCCTTTTATGATGATGTTTAGAAAAATGTCATAAAAGACATAAGTCTTCTTATAAAGATAACTTACATGATTCCATTAATAATCTTATGAAATCATATAATGATGCCTTTATCCATGAAGATGGACAACAATCTTAGCTAGTCTAGAAATTTTTGTATGGCATAAGGTACTAAACGAGGATGATGATCCCATGAAAATAATTTGTAGGGAGGATTAGAATGTGATTCTTAATATTAATTGATTTTCCTCCCATGATGTATAGGTATTATGCAAGAAGAAGAAGATAGTTGTTATTATCCAGGTGAACCAAAAGTTATAGTTAGAGGTTGAGTGTCATATCGACCTCCTTCCAAGTATGACCCCAATTTCAAAAACTTCTTATATAATGGCATTAATTAAAATGCATGAATTGAAAAAAAAAAACAAATTCATTAACTTTTAGACAAGGGGTTTATCAGATTAAGTGTATCATATTGGTGTGCACATGTCCTATTTGTAAAGAAGAAGTATGATCTACGTATCGTTATAGGATGTTAAGTACTCACTAATGCACATTGATGATCAAATCGATCAATTGTCGAAGGAAATAATATTTTTCCAAGAACAACTTACGAAGTGGGTACATCAATTTAGAGTTACAGAAGAAGATGTATCAAATACAACCTTTCGATCAATGTACGATCACTATGAATTTTAGTGATGTCATTGGATTAATGAACACCCCTTAAACTTCTTTGGACCTCGTGAATATGGTGTTCAAGCTATGCATAGATTTATTTAGAAAAGTTTGAAATGTTCATCGATCAAAAGAACATTAAGTATGCTTTCTTTTAGCGATACCTTAGTATCTAACAATGAAGATGATATGAAGTTCTTGAAAGATTTTGAGTCCCCATGAATTACCATTTTGATAAGGCAAACTCGATTTCACATGAACTCTTACACGAATGAGAAGGTTCATTAGATTTTATGAGACTACGTGAGTATGAAATGATGACGGAACTAAGCATGTGAAACCCAAGTGATGAAATCCTAAAAAGGGAAGTATTTGATGAATGCCATAAATCTGGATTGCGATTCATTTGTGAAGTACAAAGATGTATAAGGATGTATAAATAGTTATGGTGAAATGACATGAAACATAAAAATACAAAAATATGTTTTAATTACAATAGGAAAAAGGTAAAATACCAAAAGCGTTATGAAAAGATGATGCATGATGTCATTGAATTTACATAAAGATGATTTTATGTATGATTATGATTTTACTTCATGAGGCTTGACCGTATCATTGCTAATCATAACGACCCTTATGATCATGTACAATGTTTATATGACTTATGATCAATCTTACTTCATACAAATGATGATTACCAATGATGATGGATTATGTCCACTACACTATTAATTTTTTCTTTCATGATGATCAATGATTCTACGAGTCGATATGTCATCACTGACCTTAATGATCCTTGTGATGATGATGGTTATTTCCTCTCATAATGTTTCACTATACCATTGCTAATCATAATGATTCATATGATGACTTAATAATGACCATCCTATAATTATGGAATGATTCTACGATGATGATGATCTATTTATGAAGTCAAATAATTCATTTTCTTAATTTTCTTATGATGTCCTATGATTAAATGATCTTATGATGATAATGATCTTTCTATGATGTCAGACAATCAATTGCCTTGATTTTTCTTACGATGTTCCCATGTTCGTATAATTATCACACCATAATGTTACCTTGATGATTCTTAACTTTAGGATTAAAGATGATCATGTCATGAGATAATGCTCAATTTGTTATCCATTAATGCTTATCGACTCTAAGTTGTGCTATACAATGACCTTTAGGGGCGTTTGGTTGGAGAATAAACATTGGATTCTTGGAATATAGTCAAACGTGCGATAGAATTAGATTAAGTCAGTCAAACTTTGAAAAATACGAAACCACCTCAAAGTTGATAAAACCATCATTTTAACCTCATGACGAGAATATAGATATTCTTTTAAAATAGAAGAATATATTCTCATTCTTTTTAACTTTTTAAAACATATTTTTATTTTTAAAATTTTAATATAATATCATTATATTAATATTTTTACTCTTATTATAACTTAAACGTCAATTCTATATGATAAAATATTTTAATTATATAATATTATATTTTTAAAAGTCAATATCTTCGAACCAAATGGGAGATAAAATAGGAATATATTTATTTTTTTAGAATACGCTATTCTATTGATTTATTCCTTCTTATTTTATCCTGTAACCAAACGGGCCTTTAAGGTTAAGAATAATTATGTTGTATGCAAAGTTCCCTTTGAAACCTTATATAAGATATCCTATCGCTCACCTACATGTTGGAATGAGATAGGTGAAGAAAAATTTTTAAATGCCAAAGAGTTGAAATTGACAAATGAAGACGTCACAAAGTTAAATTGATATAAAAAGAATGAGGACAGCTCAAGCACGATAATAATTTTATGTCAATAAAGACCGATGTGAATAGCAAGTATTATTAAAGATTTCTCCTACCAAACAAGGTATTTGATCCAATTACTGATTTGATTGAAACCAATATCTGACCATATGATTTCATGACATCCTCATATTTTCTCATGATGATTTGAAGTTGACCTTGTTCCAAAAAAATCTTAATTGGTTTCTTGTGGTCAAAAGATAGGATGATAGGTTAAAGAGGACAAAAGATGAAAGAAGGATTGAAGCACATCTAAAAAGGAGTTTACAATCTTGAATGAGGCAATCTCCCTATCATGGGGCACATGTCGTTACATTGGTTTCGCCAATGCCATATTGATGACTAAGCTACACATTATTATGTTTGCATGACGTGCCCTAAAGTAGAGAGTTTTTTCAATTATACGAACAATGAAAAGATGAAATGAGATGTTATATGATGAAAAGAGCCTTTGTCCTAATGTATATAATGATGGAAGGACTATGTCCTTAAAACGATGGAAATGGAATAATGATGAATAAATATTTTTTTTCAAGTTAAAGACAGACTATCACATGAATGACCTAAGAAGTTGTCTTTTTGCTAAGCTCCTGCCTGATGACTAAATCCAAGGACAAAGAAAAGGGAAAACAAAGAAGGTAAAGTTTTAACCTAATAGAAGAGAGAAGGAGAGAGAGAAAAAAAATATAAAAGGCTTGAACAACTTGGAAATAAAAGAGAATTTTCACCCCAGCTAAAGCTCCTATTCTCTCTCCCCTATAAAAGAAGCCATCGAGTCCCCTTTACAAAATTTCCCTAGTTTGTCCTCTTTCTTCCATGTGCTCACTCTCCACCACGAATCGATGGTGTTACTTCAGTAGGAGAAGCTCTCAAAGAAAAACAAGATGCACAGGGACAAAGAGTGGTGATTTGAGGAAAAGAAAGAAGAAGGTGATGAACAAAAAGAAGAGGAGGAATGTGAAGTTTCAACGGGAACTTCACAAGGTATGTGAATAAGATAGATTCATCATAGAATCTTAATCTTAGTCTTAAAACATATTGTTAAAAATAATGGATGACCCCTAGTCGTAAATAAATACTATATTCGCGTAGATTTTTTTCGCATGACGAAACTTGGCCCGAGTAAGATCTTGCTCGGACTGAGTTCATTGGAACTCGGCTCGGATCCACCATGGCTGAGCCCCCGAGCTTTGCGACATGATGAACCCGACTAGGGTTGAGGAAGACTCGACCAAGGTTCCACCCATGACGAAGCTGAGTCGGACACGTTTGGTGCTCGACTGATCACCCTAAACGCGTTCAGAGTATGATTTGAAGTCAGCCCGGGTTCCCATACAAAATTCATCGAGAACATGATGTATGAACTCGACTGGTTTTTGCCTATAATCGACCCATATGTCGACTCTATTATGATAAATTTTTAGCCAAATGTCCTAATAAATATTAATTAAAAACTGCAAGATAAAATATGAAAACATTAATGGAGACCTCTTATAATGATGTACTGGCGATCAAGGTTTTCAAACTCGAGAGTTTATGTTGACTCATTTTATGTTCGGTAAACTCGAGATATAAATTCGAAATGTAAACTCGTAGAATTTATGTACATGATTATATATATTTTCATATTATATGTTTATAAAATATTTATGAAAAATAGTTTCTATATATTAATTTCAAGGCTCATTGGTCATATTTTAACTCTCATATATGAATTGCATAAGGATTTATCATTTTTAATAATTCATCACACTCTAAGTCAATACAACACGTTAAAACATAAAGAGTTCAAAGTTTATACATCAAATTACTAAAGTAGTCTACTAGTCATAAATTAAACATAAAGTATTCTTAATTGTTGGATCATGAAGGTTCAATATTATTTTCATTTCAATTTTGACCTCAAATCTTAGTTAAATGCCTAAGTTTTGCATCTGACGATTCTACTCGTAAACTTGACCGAGTTTATCCAAGTTTACTAGAGTCTACTCGAGTCTACCCAAGTCCACTAGAGTCTACTCGAGTTTAGCACCAAGTCCGATTTCACTTCGAGTTGACTTGATTTCATGTGAATTCGTAAGAGTTTAAGCTTCAAACTCGAGAGTTTGTGAACCATGCTGGCGACGATCAAATATGAACTGACTCCAATTATGGACTGACTCCGATCAGTCATGGGCTGATTCCGATAGTTATGATAATGATGATATTGGGTCGAAACTTTTCTCTCCCTTGAATTGAAATATACCATAAGTCAAAGATGAATAATAAGATGATGAAGAAGATGAAAGCATGTTAATAATGAATTAATCTTCCTCATTATGATGATTGATTTTTGTCACTCTTATGATGATTTTTTTTATGATCTCTTAATTTTATATTAATATGTTTTAACAAAGATGATTCACACCATGATTATTCATTTATGCTCTTATAATGATTTTCATGGTATGACATATAATAATGATGATCAACACTCGTCATTTTTTTTATGATTTATTATGATCTACCATGATCCTTGATCATACGATGGCACATTGATTTATGAATCTTTTATGATCATATTTTTATTTCTTATAAGAATATGATGATGTTCATAGGATTTACCTTATTGTCTAGTATCATAATATTATGATGTCTTTATTTTATTTACATGCTGAGTTACAAAACTCATAGGGAAGTTTATCTTTTTTGCATTTTCATACGTGCAAGTGCATATATTAATGATGAAGGTGGCCCGATCGAGCTCGTTGTGGCATCACATGGGTATCTTGACTTCTTTATTTGATGTTCTAGTTTATCTTTCTATCAACTAGATGATGTGTTAGATTGATTTCTCCGGACTCATAAGATAATTCTTATTAGACTTCTACATGCCTCATGATGATCATCATGTTATTCCTATTTATTATTCCTTCATGATGTCATTCTTCTGAATATGATGTTATTTTTAATTAACCAATCAAAATCTTCTATTTAGTCAATATGATGTCCGCATATTGTATGATCCATAGCGTCCTTCAAAACATATATTTTGCCACATGACATGGTACATTTTGGGGACATTACATTAATTGTCTTAGACAATGTGAATCCACATGACAGGGTACATTTTGGGGACATTACATTAATTGTCTTAGACAGTATGCCATTGATAAAAAAAAGTAAGAGACAGAGAGAAGAGGGAGAAGACAAAAAAAGGAAGGAGGAAATAAAAGCAAGGAGGGAAGAAAGGAAGCACAATGTGTATATATAAGATTCTTTTGCGATGGATCATTCTCTTGAATATAATTAACATAGTACTTTTAAATTTTCATCAAATTATATTATAATATATTAATTTAATTTTTTTATCAAATTAAATTATGAAGAATATATATATGTCAGAGATTTAAATTATTATATAATATATTTGGCCTGAATTTGTTTTTGACGAATATGTCCTCGGTAATTTGCAACAAATTTTGAATCTGTCACAAATTGTGAATGACATATAAATCCGAACGTTAAATTATGATATTATATATTTCACCTCGAAATCTAAACTTTTGAAATATAAAATGGTATTTAATAATATATTGTTTTTAATTTTTTACTATTTGCAATGGATTCTGGATACATTGCAGAAGTATATACTCGTAGAAAAATAATATCTTATTACTATTCAGTTTGCGATCTATGGGTACTTGTCTAAGACGTTGCTCGATTTGGTACAGTCATGCATGTGACCTAGCTAGCCCATCACGGAGTTCAACTCTTTATATTTGTCGCAACAATAAATCACGATGCTAAACTGGTTGAATACAACTTAAAAGAGTTTTTGAGAAACACTTTTGGATGGTGCTCATATATGTGAAAAGATATCTGCCTTACACCATTCTTTTTTCCTTTCCGAATAATAACAAGTCGGTCAAACGCTGTAATTAACATTTTGATTAATTAATCAACATTCAAGAATTTTTTTCGATGGGATCCAAGAATTAGTTTAGTCATTTTAATTTGTACATATCATTTCTATATCAAACCATGCATTTTGATAGGGATTTTGTATTATTTTAAAAATAAAGACAAACATTTATACTTCTTAAAATTCTAGCGACCATCTTATAGTTATGTTCCTTACCAATACCAACACAGAAACACAATCAGCCACAGTAAACGTACTAGAATTGAAGACATGAAGTTAACAAAAAAAAATTGATAAGAACGTGAAGATATAATTTTTTAAAACTACTAGAATTTTAAATAATAAAGTTTCTGTGTTAATGTACATCAAATATTACTTCTAAAATTAGGAGAACTTAAGCTAAATGATGATGCAAAAAATGAAATATTATAAAAATTATATTTTTGTTCTTGGATAAGAAATTTGATTTTTGATTTTTTAAAATTTAAATATTTAGATGTTTTTTATTTGAATGCAAATGGTAAGTTCCATCTTTTACTACTTCTACAAGTGTTTACTAAACTTTTACTACTTTTACTCCATCTTTTACCAAACTTCAAAATCAAATCTTGAAGGAAAGCAAAAGTAGTAGTGATATCAACGTCAAATAAAAAAGAATTTAATAGGATTTTCATTTCTAATATAAGTTGTTAACTACACTTTTAAGAACGATTCCTAGAAGTTTGAACTAGTGCTACATGTGCAATTTGGGCAATTATAATATTAATATTTGTATACAATTTTATTTGATAACCAAGATGCTTCGCGGTATCAAATTGATTATGTAGTAGATTATGGAGCTAAGACCAAGTCAACATATGGCATATTCTTTTCCTAGCCAAATATTTTTTATCTGTGTTGCAATGGTAGTATATGAGTTCAAAATTTAGACGACTGAGTTAATGACCTTGGATTAAAGCTTGTTATGGGACGAATTAACTTTGGATTAACATTTAATCATGTGAATAAAAGAAGACCAAAATGTAGTTACCTTTTGAGTTTTTTATAGTAAAACGGATAAACAATCAGATAGCCTTTTGATAATTAATTATAAACCTAATTAGTTTGAAATTACGAGTATTAGTTAAGGGGACAAATGCAGTCAATATAAGTCTCGTCAGCAGATCGATGGTCGTCGTCAACTACCTTGGAACAATAATATTTGACAAAATGCTATAAATCTATGCATTGCATTGCATGTCCAAAGCACCTTTTATCCTTCAAAGGAGAGACCCCTCTGAGCTGAGGTCAGTGATGGTTGGATAATGCACGCGGAACAAGGAACAAAAGAATGATTCAAAAGGTCCTTTCAGATCATGATCTCGCAGGGGGGCAGCAAAATATGTAAGTCATGCTCATGCATCATATCTCTATATAATATATAGATCAGTGTGATTCAAAAAGGGATTCCCCAACATTTGAATTGAAATGCCTCAAGCTTTTACCACTTTTCTCTTTGCTTTGGCCTTTCTTTTTTCTTTCCCTCTCTCTCTCTCTCTCTCTACTTACTTGACGCTTACATATTTTTTCATGTACGTTGTGATGGATGCACCCCAAAATCCAAATATACAAAAGCCGTCAATATCGCTTCCCACCGTAGAGCTCAAAGTTACACCTACATGGCGAATAGGAAGCACAATTATGGTCGCCTACGAGCTCATGAAAAGTGATGAAATTTTATATGCATGGGACGAGCGACGTGTTTCCCCGTGCTAACTAATTATATATGCAGCATATACTCAAAGTTCCCCAGTCCTCTATTATGTTATCCTTTTGTTTTATATATACAAAGCATCAAAAGTGAAATAAAATGTCTTTATTAGATAATTAATTTTCTCATGAATACTAAAAGAAAACTTCGGACTATAGAATGTCTTCGAGCAAATCGTAAAAATTTCTTCAGAGACTTCTAACATTTTTTTTAATCTATAAAGACTCTTGAAACTTTTCTTAAATTGAAGATAGATATTTGTTCATGAGATATCATCGTTTCACTACTTAAGCTTCACAATTTATATAATTTTTTTGTTCGGAGAAGATGATTCGTAATTCTGATATCCGCTGGTCAAAAAAGACGGAGAGAGAGAGAGAGATGCATTTATGCGTGCATGCAGCTAATCGAGTCCACCCCAGCGGGTTGGTTCAAAGGGCCGAGTCAGTACCCGACCAAACATTCCCAACTTTATCTGGTTGGGCGGAAGGAATCATCTCCGACCGCCTGGCTTCCCTTTTCTTTCCCCGGCCGGCCCTGCCGGCCCTGCCGGCAACCCGACACACGGAATCCTCATCATCCCCGACCCTTGTCCCCTTTTGCGTCGTCCCCCAGTCCACCGCACGCTCCCCAAAGCGCAGCCCCGTCATCTCCGCCGTCACGCGCCGTCCCCCACCCTACTCCTCTCTCTCTCTTCCCCCCTCCCTAGTAGCTGTAGCTCTCTCTCTCTTTCTCCTCCTGTTCTCTTTTGTTTCACCTCCCCCCGTCACCAAAAGGCATCGAATTACGTCTCACGTCTTCGCTTTTACCCACCGTTGGTAAACACAACAGTGCAGCTGCCATCTCTCTCTTCTCTCTCTCTCTCTGGTGAACGCAAGTTACACAACAGTGCGGCTAGCCATCTCTCTCTCTCTTCCCTCATATATATATAATATTGATCCCAACCCATGTAAGTTTTAAGCATGCATTCACCAACTCGCTGTGCTATCGCGAATATCAAAGCAATTTACTCATAGAATCATCGGCAGGATTCACCTGATCTTGGGGCCTTTATTGTTCTGTCTATCTTTAATGTAATGTGATATACATATATCTTGCGAATTTAATACGACGGATCGTTGCTTTGCATCTGGTTGATTTCCCCCGAATGCATTATTCATTTCATATATATCTGTTTTAGCTGCAGCGGCAACGGCAGCGCGCGGAACGAAGATGTTGATGCTACCGCTGGTCGCCGGCGAGATGCTGGGAGAGCCCGCGGACACGAAGCTGGACGGGGACAACGACGCGGCTGCGGGCCTGGGGTCCTCCGCGGCTGAGGCAACGAAAGCCGTCAGGAGCCACAGCGAGGCCGAGCGCAGGCGCCGGCAGCGGATCAACGGCCACCTCGCCACCCTCCGGAGCCTCCTGCCGGCGGCCACGAGGGTACGTAATTAATTGTGTATCCCACTGCCGCGCTTATTGCTCGGGACGACGTTAGATCGTGCGTTATAATATGACTACTTTGTGCTTGTAGCTGGACAAAGCGGCGTTGCTGGGGGAGGTGGTGCGGCAGGTGAGGGAGCTCAAGGGGCGGGTCGACGCCGCCGACGTGGCCGTGATCGTGCCTAGCGAGGGCGACGAAGTTGGCGTCGAAGAGCACGACGATGCGTTCGACGTCGATGCCGGCGGCGAAGTGGTGGAGGAGGAGGAAGAAGAAGAACAGCACGAGGAGGACGGGAAGAGGAAGAGGAGGAGAATACGGGTCAGGGCGTGGGTCTGCTGCGCCGACCGGCCTGGTCTAATGGCCGAACTGAGCCGGGCAGTCCGGTCCGTGAGGGCCCGGGCCGTCCGCGTGGAGATGGTCACAGTGGGCGGCCGCACCAGGAGCTTGCTCGAGCTGGAGATGGTGGAGGAGACGGCGGCGCCGTCGGAGAGAGGAGGGAACGCCGGGGTGGCGCTGCTGCAGGCCGCCCTCCGGGCCGTCCTGCTGTCAAACCGGAACGGAGCGGCCGAGGGGTTTAGACGGGCTCGCGTGTACTCCTCCCGGTTGAATCGGGCTTAATTAAGAGTGTTGGTGGGGGTGTTTGTTAATTTGTGCTAATCCTACATGTTAAAAGATGACCGGAATTGAGAAATGGTAGACAGGTAGAGAGAGCGAGAGAGAGAGAGAGAGAGAGAGAGAGAGAGAGAGAGAGAGAGAGAGAGAGAGAGAGAGAGAGAGAGAGAGAGAGAGAGAGAGAGAGAGAGAGAGGGTTGGTATGTTTGTTTTTTACGTGTGTTTGCCTTCCTTCTTCTGTAGACTGTAGTACATAGGAACGACAGTGTTTGTTTAGTTGAACATGGCAAATAGGAATTGCACTTGCTGGAAAATGAACCTTTTTTTCTTTTTGGTTTTTCAAGTAATTGTATATCACTATTTCCTCCTAAGTTTCACACAGGTTTCCCCGGGGGAGCCAAAAGATTAGCAGCACAATGTTTCAGACTGAGGTTTTGCTTTATATATAGAAAGTACATAGGAAAAAAAAGAAGAAAACTTGATATGGAATCTACTAATAATAATATTAGTAGCAATAATAGCAAATGGTGCCAAGTCGTCGTCGTGCAAAACTTGCATCACTTGCACGTGCTTGTCTCAGGGAGCTTCAAGTTGTTAATTCGTCATGCATGGATGGAAGGGTGCAACTACGAGGCACAGCTCGATTTTTAGAATCGTCGTCCAGTACTAACAAAACGATGCAATTCTGATCATTAATTTTTAAAGCTTAAACTTGTATAAAAGAGAGCATTTGGACTTTAATATTTGTAACACCCTCAAAATCATCCCTCCTACTACATAGACAATCAGGTTGATCCTGAAAGCGTTATACTGCCTATTATACTATTGACCATAATAATTCAATAAAATGTATATGTGTCATCAATATTATAAGAAAATATAATCAAAGACTTTAATGCGCAAGTTCAAACCTTGAAATATCAAGGTATATAGTTAATCAATGTAGTCTTTGACAAGATAAGAAAATATCACAACTTCAAGAAGTTCAATAGGCGGAATAAGTTTGATAGACGAAATAACATGATGTCTATGAATAATAAAGATAATTATCAAGCTACATGCAACTGATGAGACTCAATAATAGATTTAGTCATATGCAATATCCTCCAAGCTCTGAGCACTCCCACACCTCATCAAGCAGTATTCTCACCCGCAAAATTCCAATGCTGAGGAATAAAACACCCATAAGTAAAAAGTCCAATACTATAGAAGCATAGACGATGAAATAAGGATCAATGATAATCATATGACAAATGTATCAGTGATGAACAATAAACTTTGGCTTCTGTACATTGACCATAGTGGACAATACATCATACTTTAACAATGTCAATATCTGTACTTTGTTCTTTACCATGACTATACTTTGCCTTTACATTATTTTGCATTATCTTTATCATACCATTGTTCCATACTTTTGTGTACAATATTTTATACTATAATATACAATACTTTACTTTGCATTTGCTTTGCTGTGAGTTACACTACGTCTTTTATATTACTATGATATCCTTAAGGTTAGTTATTCTAAGCGAGCTCGACTTTATTAGATTGGGATATCAGAGGTGTCTCTCTGAATCTGTAAAGTTAATAAGCCCATAAAGGGGATGAGTGTGACAATGCATCACCCATTTCGAAATGCAGGTGGAAGAGGACCTACATCCCAAGAATAATGGTCATTTAAGAATATGTAGGTTCACTATCTCCTCAGTTAGCTACATGTCTCTTTGGCTCAGTACTATGTTCTTTGGGAAGGAGTGTGACCATTGCATCATCCTTCTTCAAGATACAGGTAGGAGAGAACCTAAAATATTATGAACAGTTATCTCCTCAGCTAGCTACTTGTCCCTCTCTATATCATATTGTGATCTTTGTTCTGTACAATAGAGCGGCACATAACAATCCCGTGACTTTATTCTTGCTTTACTTATCTTTACTTATAATGAAGTTTGAATCAGAACCCAAATGAGCATTATGTCTTTGCAATAGGACTTAATTAGTTATATGTGTACTGGTTCAAGTCTTCTGCTGGGTTCAAGAGCTTGACTCAGATCGGGTCAGAGTTCGGCTCGGACTATGTCAATACTTATATATCATAATCAAGTCATTATCTCTCTATGGATTTGAGTTGGTTGAACCGATTAGGTCGAACTAGTAGTTTGAATTAGTTAACTAGACCGGTCGACCGCCCTATGGACTGGTCAATCGTTCCTCTCGGTTCGATTGAGCCAAACCGGTCGACTTGGACCGGTCGACCGCTCTTGTTGGATCGATTGACCGTTCTACAATACCGATCGACCGGTCCTCTTGAATCGGTCGACCTTCTTCTTTGTCGGAGATCTGTCGGACCGGTCAACCGTGCACATATGGCCGGTCGATCGATTTTTCTTCGGTGTATTCATGGATTGGTCGACCGCTCTTAGAGACCGGTCGACCGATCTGAAGACCACGGGAGCACGCAATGTGCGTTGGATCGATCGACCGCTCGTAATATCGATCGATCTTCCGTGAATAGATCTGTCGCCTACAAGTGGATCGATCGATCGCCCTAGTAGGATCGGTCGACCAATCGAGAGATGTGTCGTTGTGAAACATTCATTGGACCGGTCGACCAGTGGCCTTTCGGCCATCAAATCACGTCGATCAAAATATGAGAAATGAAGCTAATAATCTCACGATCGTAATGGACTATCTCTATGCATCAAACGATCAATAATTCCTCATCTAGGGGATTAAAAGTCTATGATACCTCTGTTTTGATCATTGAAGTTCGTCGAGTTGTTGTCGTCGCATCGTTGATCACCGATCATTCCTGGCCAGAGAGAGAGGTGCGCCTGGTCTCTACGAAGACGTAGGGGCCGAGTTTCTGAGCGTTAGATATTCTCTACTTGTCGTCACCACCGTGCCTTGCTTCGCCTTTCCTACGCGCATTGTCGCCGGAGTCGCAGAAGGAGAAGAAGAACGAGGAGACGGAGTGACGGCCGGCTAGGGTGTCCAAGGGGCGCGAGGGTTCCCTCTCGCGTTCCTTTTATAGACTCGGCCAGCCAGGGTGGCCCGCCGATTCCGAGCGGAATCAAGGGAGGATTTTCCTCCCCTGTCGGCCATTCCTCTTTCTTTCTTTTTTGTTAATCTGAAATCTTTTCAAATTCTTTCATTACAACAACAACAACAAAGCCTTATCCCACTAAGTGGGATCCAAGTCAATCGGTTCGGCTCAACCGAACCGAGAGGAACGGTTGACCAGTCCATAGGGCGGTCGACCGGTCTAGTTAACTAATTCAAACTACTAGTTCGACCTGATTGGTTCAACCAACTCAAATCCATAGAGAGATAATGACTTGATTCTGATATATAAGTATTGACATAGTCCGAGCCGAACTCTGACCCGATCTGAGTCAAGCTCTTGAACCTAACAGAAGATTTGAACCAGTACACCTATAACTAGTTAAGTCCTATTGCAAAGACATAATGCTCATTTGGGTTCTGATTCAGACTTCACTATAAGTAAAGATAAGTAAAGCAAAGATAAAGTTACGGAATTGCTATGTGTCGCCCTATTGTACAGAACAAAGATCATAGTATGATATAGAGAGGGACAAGTAGCTAGCTGAGGAGACAGCGAACCTACTGATTTTCGATGATCACTGTTCATAATATTTTAGGTTCTCTCCCACCTGTATTTCGAAGAAGGATGATGCAATGGTCACACTCTTTTCTAAAGAACATAGTACTGAGCCAGAGAGATATGTAGCTAACTGAGGAGATAGTGAACCTACATATTCTTAAATGACCACTGTTCTTGAGATGTAGGTCATCTTCCACCTGCATTCCGAAATGGGTGATGCATAAACCCAAATTCTGTCATTAATGGTAATTAAATTCTTATTTCGTTTTGATTTCCTTCCTTAATTATAATTTATGATTGATTTTGAATCCTTTCTTTTTTTGAAAACTACATGCGTTACAATATTCTTCCTCGATCACGTACTTTTGAACTTCATACTTTTTTTAACGTTTAATTTCCACTCTTTGTCGGATCTCTTAGGGTGTGTGTGGTACAAAAAATTTGAGAAAAAAGTTATTCTCAAGATTAATTATATAAAAAAAATTGGGTTATGTTTGGATGAAAAAAATATAATGATGGGTATTTAAAAAATTAATTTGATAGATAAATTTTAGTGTGTGTTTGGATAAAAAATAGGAGCTAAGAATATAATTTATTATTTTATGAAGTATAAAATTATAAAATATGTTATTAATATTATAATTTAAGTAAATATTTATATTATTAATATTGTATTTATTTATTTTGATTAAATCTTTTAAATATTATTAATATTATAATTTACGTACACTTTAAGATCGAAATATAATATATTTTTTTATAAAAAGTATTGAACATTTAATTAATAAAATATTTTTTAATTATTAGAACTAAATTTTTTATACTTTTTAATTAAGAAAATTTAATAATTTATTTTATAAGATGACTAATAATATATTAATAAGTAATTAAATAATATATACTTACATTAAAAAAATAATTAAAAAAAGAAGTTAAGGAGCTAAAAAAAAGAAAAGAAAAGTTAAAAGGTGATGGGCGAAAAGAAAAAGCAAAAAAATTAAAATAAGCTTTTTCCTTCGGCAAGAATCGAGAAAGTTCTTGTCGATGGCAAGAACTTACGATTGAAATTTTTAACCAAAAATTCAAAAATTTCAGCCGTACACGTGAATTTTTTTATCAAAATTTTTTGCCAGAACTTTTTGTCAAAAATTTTCTTCCAAAAAGTCCACTCGTAGTCGCGTGACGCGAACTTGAAAAGTTCAAACCGTAAAAGCCATTTGGCAGAACTTGATCAAGTTTTTACACAAATTCTGCATTCAAACACGGTCATAGGACGTTTGGTAAAAGTACTTGGATCAAATTCTAACCAAGTTATGAAACAAATCACTACCCGGAAGTTCATCTCTTAAAATCTTAAAACTTAGCTATCGCAATGTCAAGTTATCATCGTTATTGTCATACCACCCAGATAACTGAATTAACATGAAAATGGCAATTTCTTAATTAGTTTTTTTTTTCACCTCCGTTTGACGCATGTTGGCCAGCACGGAGGTCAGAAAACTAGGCGAACAAAGATGCGCGTGACTTCTGAGATCCAGTGGGATCAGAGAATGATCCATGCTTGGTGCCCTTGTTCTTCATGTACGTAGTTACAGAATTTCGATGCTTCTTGCACTTCAGAAAGTTCTGATGAACAATTGATGGCATGAACAATATTTGATGGCAGATGTAACAAAAAAATAGACGACCGAAACCAAGACGCATGTTAATATCATGAAGTAGAAAAACGGCAAAATGAACTTATGTTTTTCCAAAACACTACATTCAAAACATTAACCAAGCACGTACTGAAAATAGGGAACTTGATGGTGCACCTCCACAATCTTTGCAAAAACTAATACAAAAAATGCACGAAACTTCATGACAGTAGTGAATATGATGGCTGAAATTGCTCATACATTTTTTTGTCGAGTAAAAATAAACTTATCCAGTACAGTTGAATAATAAAGTTCATAACTGATCATGTACATTTGCTTTCAGCTAACCAAAAAAAAAAGAGGGGTGTGGGGGGAGGAAAATTTCTGCATGGCATCCACTTTGAGAACGTCAGCAAGTTGCCACTAAGTTAGATGATGCACTAAGCAACTGCGCTTGCTGGCATAATTCCAAATTTCGTTAACGTTTGTATAATACGATTTTTCTGCTGCAAGTGGAGTTAATTGCCTCTTCCAGACTCTCGATCTTGTCATACTCCACTTTGAATGTCACCATGGTTGTGCCATCTTTTCCAGTATCATAATCCTGTTTTATGTCCTCAACTTGGAAATGCTGGAGCTGTTGGAAATCATTCCAAGAATCAAGAAATAACCCAATAGAATTTATAACCAGTCAGTTACAAAACCCTCTGGACCATATATGGTATAGATAGATATAAAACACAGATAAGTTAGTTTACACTTATATACATGAGAATAATCACATTGAAAATTTTGCTATGGCACAAGCAAACTACTCAATTTTTTTTCCCAATCAAATGGAGGGCCAAAGACTAACTGAAATCTCGCTATGAGTGCAATTTTTTTCTCATATGTTACAACTAAAATCTTGGGTACTAGGAGCACTCTATGGCCACTACGCAAATGAGGTGTCCAGGGGTGGCCATGGTCAGTGTCTTTGGCGGGCTCCTATGTCATTTGGTTACAAGCTTAAAACATAACCACATTACTTTTTAAGAAGAGGTATGTTACAATATAGGGAATGTTGTGCATCACATATAAGTAGATTGAGTGGAGAGGGATGGATTCTTTTTGCAAGTATCCACACCGACTTGAATTTTCTATTTGGTTTTTACCAATCACACACTTGTTAATTTCACAGTTTGACAATTTGTAATACAAAATGGATGACTAGCCCAACCCAGTACTCACATCCATACAAAAACAAACAGCAGTCACCAAAGTCAGTTGGGACAAAAATTAGCATACATCTTCTAATCGACATTCTCCTAAAAAATTTTTAAAAAAAACTCTTCTAATCGACATTGTGTAATACTTGGAATAAAGTAACATGAAATCATTAAATGCAAACCTGATGATATACTGCACCTAACAAGTCATATGGCACCTCCATGCCAACAGGGGCCTAAAATCAAGGAAAAACAATAAGTGCTGTTACCCAGAGGTAGATTGACCCACAACTATGGAAAAAAAAGTTGTCTTTCAATTGAAGTTTTTTGTTTTAAAATGAAGAAATTTTGAGGGTAAGGCTATATACCTTTGGTTTTAGAAAACAAGTTTCTGCACCTTTGAGACATTCTGAAGCAACTCCTCCGTAAGCCCTAACCAAACCTCCAGTTCCAAGCTTTATACCTCCAAAGTACCTAAGATTGCATTTATGAATAATACAATTCTGCAATGTAACGTTATGAATGTGCAACGGAAAATTCATTACTTATGAAACAAGGAAAAAGGCTTAAAGGATGGATTTGAAATATTTGACTATATTTAAGATTTCAGATTTTGGTAATCTGAGTTCATTCCTCTAATGGTGGCTAGTGTTATATATAAAAGAAAGAGAATTTTCCTCTAAAAAAAAAAGGAAAGATAATTTAAATATAAGTTCTAAAAATAATCGAATTTGTCATTTCCTGGATAGTAGCTCATTAGAGAGAAATGTTCACCTGATAACAACCACCATGACCATATCAATTCCAGATGAAACAATTGCAGAGTATATTGGCTTTCCAGCAGTACCTGATGGTTCTCCATCATCGTTAGTCCGATATTGGTCTCCCAGCTACATACATGACAATTATATAGTGTTTAATTGCTGAGGATCCGAGACATCAGGTACATGAGAAAGTGATAAATACCTTGTAGGCCCAGCAATTATGTGTAGCTTTCGGATCACGAACCTGAGATCATATAGCAAACCAGAACTATCTTTTACAGAAAAGATAAAATCCTTAAACTGACATCAAACAAAGTAATAGTTGAAATTTTCTTTGGTCAAGAATGTTGCCATCAGATTATAGAAGATAACGGAATGTCTAAATCAACCTTATTTTATTCTTTTGTCAATTGTCAATCTGGATTCCTGTAACACATGAAAACACAAATGGTTGCAACGAAATATTCCTATAGTCAGATTAAAATCTTTCTAGGGTCAGGAAAAGCTTTAAATGCAGAGTTCTATAGCTGCACTTGAAGTTCAACATACAAAGATCAAGGGATTTTCACCCTCCATAAAAGAATCGAAAAATCGTTGTATCTTTCTGTTGGTAAAATATAGAAGGTGCAAAGAAAGGTAACGCAAAATGCAAATTTCCATTTCCTTTCAGCATTTCATCGAACAGTGTATAAGCAATAGCAAACCAACACAATGAATAATCTAGGTTGTTAAAAGTTACAGAAAGAACATCACCCAAAACCAAGCATAACCACGAGTACAGCACTTCGTAATAATTTTCCGCTAATTTGAATGGAAACTTCTGGTCCGCTAGTAATCGGAATAAAGCGAAGGTTCGAAGGGAGCACACCTCCGATAGGAACGACTGAGCGGATCTCTCGTCGGATATGGGGGCTGCGACGGCGATGAATTTGCTCTTCTTTATCTCGCGCGCACAGCTGACGCGCTCCTTCAAGGTCGTGAACGGGGCGGGTGCCGGCGACGTCAACGACGACATGGCGCGAGCGTGAGTTACGCAACCTCCGCCACCGCCGCCGATTCCTCCGGTTCCAGTAATGCCGACGGCGATGGCGCCGCTGCAACTCAGCGGCGTCCCAAGGATCGGCGATCTCGGGACGGTCGACAGTAGCGCCGGGCGAAAGAGGCGGGACGGGACGCTCACTGCCATTTGGGCTTTCTATGCCCACGCAACGCTCGCGCTCATAAAACAAGGGCAGATCCGTAAATGTAACATATTATTAGAGATAAGATATAATTTATTCGTGTCTGGTCTGGAAAATCTAAACATGCGAAAAAAACATGAAACCAAAAAATATATAGAAACTTATACTCCTAAAAATGCAAACATTCGAGTCGAACCCCCGCTCCACCTTGCCGCCCTCGCTGCATCTCGCCGTCCAGCAGTGCCTCCTCCGGATCGGCTAAAAGAAAAAGATTCGTTCCTCCCCTTTCATTCCCTATCGTGACATTTCCCAATCGCCTGGGTTCACGTCGGCGCCGCCTCGCCTCCCCGCCGCTACCTTGCGCAGCTATTGCGCCTCGCCGCCATCGCCCCACGCTGCCGCTTTGCCGAAACTGCTCCAGAGTATGTCCATGTCTTCTAATTTGTTAGTGATTCATGATCTCATTCCTTGAACTAAAAAATGGTTTTTTGTTTTATATGCATACTCTAATGAAATAAGCTTACAATTTTGCGCCAGAGGAGTTGCCACGGGTTTAGCTCCCCTAACCTCAAGTCTATGATCAAGTCCACTGTATATTTCCTCTTCTGTGAGTAGAATTCCCGTATTTGATCTCAAATTTCAATCCTCAGAAAATATCTTTAACCGTCCAAGGTCTTTGATTTTGAAGTACTCATGTAGAATGTATTTAGTGCTTCACAATTCCTAGTAAATAGGATGTCGTCAACATAGACTAAAACTACTACAATTCTGCTGCCATTTTTCTTAGGAAACATGGAGTGTTTCATATCCAACAGCTAACTAGGTCTGAGTAAACGACAGGTTCCCTGGCGATTGATGTTTGTTTCAAGCTATACAATGATCAAGTTGAGTGTTCCCCTTTACTGTGAAAACCAGAGGGAATTTCCATATAAACTTCCTCGTAGAGATTAACCTTCAAAAATGTGTTATCGATTTAGATTTTATGATCCTACGTTTTTCAAACGTGCTCGATCCTAGTCTGGATCGTTTTCAGATCGCTGGACACGCTTGTGTCCGGCGATCCCACCCTTTTTCTTTTTTGCCGCCGAGTTAGTGTCTCACGTGGTGTGACCACGTGAGCGCAAAGCCAATAAGGAAGAAAAAAGCGACGATGCCCTAGTTACCTCCACCTACCGCCGGTTGTTGCCGCCTGCCGCCGTGTGTTGCAGCCGCCTGCTGCCGTGTGTTGCAGCCGCCTGCCGCCGTTTTTTCCAGCCGTCTTCCATCGTGTTTTGCTGCCGCCTGCCATCGCTGCCGCCCGCCGTGAATCGTCGGTACTCCCCTTCTCTTCCCTCCCTCAACCTCTCTCTCTCGCTGTCGCCGTCCTTTTTCTGTCGCACCCATTCTTTTTCTGGCGCCGTTCTGTTCTGTCGCCGGACTGCTCCTGCTCCTGCTCCTGCTCCTGCTGTTGTCTCCCTCCCTCGCGCGAGCAATGGAGACTTCGGCATCTCCCGGTGCTTTCCTGCTCACGAGAGCAGGAAGGCGCCCGAGAGGCGCCGGGGTCTCCCTGCGCTCGCGAGCAGGGAGGCGCCGGGGTCTCCCTGCTCACGAGCAGGGAGCGCCGAGGTCTCCCTGCTCACGAGCAGGGAGCGCCGAGGTCTCCCTGCTCGTCCAATGCAGCAGGGAGGCCGGTCGAGTTTTTTCATGTTTAAAACTTAAGTTAGAAATCAGGATTACACAAGTTCATGTTTAGTTAGGTTTGAATTAGGTTTTGATTACTGAATGCTCGTATTGTATGTATGGACTATAGATAATAGAATGTTTTTTTGAAACAAATAGATAATAGAATGTTACAAATGTGTTAGTGATACAGTCACAGATTTAGGTATTTTGATAGTGTTAGTGTTCCTTATTTTGATAGAACTTGTCTCTTGATGCATCATGCGATGTTTTGTCGATCTGAATTTTGATGACTTGGATGTTAAAACTTATTTTAGTTTTGGTAATTTGGAATTGTTCCTTTGACATGTTGCTTAATATTTGATAACTTGATGAAAATTTTGCTTTATTATAATATTATCTTCAGTTTTGTGCTAATTAATATATTAAAAAATAATCTGGTAGAATCATCCGTGTCGTGTTACGTGTTCATGATTTACGTTTTTTCCTGGCCCTCCGAGTCGTGTCCGTTTTACGTGTTTGACAACATTGTTATTGACATCTAAATGAAATAAGGCCAATAGTATTGAGTTGTCACAGCTAAAGCAGATTGAATTGTCATGATTTTTGATACGGGGTCGTAAGTTAATTATCTGAAACCATCTAAATCATCAACCACAGACAAAATTATCTGAAACCATGATAAGTTTTGCTTTATATGGACCCCAAACATCCAAATGTATAATTTCAATTGATTTGTTTGACTTGAACATACTGTAGGAAATGGTAAACGCGTTGGTTTTGCAATGGACAAACATTACATCACACAAATCTGATGTCTTTAACTTTCTAAACTGTCTTAAGTTTATGACATGATGTATGTTCCATCCTCTTTTTTTTTTTGAGGGAAAAAGGATGATTAACCAGAATGTTAATCATCCAAAACCTTTATTGATGCAAAGGTGTTACAGTGATCAAAGATTACAGAAGATTAGAGCATTTAAAACATAGGAACCTCACAAAGCTCGCCACTCATCATACATAAACATAGCACGATTACGGATATTTTCTACATAACAGCGGTCATTTTGAAAGATCAGCTTTTTCCGTTGTAACCAGATAGCCCTGATTTTTTTTAGGAGACCAGATAGCCCTGGTTACTGCCGTAGAGATTAACAAATTTCCAAGCAATAGAGTCAAAGGCCTTGGAGAAGTCCACTTTCCTAAGGAAGCCCTTCCTGGTGTTACGATTCCAGGAGAAGATGAATTCTGAGGCCATCACATAGCTGTCCGAGATAGAGCAACCCCGGATAAAGACAGATTGAACAGGTGAAATCAAATCGGGAATCACCGAACGCAATCGGTTTGCCAGAAGTCAGCAGATTGACCTGCCTAGTGTTGATGGAAGAAACCCCATGCCCAGTCCACTGCCATTCACTTATGGGATCACGCCTCGTGATCCTATGGAAGTAGTCAGCAGCAGCCCTCCCAATATGATCACAGCCGCTGATATCAGCATTATTAACTCTCAGCCGATCAATACGATTTGCTCTTCTATGACTGCTAGCACGAAGGTGAAAAAAATTGTATTTGCATCACCCTCCTTCAGTCAACGCTGCCTAGAGCGTTGCCTCCAACAAGTATGGAGCTTGAGATCCTCAGCCTGAACAATTTTATGAAGGGCAGACCTTTCCGCCAATTCATCTCCATCAAGGGCGCGGTTATCCTCGATACGGTCAAGAGAGCTGATCGCCAAAAGGGCATCAGATTTTCGTCTTTGAATCTCTTCTTGAAAGGTACGTTGATAGGATCTAAGACGATTTTTTAGAACTTCAAGGCAAAGAAAGAGTGTGCGAGTTGCAGCAGGAGTCAGAGAGTTGCAAAGAAGGTCACAACCAACTGCTGGAAGTCAGGATCAAGCAACCAAGCCTTCTCAAACTTAAAATATGTCCGAATATGAGTCTCAGAATTCGAGCGTCAAAGAACAGGTGTATGATAAAAAAAAGGAATAGATTTCATTATATAATGACTGAGTATAGATTTCATCAAATTTCCATAAGAAACGAGTATAGATTTCATCAAATTTCCATAAGAAACTGAAATAATTCCTCCCATAGGTTTTTAGTCTTTGAATAATAATATATAATGGAACTAGTTCCTTGTGAGAGAAGGGCCATTTCCTTCTGAAGCGAGTAAAGTTTTGAGCCACTCATTTTTTCAAAGCATTCCTTCAAGTATAAAAGTATATAACCAAACAGATTGGGCACTTCATGCATATGCAACATTGCTAATGAGATCTTTAGAAATGGTGCTAATAAGCCAAGAAAGCACCAGACTACCAGAGCATTGCATTTCTCCCTCTCCCACTGATGGTGAAATTTCATATCAAACTGATTGATCATACACTTCCCATTAACAAAACCATCCTTATCCTTAGCTGACAAAGCATTGTACATTGCTCTAGTCCACACCATATAGTTATCAGACACAGTAAATATAATTGGTACAAGGACCATTCCCAGGTGAACCTGAAGGATGCAGAAAAAAAGTGATAATTATCTTCAGCCATTAGGATAATTCTTCAGATATCTCATCTGGTTGCACATTAGCTTCAGCCATTGCAGATTTGCAATAATTGCTGGAGAATATGTGCAAAAATCACAAGCAAACACGAGATCTGTGACGATTGCCCTAGGAAATGATTTCTCACATAAATCACAGTGAAAAAAACCAGAATTGAAACAGAGAACAATCTAAATTGGAGCTTTAGCTCCGATACCATGTCAACAATCAAGCAGAAAATGAAATGTATTGATATACCAGGATCATAACACCAAGAACACCAGATTGGGTATAAACAAAACCACCCGCTTTCTCTTCTACTTTTCTTTATAAAGAATGTTAGGTAACAGATCCAACAACTGAGTATAATCTCTACCCTTGTATTAATAATATATTTCCATATGTTGCCATGCATTACATAGGTTGGAGTAATCCAGTGTTTATATTAATATTGTGATGCTCTAACCAAAATTGTGCTTTTCCATTTTAAATGTTATGAGAACACTTGTGCTAGGTTCTGCTAAAAAAAAAACACTTGTGCTGGGTTTTCGTTTCAAAAAAAACACGTGCTGGGTAATGCAGTGTCTTCTTTATGACCACTATGTAAATCTTTAGTAAATAAAACAGTTATTTAGATTCCTTTTTAGAACTTATTATGTTTACATATCTACTTACTAATGTCACGCTAAAGACAAACTTGCATCAGACAGGAAGGTGTGGCTATACTTCGACATTTAAGTTCTGTAAGTGATGCACATGAAAGACTAGATGTTCTGACTCTTCATCAGTTGACCTGCTACTAACCTGAAGCATAATTGGGAAAGAGTTCATATTAAACTGTTTGAAATGTATTTTGTTATTTTGCACCAATACCCAGTTGTACCCATTAAACTCCAATTTTCTTTATACAGAATGCGGTTTCACCATGCATCCAATGATTATCAGCACGTAGCTTATACATCAGGTTCCTTTCAGACTTGGCGTCAGGGGATTTTGGGATAGATTGTAGGCTCATTTGGCGATCCCGGATACCGTTGAAAGTCAAGATTTTTGCTTGGCTTATGCGGGGGGGGGGGGGTCGGCTCCTCACCAGGGCACCCCACACGGACACGTCTTACGTTTTGTGTGGTGAGGCAAAGGAGGGCGTTGACCATCTATTTTTTGAGTGTCCGACAACACGAGGCATTTGGCAGCGGATGACCATTGGGGGTCTTTTCCCCTCAGATTCTCAAGCCCTATGGTAGTCGTGCCGAGCATTGACACGGCAGAGACAGAGATGGAGAGCGCCATTGGCATCTTTTTTGGCTGGTTCCTGGGCCTTATGACTCCAGCGTAACCGGGTGATTTTTTGTGGGGAACGATGTCACATTGAGCGTATTGTACACCACATCTCTTTCCTTCTTCGAGAGTGGGGTTTTGGAGTTTTGGATAGTTGATATACTTTTGCTTTTGCTACTGCACTCACTTTGAGAGCACACACTTGTATATCATTTTCATCCCATAGTTATATATGCACCTGGATGACAACCACATAACCTGGAGGTCATCCTTTTTTCCCTCAAAAAAAAATTGATTATTATTTCAGTGTGTTTATCTTTTTGTTGTGTTTTTTTTAGGGAGAAAAAGATGACTACTAAAACTCAGTAGTCATCCATCCTGTATTAAAACTTCAAATCCGTGAAAATGTACAAGGCTCTTTTTTGTTATGTGTTGATGAAATTGTTTTTATCACATCAAGCCATGCAAGCTTATATTGGCTAATTCATACTGCATAGCACTTATTTATTTAAACCAAACGGGTCTACTTGTATTCATTAGCTAACATGATATATTTCGAATAAAACATTCAATTACATACTTGGTCTTCTTCAAAATTCTCCTTTTTGAGGAAGCATCTAAAATATTAGTGTATTATACCTAAAAAATAATGTATTAATTGGTAAATCTGTTCTATTTCTTCAGAATCTGGAGGAAAATGAAGCGTGGACCACCGGGAGCTCCACCTACTCAGCCTGTTCAGGTTATTTCCCTTTCATCTTTCCTTGTGATTGCCTACTTGACATGCTTTGGGCAATGTCTTTTCTGCTTCATCAACCATACTTTAAATGACTAAAACTAGATGATGTGCACCTTGGCAGTTATCCTTCATTCCTCAGAAAAAACATCTTGATCCTGCCCTTCTTTCCTCATAAGAAAAAAAATCTTGATCCTGTTGAATTTTTTTGTTATAATAAACGGCCTCAAAATTTTTCTTTATTGGACATCATTAATCAATAATTTTTTTTGCATAGTTGAAATTCCAACCAAAAATACGACCCCGTAAAGCACCCAAGGCCGGCGTAGCCAAAGAGTAAGATTTCTTGTGCTATCATACTATTTTTGTTAAGATCACCTTTCCTCCATATACTTGTAAGAACCTTGTCAAACTGAAACTTCTGTAGGGAACCGTTGGAAACAAAAGATGATATCATTAACAAGGAGCTTCTTGCAAAGATCAATAAATCACAGGTACCCCCTTGATGGCATTCCATTAATATAATGTCGAAGTGGATTATGCCTCTGCCAATTGGATTATGCTTCTGACTGCATCTTTTTCTTCATCGTTTTAAACAGACTGATGCTTTAGGGAGGAGATTTCCAAAGAATGAAAAGAAAGGTCAGGAAAATTTAAAACTATTTGCCAACTTATCTCTTTGGTTGGATCTCAAAGTCAGGCCGTTGAGCATTTGAAATGACATATTTTGTTCTCATTTGAATATGACATAATTTTGATCTTTCTTTGATGCAAATATAATGGGAATATGTTCAAGTAACTATTTAATAGAAGTGCATATTTGGACATGAACAATAATTGGATCCAATAATATAGGAAATGAGATCCAATCATGTGGGCTCATGAAAAGCCTATCTTGGTTATCACTAATACAAGGACTCATGTGACAGCTGCATTATGTTGACACTGATACTTATTAAGACAAGGTTTTAACCAAAATAAATGGAAATGCCTAACTCAAAAATCACGAAACGTGATCATGTTTACCAAATATGTTATGGGCAAAAAGTTGGATCAACAAGAAGCACAAACAAAATATCTTCTCCCTGACTTTTACCTTCTTTATTTGTACAATTTAATTATTCTAATTAGTCATGAATCATAATAGGTTTCGAAAAATGTTACATCTGAAGAATCAGTTTAAATGATCTTACACATTGTAATGCTTTATTATTTTAATTTTTTTAGGGGAGAAAGGATGACAATCAGGAGTTGTGTTTGGCATCCATGTATATATGTGTGTATATATATGGAAAGAAGGTCATGTACAAAATGTGCTCTCTAGGGGAGAGTGGCAAAAGATGGAAGATGTACAGTGACTAACCAAAACAACACTGTCGCTGTCTGGCAAGGACGTAGAGCGACTGCCAGAACGCCTCCAAGGCTGCTGGGAAGGTATCCATGACGATCGTCTGCCTCTCTGTGATACTGGGCACTCGAAGAATAGGTGGGTGATGTCGTCCGCCTCACCACATAGGGCACATGAGGTGTCAGGGGACCAACATATAGTAAATCATAAGTGACACTAGACAGATCTAAGTAGTATAAGCCGACCTCCCTGGGATAATAATCTCGAGCTCTAGTCGTGAAGCCTATGTTCCAGTCGCTCAATAACAAAAGTCCATCCTCGGGAGCCGATGTGATGGTCGGAAAGAGGAAGGCCCAAATACGTGATCGGCGAGGGGCCGCTTGGAATATGAAGCTCTGCCGTGCATTGAGTAGCATTCCCTCTAACCATGTCAAAAGGGATGAAAGATTTGATAGTCATTGGAGTAGAGGGATGTGGTCCGAGAATAGTCGATCTAGTGCCTGAACATCCATCAATTGATGGCAGGAACATATTAATCCTCGATCTGGCAGACGGAGCTGCCGAACTCCGTCATGTGAATCTATAGGTCAACCAAACTGAGAATCAATGAAATCCTTGACTCTTCTACCCCTACGTCGCCTGTTGGAGCGATCGTCCATGTTCAAAGTGACATTGAAGTCTCCCTCAATCAGCCACCAGGCATCATGGAGGTGTGTTCCTAGGCTCCTCCCATAGAGTAGGCCGAAGGGATGCTAAGCAGGGACCGGAGGCGCAAGAAAGGAGGTATGTGCCGCCGTCCACTCAACAATGTGTGTTGTCATCGAAAACCGAGTCGTCCAAGAATCCACCAAAGAGAAAAGGTCGACACGCCACCTAATAATACAACCGCCAAAATGTCCCACTACCGGAAGAATGAGGTACTCTGTCATGCATGGGCCTTCGATATAAGCCCATGTCGCCGAACTGCACTCCAGGAGCTTACTTCCCACTCCCTAAGATAGCGGCCTAGATCCTCTACATCCCCGGGTCTCCTAGGCCCTGCACATTCCAGCTCAGCACCTTCATAAGGAAACAATGTCGCCCACTGGGTAGCTGGGCCACTGCCCTGGGCTGATCTCCTCCGGAGACCGTTGCGAGAGTGCGCCAAAGCGGTCGATGCCGAAACATCCTTCTTGCCATTTCTGATGACAGATGGGGCCGTCGGCGGACATGGCGAAATCGGCAGCCTCCGCCATGTGGACCTCATCAGCCTCTCTGCTGACAAGGAAGCAGTTGCCCTGGGCCGCCACCATGCTGACCTCAGTCCACCTGCCAGTAGAGGCGTCTGAGTGGAGGTGTTGGTTGACAACAGTTCGGCTCCGGCGGGTAGTTGTGGCACTGGCGGCTGCATGGTAACGGAACTGAGACGGTGGCAGCGATAACAGCGGGGTGGCACCACTGCACCGGTATTCAGACGGCCAGCTTCAGATGGGGTGGCAACTTGGGGGTTCTCCGGGAGATGGCAGACATCTATGGTGCCTGCGTGGATGGAGGTCGCCGGCTGGGAAGTCTGGGTTGATGGCTGATGAGGGGGCGGCGGTTGGCTGGGAAAGAGTGGTGATGCTGGAGGGGAAGTTGGAGAGGATGACAGGGGTGGTGAGGGAGAAGAGAGGTGAAGCCGGCCTGAGTAGGAGCAGCGGCAGCTTATCAGAGCAGTGGAGGGTGGGTGGGTTTCGGGTCATCGCTGCTGGTGGGGTCCGTGGGGATGATACAGGCCAGAGGTGACTGACTGGTGTCTGGTCGCGCCCTGGTCCATAATGGTCCATGACCGCAGGGCTCAGATTGGGCTCGGGTGTGAGGGAGATTGGGCTGGTGGAGGGGGGAATTGAAAGAGGAGATTTGGTTAACGGTGGTGGTGTGGTTCAGGCTTGTCATCATGTGGGTGAGGTTGCTCCAGGCTGGAGGATGAGGCGGGTGAGGGTTGGGGATTTTGAAATACTGCACGACCAATGGGGGTACGGGCCACTTTGCGCACCTCCTGCTGCTGACGTCTGCGGCGACAGAGATGACCGACCGGCAATGACCTCCGCCCACGAGGCAGAACCCCCTGAACAGCGCAGCTGGAAAACATAACTCGCATTCCTGGCACACAAAACAACCGATGCAGGGACGTTATGCAGATCTGGGTGCAGCTCGACGTCAGCGGTGATGACTGAGACGTCCGGCGACCCCAGCGTAGGGAGGGAGACAGAGAGGTGTTCCGAAGCGACTCGCCACTGCCAACACTACCTCTGGCGGGAGCAGGTGGAGTGGCATCCCCTGGATGCGGTGCCGCATCTGCTCCATCCGCCTCCTTCCACAGACGCCATTGAATGTGGGAATCCAGGGAGATGATCATGGTAGTCACCAGTAGGGCATCACGCTGTTGGGGTGAGCCTGGGATGAGCAGCCAGGAGTTCCAGAAGCTCAGCTCAAGTGGAATGGCAGGGACTCTCCCACTCCGGCGATGATTGCCGTGCAGAGGACGGTCAAAGTCGGTGAAGGGCCGCTGGTATCACCGACAAGGCATTCATGAAAGATCTTGATGCCCTGTTGGATCTCTGGTGACCAAAGGATGGTGATGGGAGGAAATGCCGACTTCTATGGCACAGGAGCACTGCCCACAGACCCGGTTGTTGATCGAGTTCAAAGAGCTGCTGGACAATCCATTTTCCGGTGGCCCTTGCCCCTGCAATGGAGGCGACGAATAGGAGACGAGCAATCGTGGGCTAAATGGCCATCTCCCAGACACCTGTAACAGCATTACTGGAGCTGGCGGCGTTGGTGGGTCAAGCTGAATGCCAGCCGGAAGAAGGTTGCCCAGCCATCGTTCAGCGATTGGAGTGCGACGCATGGTCGCCCTTAGCTGGGAGAGCGGTGGCGCCTCGGGCTGGGGCTGCCGGAGACAGTGGGTGGCGCCGCCGTACGGGCTACCGGAGATGTGGTCGACTTAGCACCCTAAGAGCTGTCTTGTTGCGACTCACGTTGTAATGCTTTATGATCACATGAAGTTTTCAATTTTGCAAAATGTGTATATTCATATTCGATTCATGCATCCATTGTATTTTTGCCAGATTTATTTTTTTGAAAGAGCATTGTTGCCAGATTCTTTTTTTTTTCTATTTTTGCTCATTTGCAGCCATACATTTCTTTTTCTTACAGCGATTCATGTTTTTTCCTTGGAGCATTTTTCGTTCTTAAGTCTCTTTTATAGTTGTATTATCTTGTATTTATTTGTTCTTCTGGAGAATGATTAAAGAAAACCTTTACTCTCCTGCTTGATGCTGGATGATATATTTTTTCTATTTTTGCTCATTTGTGGCCATAGATTTCTTGTTTTTACTTTCATTCATTTTTTTTCTGGAACATTTTCCTTGGTTAACTCTCTTTTATAGTTGCATTATCCTGTATTTATATTTGGTCTTCTGGAGAGGACTAAACCTTCATTCTCTTGCTTCATCTGGATGATATCCTTCTAGAATACCAAATATTCTGATCGTATGATGTTTTACTTAGTTCTGCCAATTCTTCGATCGTTGAAAAAATTGATTAGCTAGAGATGGAACTTGGAACAAGTTCAAACCCATTATATGTTCCAAAAGTGTTGAAGAGGGTGATTAACTCCAATCCACGAATGTCATACATGTCATCATGATATAAATCTCTCATGATAAACAACTATGGTTTGCATCCAAAAGTAGTGGCAAAAGGGATCTATACATTGTTAGGGTAACATGGGGCCTATGCACTACTAAATTACTTTACGTTTTCCAGGGAAAAAATGCTTATTTTGCATTCTTAATTTTCCTTTATAGGTTAAGATGTAACGGTCAATGGCCTAGCTGATAGTTTCTCATCTTGTGACAGCTGCTCCATCTGAAGTTGCATTTGGACATGGAAATTCTGGTCTTGCAAGGTCATTTCCTCGTGTTGCAGCTAAAGGAAAGCTAAATCAAGGTATCAGTCTTAAACAGCATTCTCTAATTTCTCCAAGACCAGTCAGGTTCTATTGAATATGTTGCATCATTCTTTTGCAGATAATCTAGAATTGTCAGCACCACACTTCGTAAAAGATTATGTTGAACCCTGGGTAAGCAATAGGTTTTCTTTTTCTTCTCTTTTGGAGAGTGAGTGATGAATTGACCGACTGTACCTAGTTCATGATTCTCGTTCTGAAATATTCCTTTGTTGATGTCTCAGGATTACACACATACATATTATCCAACTGTAGTTCCTCTGAGGCGGCCTTACTCAGGAGATCCTGGTATCATCAACTGCATTA
The DNA here is from genome assembly GCA_030549335.1 of Pontederia crassipes. Lineage (NCBI taxonomy): Eukaryota > Viridiplantae > Streptophyta > Magnoliopsida > Commelinales > Pontederiaceae > Pontederia > Pontederia crassipes. Next base: position 25,398,444 of record CM060184.1, on the reverse strand, counting down.
TGGCATGTGATTTTAATGCCACATATCTTTACATTTAATTTTTCTGTAGATATTCTTGATGAAGAAGAATTTGGTGAGGCTTCAACAAGTACAGTATCAGATGAAAGTCAAATCAATCATGCTCTGGAGCTTGGACTCATGGTATGTATACTGAGCTAACAGGTTGTTGTTCTACCAATTGCTTGCATTTATATTATTTTCTGGTGATGCCAGGAAAAGAAGGAAGAGCCACAAATGCTCTTTTTCCAGTTTCCAACAAAGCTTCCACTAATGAAGCAAGGGGATGTAGCTGCTGGCATGAAGCAATCTGCTGAAACTGGTGCAGTTAGCAAGTCAAAGATAGAAGCTGGATCTAAGAAGGGTTGCAAATTGGAGGATCTACCACCTGGACTTATGGGTAAAATAATGGTGTATAAAAGTGGTAAAATCAAGATGAAACTTGGAGATGCAATCTTTGACGTAAGTGCAAATGACTGTCTTTTTTATTGTATTAACTAGATGTGCTATTTGTTTCTTGAGTCAGAAGAGAGCTTTTACTGCTTTTTTTTTCAGATTTCCGCCGGATCAAATTGTGCATTTGCTCAAGATGTCGCAGCCATTAATACCAAAGAGAAGCATTGCTGCATCCTTGGTGATATTGCTAGACGTGCTGTGGTAACTCCAGACGTGGACTCTCTGATTGATTCTCTAGATCTAGAAGCAACTTAGAGATCACCGTATTCTGAAATAATTTCTTTCTTCTGGAAGATTTTTCCACAAATACTGCATTCAAGATATAATCATCCCAATTTAGTTACTTCTAGATACAACATAGACTTTCTATTCTGTTATAGCAACTGATTACACTCAGTTGATATGTAGAAATCCTCTGGTGTTGCAATTCAAGTTATATGACACCTTTAGTTAGGTTCATTCAACTTTCTATGGAACTACAATTGCACCATCAACTTTCTTATGGAAGTCACTGTATTTGCCATGGATCTTTCGTTTGTAAGCTCAGTCACCGATAAAGCCGGAAAACAAGAGAGGCACACCAAGAATATCAAATCCAAGGAAAGTGGTCTCAATCGAGTTCCCCAAAGATGTCTCTAACTTGATCTTCCTTCCATGGTTGTGCCATCAGTTTTCTCATGTACTGATTTTTCTGGAGCTGTTGAAGTGGTGTTCTTCATGTACGCGGCCCAAAGCTAGTTTGATGTCTGACTTTGAGGGCCTGCCCCCAGGTCCCAAAGTGAGGAACCGTGAATTGTCCTTTATTGGACCCTTTCGTTCATTTCGGCGCAGGAAAGAAGCGTTAAAAAGGTTAGTCTTTTCTCTGCTAGCATCCATGAGTAGTAGTAGAAGAGATCAAATCGCAGACACTCACATGAGAACTAGCAGAAGAGAACAGATGAAAAAGGAAGATGAAGAAATTATCACTCTTCATGTACCGAAAGAGCTACAACTGGTTCATGGCATATATTCTGGCTAGTCATGTGCCCGTGCAAGGCGATATCGAAATAACACATTTTGTTTCCTTCTTTTTTTTATACCCCTACATAAATTTATTAATACTTGATTAAGTCAGAGGTGAGACTTCACAAGCTCATGAAAATATTTGAAAAATTGTAACATTATTATTAATTTTTAATAAAATAAAATGATAATAATGGTTTTAAAGTGACGATAGTGTCGCCATTAAGAAAATAGTTCATGATTGTCAAGCTTTGGCTAAACTCTTTTTTTTTAAATGAAATCCTGATATATTGGTGGAGTAAATAAAATAATTATTTTGCTAATATAATAGTTGAGACATAAATAAATAAAAACTATGATATCAAACTATTCCTACTGGGAACCATTCCCACGTGTTTTTTTTTTGACAGAATTGGTCAACGATTCCACTCTTAATTCCCTCTATCCCTCTGTCAATTGCGTTTCCCTTCAACTTAATTTGATGCAGTAGAACACATTTCCGAATTTAAATAAATAAATTGGTAAAAATAATATAAAGTCAAAACGAATATGTGATCAAGCGAACAGACCGACTAATCAACCAATGCATTATCCGTTTAACCAAATTGAATTATCCAATTTGATTTTGGTACGGATAACAGATAATTCTTTTGTTAATCGATGTTCAGTTTGGCGAATTAATCAAAATTCTGAATAAAAATCAAAATTAACCAAAAAATAAAATAATATTTTTTATTGTACATTTTTACAATAAAGTTCATATATTATAAATATTTCTTGATACATTTTTTGCACTTTTTTTCACTAACGCATATTTATATATTTTTGTTTGGTTGTTATTGTTGTGGAAATTATGTTATTTGGGATATTGTTCTCTTTCTAATGTTTGTTTTAATTTTCTTACATGGTATATGTTTAAAAATATTTTTATATCTGTTCATATTTGATATCAAACTTTTAATTTGACACATACTATATTTTTGCATTTCTATATTTTGAACCTGAAAAGAACAAAAATATATTATTTTTTTTGGATAATTCAGTGAATTAACCGAAACAAAAATGAACCGAAAATTTTGGATGGATAAAAAAATTTAACTCAATTCGAATAATTAATCGATCCAATTGGACGATTAATTCGATCCAATTTTGCTTACCCGTACGGGGAAGAGACCTAACAACTCAAAGCAATCCCAATTATTGGTTTCTCTACTGCAATAAATGCATCTATTTTGACAGGGAAATGTCTCTCATATGTCACAATACAGCTTCTAGAAAGGACATGTTATTTTATTTATATAAAAGCACGTGCCTATTTTCTTCTAATGTGGATGAGTATATGCATCTTCTATATAAAAAAAAAAGAACATATCAATATAATTTTTGGAGGGATCTGTAGATTTATCACCGAAGTCAAAATTCATTGTGAAATTAATGAACTTTTGATATTAAGACTTTAAATAAAACAATGATAAATATTTACATAATTGTAATGTGATGCATGTATGATGCTACTCATTCGATTTTTGTTATTACAAACTGATTTACAGCAAAACCGACGACGGTTGGCGCAACGATAGCAGGTTATGTCTTAAGTGATTCGACATGTGTTAGTAGTCCGAGGATCGATTCTTGGCAAGGTAGTCAAGATCGAGATTTTACCTAAGATTGAAAGGATCCGTAAGATCAAAGATCGGAAGATCGGATCATCGATATATTTAAATATAGTTTAATATATAAAAATATTTTAAATAATATTTTTAAAATAAATTTGTAAATTGTTTAAATTATAAACAATATTAACTTGAGTACTATCCTATTAAGACTTCCTACAAATGCATATATATTATTTATATAATAATAATTTAATATAGATCGACAAAAATGGCAATAATATGATGAATATGAAGTAGCATTATATATAATTTTTAATATACATTTATAATAGAGTTATTTTGTGCAAAAATATTTTAAAAAATTTAATTGTAACCAATATTTTTTCTTAATTGTATTTCTCCAGAAATCATGTTGCACTTGGTGAAATTTAAAAAAAAATCAAAAAATTGATTAGTAGGATCGATAGGATCCTAGGATATTACTGATCTTATGATCTTACTACTATGATCCTACTAATCCTACAAAATTGATCTCAAAGTTGAGATCATCCTAAATACGATTAAGATTGTGATTTTGATAACCTTGATCCTTGGAGTCACCGCGTTGACCAGATGTATTAAACCGTTTTTGCTCTCACCTCAACATCGGATTAGTTAGGTACTAATAGTCTAAAAGAGTCTGAGAGAATTGGTACACTGGGAAAGGAAATTTGAAAAAAAAAGGTTTACTCGAATACCATATAATTAATTTAAAAAGTGACATGTCTGGTAATTTTTTTAATAGGAAGCATTTGCATTCATCCACTCGAATACCATATATATATATATATATATATATATATATATATATATATAGAGAGAGAGAGAGAGAGAGGGGGGGGGGGGGGGGGGGGGGGGGGGGAATTAGGGTAAGATCAAGTATTTGGATCTCACCCTGAAATCAATAGGTTTCGACCGTCATATTGGTATTATGTGCGCATCTACGTTTCAGATTCCATGCAAATGAACCGGCTGGCTGCAGAGAAAAAAAAGGTTGAAACTGGCTGCCTAAATTGAAACACCCAAAAAGAGAGTTGCCCTAGCTCCCGACATCACCCGGAGTTGCTGAATAAGTTCGCCCTCCTAATATATACATATGCATGCATACATGAGCAGAACTACGTGTGTAGCTAGTGAAATTTTGTAAAATAAAATTTATAGTTTACGATTCTAGATATAACTAGAAAGGTTGGTCAAGATATGTTGTAAAAAGAATGGAAAATAAAAAAATATTATCTTGAGTTATTAATACGCATGAATTTGAAATAAATCTTATATAATTAGATGATCGTACGATTATTCATTAGTACTCTTTATTGAAAATTTTGAATTCTTTTGTTAAATTTTATTTTAGAGTCTAATCATATAAACATACTTTTAATCAAGTAAAGGTTTTTTTTCCTAATCTCCCTAGGAAGTTTTGACAAATATAATTTCAGTTTTTAAAAAATTTAATTCCTTACAAATATGATGCTTAAAAACTCTTTTTCCATTTTTCTATTCCACTTCTCTTTGTTTTAACACAAGAATCACCTAACTTTTACGCTATGAATTTCAAACTCATGACCTCTTGAATTTCAAAGATCTTCTCTTTCATAAAAGGCCTATTCCTCCGCGATCAGCTCCAAGAGAGATAATAAAATAGTTTAATCAATCATTAATGGATTATTTGTGGGTGGGTTCCATTCCGGAGCTTAGATTTTTTTTTTCTTTTCACACTCTTAATTTCTCAAATGATAAAATAATGTTTAGAGGTGGCAACCACAATTATACTTTTGGTCGGATTAATGCCGTCGTTTGCTCGAAAGAACCAAAAAAAAAAATCTAAAGTGAAATGTATCTAGACTAATGGGATGATGCTATGTAATTAAAGCCATTGGGGCATTTTGGCTGGCCAATAATTGCAGCAGACCCCCCACACTTTTTTACCACAATCGATGCGTCCACTTAAGAACGAACTTAATTGCTTTTGGAATGAAACGTGACCAGCTTATACCACCATTCAAACTCGGCCCCGGCAGGGCACCAAAGGTAAACATGGCAACCGAAAGGGACAAGATCTGCACTTTGTTTAGAAAATCCACAGGTGATGAAACATCATTATCATGAGCCCTTGTGGTTAAACAATACATTTCCAAAGATGAGAAGATTTTAATAAATAAATCAACTACAATAAAGTATAAGATTTAATGTTTGTCCTCTCGACTTAGGAAGGGAGGATCGTCCTCTTTAGTTTATCAGTCGTTAGATGACAAATGGACGGCTGAACAATCATCGCAAGTGGCCTTAGAAACATCTGGTTCACATGTATACCTCAATTCAAAGAAAAAAGATCGACTTTTTCCCTATCGTCTGCCACCGCCGTCGTGCAGTGTTGCCCTCGACAGATGATCTCCTTCAAACCCTCGCGTTCGAATTCTCCTAGTAGTCAGAACAGGGGCGTCATAAAGGTGTCGGATGATATCTGCGGAGGAGTTGGAAAGAGGTGGAGCAGCAGCGCAACAAGCAAGATTTGCAAGAAGAATCAAGCAACAACGATGGTGGAAATCGCCGCGGATCTACGAATCGCTAGCGATCGTGGAGGTCACTGCAGATGAAGTTGAGAATCGCTGGCGAGGTGGAGGTCGCACGGATCTGCAAATCACTGACGAGGGTCATGGAAGCTCATGAGGGTTCAATCCGCGTCGGCTTTCTCTCGTCTCAATCGCTCCAACCACATATTTCTAATCATTTGTGCATTTGTTATCTAACGATTGATAAACTATGGAGGATGGTCCTTCCTCCATAAATAAGGAGAGGGTTAAGAAATATTCATGATAAACACAAACATCGACCTGATCAAATTAAAATATCATGGAGGCCCATCTTATATATATACGAGGAATATTAATGTGACACCACACAAATTTGGTGCACTATGCAATCGTGCAACCTGGGCCATCAGATCCACTTAGGCGCACATCAATAGACACGATTTGCCTATCAGGTGCTGCATCTCCTGCATCCTCTCATGGCGCCCTTGATGCCATCCCCATCATCCACTCCACTGGCCGTCGTGTCGAGTAGAAGAGAAGTACTCCGCCCGGCCAAACAGCACCCCATCGCGGCCTCCCGATGGCTCCTTCCTCCTCAGCTTCCTTCTCATCTTCCTGTTCCTCTCAGTCTACTTTTCCCACCAACATCTCCTCCCTCATCTTCCCCAGCTCCCATTCTACCCGTCCTCCACCACCATTCCAATCCTCCCCGTTGTCCTCCTCCCCCTCCTCGCAGTCCCCTCCTCGCTGCCGCAGCCCTCTTCCTCATCCTCCGCCGTTGCTTCTCTCGCCATTTCGACAAGGTTGATGCCAACTCAAACTCCCACCGTCTTGTCCCACGGAAGCCACCAACTCCGATGCCAACGCCCCTGGACTTCCCCTATGTCGGCATTTTTGCCAACTCCCGCCTTGTCGGCAGTGGGAGAGAAGATTGCCTGAGTGCAGATTTCGCATCCGACCATGGATGGCAGTATCGGAAGCTGAGGTCGCTGGAGTTCTGACCGCTCCCACCATTGTCCCTCCGGCCGCCATGTAGAGGAGAAGAATGGCACCTCACCGTGAGGAGAAGAGCAGTAGATCGCGTGAGGGGGAAAAGTTGAGGGATCGTCATTGATGCATAATCGGACGGCCCCGATGTGTGGTCGCACAGTGCATCCATTTTTTGTGGTGTCACATTAATATTCCTCACTCTATATATACTTCTATTAAATATAATAGTTTTGTATTAACTTACTTTTACTACATATTTTTACTTAGAAAATATAAAAAATTTGATATAAAACATTTTATTATATATATGTATATATATATATGAGATCAGCCCCTGTATATGTGCACACGTACTTGGGGTTTAGCTCTAGAACCTAGGCAACAAAAAATTATCATCCCATCACATCCATTTTCCACCGGATGTTGGGGTAAAGAGGAACCCCGGATCCAATGCTTGAATCTTCCCTACATATCTCCGTGGAGATAAATAATAATGTATAAAAGGAGAGAACACGAAGAAGAAAATGAATCGAAAAGGGGGAGACATGGTGCAAGCTGCTTGGCAGCCACAATAATGGCAACCCCAAGTGGAATGCAAGCCCATGACTTCATACCACCAGAGCTACAGGAACGCATGGAGGCCTTGCAAGCAATAACTAATAAGTCTGCTGCCTAACTTTGTGTGTGTATTATGGAGAAAGAGAGAGAGAGAGAAGCGAGCTTTTACTTGTATGGAGGATACGTTTCAGATGGGCAAAGTACAACCTTCAATCTCCGAGCGGGAAAAGCTAGTTTTGTTTTGTCTGGCTCTTGTCTTGCCTTTTCTTTACCCACTTACGGATGCTGCTTTTATCAGATCAAGATCTATCACAGCTCACAGCCCTCGTTGCGTTCCGAAGGCTAAAGCTCCAATTAGGGGTGTTTACCGGGTCGGATCGACCCGGTGAACCCGAGTATTCAACCCGTTTTTGGGTCGGGTCGGACCCGACCCGACCCGACCTAGGGTCGGGTCGGGTTCGGATTGGATTTTTCCAATCCAATTTGACCCGACCCGACCCGTCAACCCGACCTTTTATTTTTTTAAAAATTTTAAATGATTTTTTTGTTTATTTAAGCATTTGATATCATCTAAAATATTAAAAATATATAAAATAATGTATTTTAAATAGAGAATAATATGTGGATATTTAAAAAAATATTTTTTATGCTTAAAAATATTTTATTTTATATTTAAAATAAACTAGTAAAGGTTTTTTATATTAAAAATTAAAAAGAAAAATTAAAAAAAAGAAAAAAAAAGGTGGTCAGGTAACCCGACCACCCGACCCAGGCCGGGTCGAGTTGGGTCGGGTCCAATCTAAAAAAAAATTGAAATCCGACCCAGTCCGATCCGACCAAACTCGGCCGAGTTGAATCGAATTTGTTCACGAGTCGAGTGAAATTCGACCTGTGAACACCCCTGGCTCCAACCACCACCCAACCTACTCCAATGCTTCTGTAGCCCAAAGGTCCAAAGCCAATTCAAACAAACCAAAAAAACTTGGAGTACAGGCTTTACCTGTTCCAGAGCCTCTGGCTGCCAAACATGGCACCGCAGGGCACCATGGACACAAAGGAGGGGAGTTGCAGCAATGCAGACCTGGGCAAAAGAGAACGCCAGGTCGCGTGGGTATCTTCCTGCTGTACTTTCTCTGTCAAATCCACTCCACTCTGAGGAAGAAAGAAAACCCTGATACACCACCATTCATCTCCACCAATAGATGTTTCTCTATCCTCCTTTACACTGAAGCTACCGTAAAGGTAAAGCACAGAAATGAGCTTGGAACCACAAAGAGTCAATAGGACGGCGTGCCTTGAGATCTCAGAAGACCTTTGCTTTTCCATTCAACTTACCAGATGCAACCCGTCCTACCTCAGAGGACCTTGTGGTCTCAGCTGGACATGCAATTAGAAACATCTCCTGTGATTTTATAACAGGACCTTGAGGTGACTCCTGTTGTTAAACAAGTGCATAGTAGCACCCTAAATATGTTATCCAGCAAATGAGGGATCGAATCACTATCTAGAAAACCAACTCGTATAATTATTAATTTGCATAATCGGAAGACATGATTGGAAGAATGTTACAGCATTAGATTGTCCTCTAGTTTCACCAGGGTGTGAAGCATGAGATGATCAATTACATCAAATAAATACAAGAAGACAAAAAAAAATAGTTTCATGATGTAACAATGTACCTGAGCTCAGTTTTGCAGTTATATTTCTTTTTAGCAAATCTTTGACTCATTGGAATTTCTCTTGACATGCTTACATACTGTTCAGGATATGAAGAACTCACCAATATGCATAGACTAAACCATTCAGATGCAATGGAATATATATCTCAGACATGGAATGAATCCAAAAAATGAGAGAAAAGAGACAGGTAAATAATTTGCACCAACGTATCATCCAAAAAGAAAAACAAAACAAAACAAAACATGGATCTGACGTTCTGATATTTGAACACGATGGATGTCATGACTACCTGCCTGCATTTAGACCACAATCCAAACTAAATAACCACAACAGATCTCTGCGAACATTCGTAAAATTTATGAGCTACAAGAGAGAAGAGAGACAGATAAAAATAAAGCAAGATATAACGAGAGCTCTAAAGAAGATGTGGCATGGATTTATTCAATATGGCGGCGGAGGCGGTGGGCGGGCCGTGGGAGCCCAAATGACATCCGACGGCAGGTGGCCGCTGAAGATGGGCAGGCCACTGGGTTCTGCTGCCACCTCGCTCGCGGCCTGCGGACCGCTGTGGCGCCGCTGCCGCTGTTGTTGGTTGTGTTGATGGTGCTGCTGCTGATGTTTGTTGTGCTGAAAGGCGTGATCGTGCTCCTCTTGGTCGCCACCGCCGGAGACCGACACGGACACTGAGACGTCGTCCTCAGCCGGAAGCCGGTGGAACGTCGGACTGGAGAACGCGGCGGCCATCACCACCACCGTCCCAGACGCCATCAGCGGCCCCGCAACTGTGCCCCCGACGACTTGTCCCTGCGGCCCTGCCAGCGATATCGAGAGCGACCCTGAGGCCGCAGCCGGCGACAGCGCGGCCATGGCCGGAGGGAGGAACGTGGCTGAAATGGACAGGATCTCGAAACGGCCGTGGAACGCGACGGTGGCAGCGACGGCCCCTGGCGGGGGCGGCGGCTGGTGGCCGCCACCGAGGACCGACGGCTGGCGGAGAGTGACGTTGGCGACGGTGCCGGTGCCGGCGAGGACGCAGATGCCGAGGTTGCGGCGGCGGGAGAAGCGGGCGATGGAGTCCACGACGTCGTAGCCGCTGGGGATCTCGAGAACGTGGGGGCGCATGGCGGCCGCGGGCTCGGCCTCGCGGGTGACGACCACGGGTGGCTTCGGCTTGTTCTTGGAGCCTGGCGGGCGACCCCGAGGCCGCTTGGCCACCTCGATGGTTGCCCCGTCGCCGCCGCCACCTCCTGCGACTACGAGCGCTTTCTCATGGTTCGCTTCAGCGCCGACGCTGGTCTTGGACCTCTTGGTCTCCCCACCTCCACCTCCGCTGCTTCGGGAGCCGTGGACTTCATCCGAGAAGGATTCTCGCTGCTGCTGCTGCTGCTGGATGTAATGGTGGGGAAATCGCCCGACGACGTCCTTCTGACGACCTTCGTGCGAGTCCTTCATGCCGTCGTCGTCGTAGTTGGTGAAGCTCCCGAAGAACATAAACGAGCCAAAGGAGTCCAAGGATGGAAATGGATGATGGGATTTTTCCTTCCTTTTCCTTTTCCTTTCCCTTTTCCTTGATATAAGCTAATCTTTCTAGCTTAAAATATATTTGATGTGCACGCTGACGGTGTAGCAGACAACTTTGCACACAGGAGTTGAAGAGAGCGAGACGGAGCGAGAGCGAGCGAGCGAGAAGTTTCGGACATGTAATAGAAGAATTGGTGTACTTTGAAAGCTAGATAGATAGATAGATGGGGGAGAGAGAGAGGGGGGGGGGGTGTGGATGAAGACTGAATACCAATTAAAGAGGGGAGTGATGATGAGGGGGGAGAGAGAGAGAGAGAGGAGAGGAAAGAGAATGTGGACCTGTATAGCTAAAGCTTTTGGAATATATGGGCCGGGGAAGGAAACTGGAAAGGGGGGGATGAGGTTTGTACTGGTGGGGTAAAGTGGGCATATGGAAAACAGCGACCGGTCTAGAGACGGCGAGGGGAGGATGCACTGCATGTGCATGCATATATTAATTAAATAAATAACATAAATGAGATATGTATAGTAAAAAGAAGAGGGGCACATATGTTATCTATCCGTCTATTTTTCCTTATGGGTGAATCTATCTATCCATCAATCTATCTATCCGTGGATCCCTGGTGCAGACTGACCGCCAAGCCAAGTTGGATTCGCAAGGGGGGAGGGGGCGGGGACCAGAGATGAGGAGCGGCCGTCCCGCTTTATTTGTTTTCTTTCTGCTTGTCTTTTGTTTTGTCTCCTTCTGAGGAAGAAATCGTAATCTCATTTCGGCAGATGGGATTGGTGGTGGTGTGCGTGCGTGGGGCGGGGCGGGGCGGGGCGCTCCTGCCGGCGGTGGTTGCGTGTGTACGCGTGAAAGGCCTCCGCCCGCATCCTTTGACGCCAAGGAAATGATCTCATCGAAGTCGTCGGCTACATTGATGCCTATCTATCTATCTAAAACCACGTCCTACGTGAACACGTTGCGAGCTCTCTTCTAGCGAGTGAATGCTCATATGAATCTAAACCCAATGCGGCCTCTCAGATCGATCGAATTAATTATTCGATCCAGAAACCTGATCCAAATTCGGTCGAGTATCATATGATCAAGTTTCTCTATCATAACATGTAAATCTTTTTCTCAATTATGATGGGTGAAAAAAATAACTCAGATGCAGCTCCTTTTTTGTGCGTGTCATTCAGAGAGTGACAGTGATTCTATATAAATGGACGAATTTGCATGGGAAGATCATATACTATGCCGTGCCATATCATATACATATATATATATATATATATATATATATATATATATATAAAAGATAATTTATATATGTGACTGGCTCAGATAATTTATCCACGTCCAACAGTTTCACCTTACGAAGGATATATAAAAAATAATTCAGAAAATAAAGATCCATCACAATCTTATTCTAAAAAAAGTTTGTTTGTCCTAATTTATATATTATTATTATTATTATTATTATTATTATTATTATTATTATTATTATTATTATTATTATTATTATTATTATGGTGATATATGTAACTATTGTTATTACCAATTGAATGTGAACAACATTATTATCATTCTACAAATGGCTATTGTCACTTCATAAAATAAAATGAAGTCATAATGTTATATTTTGGAGTGGCACGGTATTGCACTCCAATATAGCGGTGAGTAACTAGAGGCCTTTATGAAAATAAGCTAACAAAAAAGAACTAGGACAGAAACCGTTCAATTAGATGGCATGCCCATATTAATTATGGGAGTTGTCATCCTACTAGGAAAGATAAATACTTTTGCATTTCTATTCGTAGGAATATCGTATATATACTATTTTTGTATCTGGCTCTTTGTGCTTTAGTTTATTTATTGTCTTAACTTAGGGGTCAATTCGGCATGCAGTTGTCAACCACTCAATATTTTTGAACTCTTGAACACGACTTATAGAAAACAAATTAAATCGTAATACACTTATTATGTATTTTGGTTACAAGTTACAACGGTCCTTTTTACAATTTATATATAATTGTTAATATTATAAAATCAAAGATATTAACTAATGATTTAAGCTTTTAGGAGGATTGATTATCACATCAAATTTCACATACTATTAGAATTAGAGGTTCAGTATTCAAATCTCATCGATGTCTATATTACAAAAATATTATCTTCCTTAATTGTTCACACAGTGGACTTGCTAAGAAGGAGTGTTGATATTATAAAATTAAATGTTACTATTTCCAATGGCTTATTTCAAAAGAAAAAGAGAATGGAAATAGGTTCGTCGTCCACCCACAAAAGTTTCAGTTACCATATCGCAAAAAATGTAAACTCGAATAAAAATGTATTAATGTTCCTACTAGATTTAACTTCTGAACATTATGACATATGATAGGACGTTAAAGGGGTACTAATTCTACTAGTTAACTATTTATATTTATTTTCTCACTCTTCCCCAATTGATCACCTCTCTTGACCCTTTACACAACTAATCGTCATTCATTCCTACCACTTGCAGAACACTTGAAGCATGAGAAACACTATTGATGATCAAGATCAAGATCAAGGGCACGTCAAAGGAAGGAGAGAGGATCGAGGTGAAGAACAAGGATAACACCATTAGGCATCCTCACATTTATTTTCTTTTTTTATTTTTCTAGTTTTGTCTCATTTTCCATTTCCATCATTTTGCGACACTGAGAATGGCTGAAGAAAAAAGGAGAGGAAGAAGATGTTAAGAAGAAGATGAATTAACCAACACCTAATGGAATTCCAACATATGTGTGAACCATTTCATAGGTGAATATGTGATTAACCATTTGATGTGTGAACCACGTAGGGCAACATGTTATATATGGTCTTTCCATGGAATTGCTTACTATTACCATTATTGTTTTGATATGAGAAGTTTGAATTCATGATTGGGTTCCTTGCTTATAATAAAGGATTGATTGGGATAAGGATTCTTAAAATCTCGTAGGTATGGTTTAATTCAATCTTTGTGCATATTTTGTTACTGCAATAATATCTATTCATTTAAGAGGTTATATCTTAGGAGTCGGTGTTGTCCATGGTTGTTTTTGTTACAACTTGTCTCTTTGATTGAACTAATGGCATGGCTAGCTAAAGATAATGATAGTATGAACTGATTTGACTTAATCCTAATTAGATTTTCCTATAATGGCTTTGTTGTTCATGACTTAAATCCCTAGATGGTTGTTGTGTGCCTTATATGTGATTATTAATATCCTATTTTGGAGTCGGTATGATAATGATTATATTGGATTTTATGTGTTCTCCATGTGCATATGTCATTGTTGGATGCTTGATTGAATGATTATGATTAACATGATTAATGATATGGATAAGCATCTTGAATGTTCATGTGAAAAATGTAATAGAATCCCTCCCTAAGAGGTTTATGACCCCTATGTTGCCCATATGGTCATGTTTAATTTATGTGTTGGGTGTGGCTAATGTATGTCTATTTCTAATAATGTAGAAGGGAACAAGCTGACCTATTTTATTCTCTAAATATAAGTTCATATGTAAAGGAATTAAAGGTTAATTGTTTTGTACCATGTTTTGTTTATAGATGAAGTATGCACATGTGTGGATGATTTTATATGACTATATATATATATATATATATAATTTGAGTTAGGGAATTAATAGGAATGAGACATAATAATTTTTGTTTATCATTGATGTATGATGTGTATTATCCAACTACAAATAGTTTTAAAATATGTGGTTAGTGATTAAACCATTGATCGTATTTGTGAATTTTGATAGGATGTGATTTTCTATTGAAAAGATCATACGATTAGTTCTCGTAAACCATCCGATCCAAGTTTGGATGATCATACTCATGCAAGAGAACGTTTCAAACCTGATGCATCATATCTGGATGATTGACCAAAGGATTGGATCACCACTTCAGATGCCCAAAATCATTTCTTGATTTTGTATAATCATTGAACAAGTAGACGTCCTTAGTGGACGTATGAAAGTTCCTATTCAGGGAATTTATGAATATAAGTCCAAACGACTACCTCTATGAGACGTCCAAAAATTCTTTTATAGACACTTATTGAGTCTTAAGATCATATGTTGGTCCTCTAAAAGTACATGAACAGAGAATCAATAAACTTCAAGATTAGACATCTAAAATAATATAACTCGAAGTTTTGAAAAAATTCTTCTGATTGTTCAAAACTTTTTTTTATCCCAAATTGATCCATACTTTGATTTTAACTAGAGTCTTATTGAATCAAATTGATTTATCCCACATTGTGTTGATTAGACATGTATAAACCTTTCTAATCTTGTCGACTTAATTATATTATTATTGCATAATTATGATAAAAGTTTATCCATATTTTGATTTTAATTAGTCTTAATGAACCAAATTGATTTATCCCACATTGTGTTGATTACACAAGTATAAACGTCTCTAATGTTGTCGACTTAATTTTATTATCATTGCATAGTCACAGTCAAAGTTCCATATGGGCAAAGATGATAGTGTAATTAATAAAAAGCAAAATCAAGGTGTCCATATTACAAAAATTAATAGGTGTTCATTTCATGGTTAGAAGCATAGTTTTAATCATGTCTTCATTGCATAGTTACGATAAAAGTTCCATGTGGAAAAGATGATAGTCTAATTAATAAAAAACAAAGTCAAGGTGTCCATATTACTAAAATTAATAGATGTTCATTTCATGGTTACGAGCATAGGTTTAAGCATGTCCTCGTTGTGCATTACTCTCCATTATACAATGAAAACGAATCTCACCCGAAGATGATGTCCCTTTAGAGATGCCATTCGTCGTGATGTGCACAATCCGATCATGACACCTCATTACACGAACATATTAGACAATGACTGCAAGTTAAATATAACTTCCATTACTCGAACATTAAAATTCAATTATTGACTTAGTGCATTAAAATAAAATATTGAAATGTAAAATAAAAAAACAAAGTATTATATTAATATTAATTCTTGGATTAATATCCATCAAATTATTATATAAATTACTATTCTTACTTATTGATTTCATGTGCAATCTATTATTAATCATTATCTCATCAATTTAATATTTATCTATTAGTCTATGAAGGTTATGAAAAATTCTTCCCCTACATTGATCTTATAGGTAACAAGTGCAATAAAGAATAGTGTGTGCATGTGTGTGATTGTGATTGCTTGTGATAAAGATGATATTCCTAGGGTGTTACTTGTCCTTTATTGGAATTTGTTCCTTTTCTCAAACTTAATTGAGTTGTAATAAATACATTAAACTTATGCTCTATTTTCTTTTTAATGTTGAGACTGAGTTTTGTTTCATATATCATTTTAAACTATTTATAAAAATAGTTTAGGTTTCCTTCCATCTTCTTTCTTATGTTTGTAATTTTGGTCAATTGACCAATCAATTCAAATTTTAAATTAAAATATTGTATAGTTGGTAATTGTCCCTAAATTGAATTTGCCGCTTGGTGATGTTCGATTTGGAGGATTTCAACATATCTTGATTTCAATTACTAATGGAAGTCATGAATAATCTAAATGTATCCCAAATTTATTTAGGGCTACTAATGGAGCCTAGTTTTAGTTCCAATTGATTCCATCAATGGTGTGACTAGGTGCAAAAAACTATTGAATTTGAAAGATTAAAATCAAGTTAAATCACTTGACTACATTCTTTGCAATTTCTACTTTTATAGAAATCATGTTAATTTTGTTTGACAATCCCAAATTAAATCTTCTAATCTTCTCTTATTTTCCTTGTTTTTATGTGGCCACTCTTATCTTCACCCTTTCTTAATTCTTCTTCCCCTTCATTTCTCTCTGGTCCTTTTTTCAATGTGTTATAAGATTTGAACCACACAACGACCCCGGATAAGTCTTCGGGTATCGGACTTGTTGGACTGATTAACTTGGATGATCGAACCGGTTCGGAATAAAATAGTATAAGAATATAAATCATGATAGTTATTAACATATGTTTGCCAATTGTTAATATATTAAAGTACAATAGTAGGATTAAATTTTTTTAATTAAAATAAGAAACTCAATGTGAATAAGTATTGTAATTTTAATATATTAAATTATAATTTATAAATGCATATTACTAAAATTTAACTACTAATATGAATGCAAACTAAAAATATAAATATATATAATGTAATATTTAAATTTTAATTAGTGATGTAATTTATTTTTATATTTAACTTTTGGCATTAAGAAATAATTTTAAAAGCTAAAAATGATTTTCTTAAATAAAATCATTAAAGAAATTAGTTATAATAATCTTCGTATAGTAAAATTTAAATACTTGATTCATATATGTAAGTATGATATAGTGGTTTGTACATAATTAGTAATTCTATTGGTCAAGGATTCAAACTTTGGGTTTCCACATTCTTTCTCAATTTTTTTTATTGAAAATTAAAAATATTTTAATCGGCTCTGGTTCGATGAACCTGCCCGGGTCGAATGATCCAACTTGCAGTTATGGAAAGTGTTCAATTGGAACACAAAAACATGACAGAATTGGTTTTAGTTACTCTTATTTATCACCTGGACAAAAATGGGAATATTATTTCTCCATTGATCAAGAATTTCCTAAGGTAGCGAAATTCCTTGTCGGGTAAGTTTCGACCCGCACGAAAGGTATCAGATAACTCCGATCCGAGCTCGAGGTTCATTCAGATCGACATGAGGGTCCAACTCCATTGCATTGCTGTATCCATGCCTGCTCGAAATGTGAATCATAGTATTCATTCACCCTCGAGTGCAAAGGCAGAAGGGAGCTTGACTGCAAGTTTTTTTATTCTTCCTTTCATTCAAATAAAAAAGGTAATAACTCCGACCCCGAGCCCGAGGTCTTAATTTTTTCTCCATTCATCAGTTATAGATAAGACTAAAAAAAGAGTTTGTCGCTAGGTATTTGACCAAATAGGATCGTCCAGTTCCTATAGAACCTATCACTAAAATACCCCTAGAAGGGGAACCCCGAATCTAGAGCAGTTTGGCGTTCCAACTCAGTTTCCCTTTGTCTCTGTGTTTTCACATCGAGAAATTTTTTTTGGGAAGTAATAAGCCCCTTTAGCATCGACCAATGGGCCTTCTACCTCCATGCGGCATTGCTCCGTCAGTTACCCATTCCATTGATATGGACACATCTGAGATCAACAAATGCTCGGGAGTTCCTCTATTCAATCATTTTCCTTCTTTTTGTTGCTGGATACAATGAGAAGTTAGAGCATAGGTGTGTGTTAACTAAAGTGAGTTACTTGAAATTGGTTCTTCAGTTCAGAAACAAAATGTTTCAAATATATTGACTATCTTCTCCAAGAACGGCCTCAATGTGGTATCCTTTTTGGACGAGACCAAAAGCAAGAGTAAGGTAGAACTACTATACTAACTCTCCTAGGGGCGATCCTTATAGCATGTGTCTTCAAAGTGAAAGTACAATACTCAAGGCTCTAGGCTGAGTAGCAGGAGCAACTTTGAAGGTAGTTCTAAATCTGGGCCAAGACGAACTACTCTAGGAGATTTATTGAAACCATTGATCCCATTATCAAGAAGAGTATCCACGGCTTCTTGGAACAAGGGAGGAGATTCTTGAATGAAGAAAAGGATTCAATTAATTACTTCGAAAGAGTTGAACGAGGAGCCGTATGAGGTGATAATCTCATGTACATGGCGTACTCCTCTGTTCGAATCGGAGTTTGAAACCAAACTTCTCCTCAGGAGGATAGACGGGGTGATTTCCATCCATAAATACATTTTCTTCCCTATGAGTTCCAGGATTCCACACTTAATGGTGGCAACTAAACACGAGATATGTCAATAGAATTAAAAGGATTAAATAAAATTGATCGGATTGACTAGACCAAATTAGTCCCATAAAGAGGCCTACTTTGATCCACCCCAATCACCCCATGAACCGATTTGATGTGCGAATCACAGTCAGACTAATCCGATCGGTTCATTCTAATTTTTACAACAATGCATTTTTTTCTTCTTATGTTTTCTTCTTCATTTTTTTAGTTTATTATGAAATAATTAAGTTTTAATTTTTGAAGTAACTCAATAATTTAATTACAAAATTACTAATCAGCCGACTATTTTTTTAAAAAAAATACTCAATTGAATGATTTTAATATTACTCATTATGTGATTAGTTTCTTGCTTAAAATATTATGTTTATCACATATAACATAATTATGACTTTTAATAATATACAATCATTTTCTTTACAACTAGTATGCATCTAACAAATCTTAATCATTGGATAAAGGTGATATGATTAAAAGATTGAAATTAATAAATCAGCATTCAATTCGATACATGTTAGATCTCAACTACATAATTATCATTCAATTGAATGACATTTTGATATATTAAAATAGTATGAAAGTATTAACTATTTATCGACATTAAGAAACAATTAATTCTAATTTTTATACTGATTAACTATTTTCCCTATTATATTATATCTTTTATTCTTACATTTTTAAAAAAATAACACTAAATCGTATTATGTTAAAATCAATTTTTCATTATCACATTATATTTTGATTTTTCCAAGCACGATGAGAATTATTGCTTCAAATAAACTCTTCACCAAAATCCAGTATTAAGTTGGATGATTTAATTACTTAATTACTAATAATGTATTGAATCCTGCCTAATTGAAAATATGTTTGGACTCCACGACAATTTGAAATAAAAAGCACCCTCGTACTACTAGGTCACGTTGTGTCATCTTAAAATTCTCATACGCTCATTTAATACGTAATATCTCTCGTACAAAAATCTTAGCATTAGTCAAGACAGAAATGGCACATGGATTGGTTTGTTTATAAAAAAAGAATGTATTCAAATCTGACTAATTAACTGACTTGAAACTTGAATTTAAATCGTGGATTGAATGTAGATTTAATTGTGGATTGTATGTAGTCATCACTAGTTAATTGGCTGTCTTGCTAGGTAACTAATGAGGTAGTTCCAAGTTGAATTATTTATGGCACGCACCCTTTGCAACTTGCAACTCGTGACAGCAACGAGTTGCAACTTGATCATTTCGTCCTTATTCCTTTGTGCTAATTTCGGTGTCTAATATTAATTCCGGATCTAATTTGAAATGCAAAATAAAAATGATATTTTTTATAATGTTAATTTAAAGTTTGACATTAAAAGGTCATTTGGACGAAAATATTTTTACAAAAAATAATAAAAATTATTCAGAAGAATATAATATTCTTGTTATACTCTTTTTTTTTTTGGTGTAAAGGAAATAATTTTAAATATATTATATTTTATAATTAAATTATTTTATTATAAATAGTTGACATTTATTATTATTATTATTATTATTATTATTATTATTATTATTATTATTATTATTATTATTATTATTATTATTATTATTATTATTATTATTATTACTATTATTATTATTATTCTTATTATTATTATTATTATTATTATAATAATATAATCATATATGGTTAAATGATAAAAAAATTAAACAAATGGTAAAGATGAAAATTGTGAAAATATATTAATTCTTTTGTTTTGAAGGAATACAAATGTTTCATTTTTCGTGAAATAAAATAGTGGTATTAGAGTTTTAAAATGATTTCATTCAAGTTAATCTTATTTTGCTACTTATTTGACGATATGCATCATAATAAATATTTATTCTCTATTTTATTATGCAATCAAACGTGGCCTAAAGCTTTCTAAGCTTTTTTTATTAAACTCCAAAGTGCAATTATATATATATATATATATATATATATATATATATAAAGAATATAATATAATATAATACTGCGTCATACACTACAAGAAAATCATGATTTTTCGATGGGCAATTTCCGACGGTTCTAAATTCGTCGCAATTCCGACGGAATTTTCGACGGTTATGACCGTCGGAAATGATTTATATTATTATTTAATTTTTCGACGTTTAGGAACGTCGATATTTCCGACGGATATCCATCCGTCGCATTTTCCGACAGATTTTTCGACGGTAACCACCGTCGGAAATGAAAAAATAAATTATGTAATTTGTTATATTATTATTTAATTTTTCCGACTGATTTTCCGACGGTTACGACCGTCAAAAATGAAAATTAAATTATATAATTTTTTATATTATTATTTAATTTTTTACGATTAGGAATGTCGATATTTCTGACAAATATATATCCGTCGCAATTTCCGATGGATTTTCCAAAGGTCGCGATCGTCGAAAATGAAAAAATAAATTATGTAATTGTTATATTATTATTTAAATTTTCCGACGGATTTTTCGACGGTTACGATCGTCGAAAATGAAAAAAATTAAATTATATAATTTTTATATTATTATTTAATTTTTTGACGATTAGGAACGTCGATATTTTTCTCCTCTACTCTCACCCTCCTCTTCTCTCTCCCTCTGTCGGCCACTCTCCCTCCTCTCCTCTCTCCCTCTCCCGGCCGGCGAGCCTCTACCGGACGTCATCGACCGCCGGCGATCGTCTCCCGCCGGCTCTCTCTCTCTCCGGCCCGGACCGCCAGCGACCGGATCTACCGTCTGGCGGCCGGATCCGGCCCCAGCGGCCCGGATCGGGTGCTGGCAGCCGGATCTGGCGCCAGGCGACGGATCCGGGCCCAGCGGCTCGAATCTGACGCCAGAGGCCCGGATCCAGCCCCCAGCGGCTCGGATCGGGCGCCGGCGGCCAGATCTGGCGTCAGGCGGCGGTTCCGGCCGGATCGACCGCCTGGCAGCCGAATCCGCCGCTTGGCGGCCGATCCGGCCGCTTGGCAGCCGATCCGGCCGCTTGGCGGCCGATCCGGCAGCTGGCCGGTCGGATTGGCCGCGAGCGATCGGATTTGGCCGTGGCCTGATTCGGTCGCTAACTTTTTTATATTTAAAAATTTATTTGCGACAGTTGTGACCGTCGAAAAATTGACGGTTGCGACGACCGTCGAAAATTGTGACGGTTCGAACCGCCGCCCTTTTCCAACAGCTGCAACCGTCGAAAATTTCGACGGTTCGAACAGCCAATATATTCAACGAATTTTTTTCAACCGTCGCAAATCGATTTGCGATGAGCGTTTTTCCGACGGATCGATTCCGACTAAAAAACCGTCGGTAATTGCGTTATCGACGATTATCCGGCTGATTACCGACGGTACCAGCGTTTTTGTTGTAGTGATATTCATTGAATAGTATATGTGGCCTAAGAAAAGACGTCCGTATCATGCAGTAAGTAAGTTGTAAATGGGATAAGATAATGATAACGTAACGTCCATACATACATACATAAATATCCTGCACATAAACAAATGCCTCCACAAGAGGATCATCTGTCCAAGCTGCCTGCATGTTAAACATTCCAAATTATTCTTTTCCAACAACGTTGTGAATTGCAAATCAAAGTTGCCCTTTATCAACATCCCAAAATATCTTCCAGTCCACAATTTTTTATATCGTTTTGGTTAAGAGTTATTTAAACCTATATATATATATATATATATATATATATAAAAGTATTGATTCTACAATACAAAAAAAATGGGATAATGAATTCCTTCCAATATCATATCTCACAGTTATCACTAATAATAATAATAATAATTAAGAATGTTTTCATCTAAGAGGATCTTTTTTCCTAAAATCGAATACAACCGAAAAAGACTTTTATAAGCTTTTCCGAAATTGTATAAAAAGTAGTATGAGAAGAAATTAATTTCTTCTTTAGGCTGTATGCCTTTTGACCTCCTAAAATTATTGGAAGAAAAAAAATTGTGACGTTTGCCGAAAGGGGATAACATAAGTACGACTACTTGTTGGTCAACTAGTCATATATATATATATATATATAAGTACGACTACTTGTTGGTCAACTAGTCATATATATATATATATATATATATTTGAATTCAATCAAAAATCTGTGTAATCATACTTTATGAATTTTTTTATTAGCGCATTTTATATATAATTCAAAATAAGCAATTTGTATCTTTAAATAAAAATAATACTCAAAGGCCTAAAATTTATTATTGCGCGTCATAATTTATTATACATGCTAATATATATGCCTCATAGCATAATGTATATACATATATAATTAAATCAACGTATCTAATCAATGGGATTAGATTCTCAAATTTCAATCTCCAAAAAATGTGGAAGAGGAGAAATTTTTTACAACTCAATTATTAAATTAGACTATTAGAGTAGGTCCTTTTGGACATATATAATTGGAATTGACAGATAAAAAACCATAACATGCTTGTATTCCAAATCACAACGTGTTTATAGGGATGTTACGAGTTGGCAACGGAAACGAAAGTTTATGAATAATTTGAGTTAACATATTAGTTTAAGAGGTATTTGGATAGAGTGAAATTTAATGATGAGAAATAAAATAATTGATGTGATAGAAAAAATTAGATGTGATGAATTAATTTTAGTGTCTCATTGAATTAAAAATATGTATTATAAATATAAATTATAAGATTATTAAAAAAATAAAATACATAATATATATTAAAAATTATGTCTAAAATTTTGTTAAAAAATATATTATTTAACTATAAAAATTAAATTTTTAATCATTTATATTTAATGAAATATTAAAAATTTATAATGGAATAATAAATAATATTGTATTAATCCTTTATTATTAATATTTTACATATAATAAATAAATTATTATATACAAGATAAGTAAAAAGAAGCAAAAACTAAAAGAAAAAAGAATTTGCAAAATAAAAAAATATCACGGTAAAAAAAAGAAAAAAAATGGAATTGTTCTGCCAAAACGATGGAAGAGTGAATTCAGGTCATATGATCCTAATTTCATCCCGAGAACTAGACTAAGAGTTGTGTTTGAGGAACTAGGACGATTCTATCTGATTTTAATTGCCAAACACACCCTATATATTTATATTCTTTATTTCTTAAACTTCTTTTTTTTTTCATCCACCCCTTCAACTATGGGTGTTCACCGGATCGGGTCGTCCCAGTGAACCCGATGACCCGACCCGACCCCGACCTGATCATACGGGTTGGATTTTTTCAACCCGAGTCGACCCGATGACCCGATTTTTTATTTTTTATTTATTTTTTTTATTTTTTTCTATTTTTATTTAAATTTAGGCTTATGTTTGCTTTAAAAAAATTTAAAAATAAAATAAAATGTTTTAAATACATAAACAATATTTAAATAATTATAAAACTTATTTTGTGCTTTAAAATAAATATTAAATATTTTTATATTTAAAAAATATAAAATCAATAATAAAAAATTAAAAAAATTGGTAATCGGGTCGAATTGGGTCGGATTTGACCCCATGGACAGCCTGACCCGACCCGACCCGACCTGTCGGATTTGTTTACGAGTCGAGTCTAATCCGACCCATAAACACCCCTATCCTCAATCCTCTTAAAAGAACAGGAGATTAATAAATAAAAGAAAACATAACCTCTCTTGTTGCGTTTTGATGTTCGGAAGCTTTGACTCCATCGGTCTTGGGTTCATCGAGACTTTCTTAATGAAATATTTTAACGTGTTAAAGAAATGGAACTGAAAATTCTTTTAATGACTTGAAGTATCAGTAAAAAGTGCATACTTATTTGAATCTTTCGGTTATCTTCTAAGTTCTAATTGAAGTTGATTTTTAAAGATCGTTTTTAAGGGTTCAGAGGCTTCTTTCTCAAATTTTATACGCACTTGATATGGTAATTTCACAATTTTCTGTATATTATTTTTTCCACCTGACATTCGGAACAATATATAGGTAAGCACAGTTATGATGATAGTAATTAAATCTATTATGAATTTAATAAGTAAAAACAAAAAAAAACGATAGTTCAATCATATTAAATGTTTTTATATTGTGATCCAACATGAAATCCGAAACTCAAACATGCACTGATCACCTCTCTCTCTCTCTACTTTTCTTTTATGCTTGGTGATTGCTTTGCTCACATGGTCGACGAGATGTAGCTGGTGAACGCCTATCTGTCATTGCACAAAAGTCCAGTGTTTAGTAGGGACGTGGACGGCCTGCAAATGGATTCATTTAAGAAAAGGGGAATGTTCATTGCACAAAGAGAAAAAAAAGGTAATGTGAGGCTAGAAATCTCTCTCTCTGTCTCCCCGTCCCGCCTTCATGTAGGGTTCCTTCTCTCTCCCCTTCTCTCTCCCCCCTCCTCTCCTCCATGTAGGGTTCAGTGCAAGAGGGCGGTGGTAAAACCAAAAGTGACCAGCGACCACCACCCGCTCAACAAAACCATGGGACAGTCTCCACCTCCTCTCCACCTCCTCTGCGTCTAGTCTTAATTTTGATGTGATTGGTTGGGAGCCCTATGCCCACTCAAATGGAGGCCAGGGAACCCACACAACTTTGGTACATAGCTGCAACTTGTGTAGGTCTCATGCATGCATTTGATGGCATGCTCATTAGCCAGTCGCTATATATTCACACATCTATGTATTACATATGCATTTGATGTTAATGCATGAATGAGATTAAGCGAAGTGTTACGTAATATTTTTTACCTTATGTATCCTTTGTCAAATAACCTTGTGTTTCGACCAAAAAAGTAGTTTAATGTATTATCTGTTTACCATCTTTTAATAATTATAATTAAATTGTTCTTCTTGATGATAAAAAATGGTATTGTCCTATAGTAAATTATCAGAAATAAATGTATTCTAAATTTTTAAAATTTAACAATAATAAATATCAACAATGATTATTACTAATTTTAATTACTTTTTGTGCAAGTAACAAAAGACTGTAAAAAAATGTAAGAATATGCATGTCAAAATACAATTTGCGTGGCAACTCTTGCATGTTTTAGGAGACGTAAACTTAGACTTTCTTTTATGTTACGTTGATCGAATTTGAAATTTTGTAATTTATATAGATGTTGAGATAAATGTAAATGCTTACTTGAAATGATAAATGTAAACGCTACTTGGAAAGTAAATGTTTCCCTTCTTTTGCAGATTCTTTCCGGATACTTTCTCGCGTGAAAGTTCGAGTTATTTCATTAATTTATCCATCTATCTTGCAAATTTTATTGTGTAAAAAGAAAGAAACTGCTAAACAACTTAAAAAGAAAGAAACTGCTAAACAACTTATGTCTCTTTAATTATATACCCAAAAAAGAATATACATTAATAACACCACAATATTTTTTCTTCTGGCTATCAAATTCGTCTGAAACATTAATTTCTCACAAATTTTTTGATGGAACGACATAGTTAAAAAAAAAATGTTCGTCAAAAATGATTTTCGATGAGTGCATTAAAATCGTCAATATTATTGACGGATATCATCATCTTAGGAACGTCCTTCAAAACTTCCGACGTGGTTAACTCGTTGAATGTTTTGAAAGATGGACGCTTTTAAAAAATTCCGACATATCCTTTCGTTAAAATTTTCTACGGATAAGTGCCCTTAAAAAATTTCAACTAGAATTACGGGTGGGCATACTTATAAATTGTAAGTTTATCTTACATATACATATATATATATATATATTAGGTAGATACATGATCTATATATAATCTATAAGGAAATATCAGCTGATACAAATAAATTATGTTTAGTAATTTTATTTAAAGCTATGTTATCTAGTTTAACTCTGATATCTTTTTGTTCACCTAGGAAACTGTATAAATGAAGCATGCCTGTGATTTTAACACATGTAATTTACGTTTACACACTTGAAACTTTATCTCGTCAAAGATGGTAGTGCATAGTTTCCGCTTGAAAGAGTGTTTTTACGTGTAAATGTGAAATCGAGTTGATTAGTAGTTATCCTAATTTTTAACAACAACAACAACAAAGTCTTATCCCACTAGGTGGGGTCGGCTACATGGATCATACGACGCCATTCCGCTCTATTCGTTGATCCATGTTCATAAGATTCGACATAATTTTATGTTGGCTGTCGGGGCCTAACACAACCCTCCTCCTTTATCCGGGCTTGAGACCGACTATAAAATATAGGCGGAGTTTTATCCTAATTTTTAACATGTATATAAAATTCGAACAAATGATATTTGGACTTCAAAAAGTCCACTAACTTTTACAAGTATTTTTTAGATTTTTTTGCACGCCCCGAAAATTGTCAAGTCAATAGGATCAGTACGTGCATGTCTCGACATGTTTGGATCTTTGCATTTATGTAGGTAGGGATGTCATGTCATGCATGGAATAATCTCATTTTTTTGTCCATCACTACTCGCACTACTGGATTTGGATTGGGTGCTGTCAATAAATAAATATATATATAGTTATATGTTGGACTAAATTACGTGATTTTAGTTTTTACAGTAAATTTTGACTTGTTTAATATAAAAAAGTAATGCAATTTCATCTACTTTTCTTAAAGAACCTGATTATTTTTATACTATTTATATATCTTAAATCGAACAAATATAATTAAATTTACAACAATAAAATAAGAATGTAAATAAATTAGAACATTTATTTAATTTAAAAGAGGTAGTGAGAGAGAGGAGTTGTAACTTTTCCTCTCTCCTTTGTCTCATTTTCCTCTGACAATATTTTTTTGTCTCAAAGATTGTGATGGCTCCTATGTTTATTTTCAAAATTTGAATCAGAACTTGGCCTAAATTTTAAAATATTTTATCAAACGAGTCATTTGATTCGAACTTATAATGTCCGAATCACGTGACTCATATTTTTCAAAATGGGGAACGAAAAGTTCTCACCTCCAACGAAAGCATGGCCTTATTATTATTTTTTTTACTTTTTTCCTTTCAATTATTTATTATATTTTAATTGATAAGATATTAATAATAATTATTTAATGGTAATATTATTCATTAAAATATTATTATATTAACTTAAATAATAATCAATTATAATATTTTATTTATTAATATAATATTATTTATCTTATAAAATAAATTCTTTAATTTAATATGAATATTTTTTATAATATTAATAACATAAGGAAAATAATAAACTATAATAATATTATTTTTCATAAATTATAATACTAACATATGTATTTTTCATAAATTATAAGATATAATATTTAAATAAATATTTTTCATAAATAATTATTTTAACAAAATGAATAAATAATATTTTAATTTACTATAATTTTATACTTTATAAAATAATAAATTATATCATTAGTTTTTACTTTTTTATCTAAACACCTACTAAAACTTATCTATCAAATCAATATTTCAAATTCTCATCATTACACTTTTTCATCCAAATACCACGTTTAAATTTATCTATAAAATCAATTAGTTCTCGAAAACTGACGAAACTCAAAATTCTCGTGTCAAACACAACCTTTATGAAAACTTTTGTTACAATCAAGAAGAGTCGTCAGTTTTCACAAATAAACTCATTGCAATTTCTAACAGGTAAAAAATCCATTAAAACTATCGAAGATTTAATAATATATTATAATAAAAATTTGAATTATTTCTTTACAATTTTCGATAGATTTTATTCATAAAAAATTGAAGATAATAAATTAATAAATTTATTTTAATATTTTAAAGTTTGGATTTCCAAAAGATAGTTTTTTTTGCATTTTCCATGGATTTCTTAGTCACAAAATGAGAAGTTGATTGCTTCTCAATTTGTAAAAATACTTAGGAAGGAGAGATCATTCTTCATAAATTACAATGAATGCTTTTCGTCCAAATTTTGGATGAAAGATGATCCACTATATTGTGTGACAAAAAAAATTTCAACGAAGTAATTTCATCACCTATGATCCATTGAAAATTCATCATAGGATTTTAAAAGATTTGTGATAAATTTTGTCGACACAAGTATCGATCTTTTTAGTGAGGATTGGCCACAATAAAGGAGGATGATGAGACAACACGGAGGCGATTAGGTGAATGAGAAGAAGAAAAAGAGGAACTATAGCAAAATTTACGATCTAATATTAAAAAAATGGGAAAAGTATGTTTGATCTCTTTCTTAATAATGATATGAGTGTTGCATTAATGGAATGACAATGTTTAAGAATTGATTAATTAATCATGCTTTAGGTTTTTTATGATGTGATTTGATCTTTACAAATGGTGTGAAATTGTTCTTTTATGATTTTCCCCGAATGTTTGAATTATCTGATGTCAACCAAATTTTATCAATTGTATTCATATGAATTCATGATATAATACCCCTAAACATTCATATTTTAAGTAAAGATTACCATTGTTAACATACATGAGTCAATGGAAAGCCTCCCCGACTTTCATATGATTTTTCTTTATTTTTTTTGTGTATCTTAGTACATATCATAAAGTTATAGCATGTCGCTTCATTTATAATTAGAGTCTTAGACCCATGAAGTAGCTTAGGCATATTAAGTTCACTGCAAAGGCATCTTTGCCTCATTAACACATCTAGTATGTTGTCAAAAACTCTTTAGGTTAAGGTATTAATCTGAACTTTATTATCATTATTTTATTTTAACCATAAAGTTAGATAGGATTTTGGACTTAGTGTAAATGTTAATTTCTAATATGTAAATTAGTAGTTATTAGTATATTGGTATGTTTATAGATGCCTTAATATTAATTTGTACTTTTGAAATGTCTCCATTTTAAATAAGTTAAAAAGGAAATTAAACACTAAAGTTTATTTGTTACTGTTCATTTCTTTCCAAAATTGAAAAGCTTTCAAAACTAACCCCAAATTCAGTTCAACATATCAGGACTAGTAAAGTGGACATCAAAACATGTCTTGCATTAGTCCAAATCAGACCTAAGTTAGGCTAACGAATTAAGTCGTCTTACGTTGATCATAGGAGACCCAACCAAAGTTATGTCCAAACCCGACTCAAGTTAGTTAAATGAACTAAGACCGCATGTAGGGCCCTCAAGAACCCAACCTAGATTTATACTAATTTGTCTTGAGTTAACAATCATTCTCACAAAACTACAAGTCAAGAAATTGAGTTCACAATCATGAACAACAATGCTCACGATTGTGAATCTCCCATTTTGAGTTGGGAGTTTCTCCAAAAGTTTGAATTTGTGTTAGAATGATAGTGTTTATTTTTATAATTCCTTAAATGTTGTTCCATTCATTGTAAGTAACATATTATTATCCAATATATTATGAATCACTAATCTACAAGCATCTGTATTATTGATTTGAGTGCCTTCGACTCCATATAATTCACCGACAAACTATGTATCTCCAAAGATAAATATTAAGTTAATAAGTTAAAAGATGATTTAGGAATGTCAATATTAACTCAAGTACACTATTGGTATTTCTCATAAATAATAAATTTCACTTAAAATGAGTGGTGAACACTTCTTCTAAAAGATGACACTTATCAGGATTTAATCCACCATTCACTATTCGCACGAGAAAATATTATTTGCATGATGTATCTTATAACAAATGAAAATTTTTGATGATAACAAAAATTAAAAAGTTGAAAGCAAGTTTTATTGATCAAATAATGAGTTCAAATCAATTATTACAAAAAAAGTGTTAAATATTAATTGATTGTTTATATATTGACTTGAGATATTATATCATTATCAAATCATTTAACCTCCCATGTTATAAATTGTACCTTATTTGAAAATTTTCTTCCATAATTCTATAATAAATCATTTCTTTTTCCTTATATCAATTGTTGTTTCATTTTTATTCAATTTATTCTTACTCTAATATGAAGTTTAATGTATTGTTTATTTTTCACGTTAGGCTACAAAGCACATGCATCAAAGTTGGGTTAATGGTTTTGTGACAATGATGCTTGACTAGTCGATCGAACCGATCGGACCGAGATCCGAGTTCTAAAATGAGTTATGAGTCAAGGTTGAGCCGCCAGTGCAATTAACCCGGATTAGATCGGTCAAACCCGTGGTTGAATTGTTGAGCCAATGATTTTGTTGAATCGATTTACATTTCCTACTCTAAAAATGTTTAAAAATACAGCCTCAATGGGTTTTGGAACTTGAGACCTCATCACCAAATCACTATCCACTAGGCCATTCTAAACATGTGTTACTAAATTCCTTTTATTTATATTATTACCAAAGTCATAATGCTTTCACCATAATTGAATATCAAAATAAAAATAAGTCATCATATAATAAAAATAAAAAATAAATACTTTATTTTTTTATATTTTAGCATTAAAAAATAAATATTAATAATTAAGAGCTGAATTATAAGTTTATATATTTATGACCAAGGTAAAATATATATATTTGAACTATTTTGTTCCTTTATTCATTAAAATTTGTTAATATTATTATACTTTGATATGTATAATTTATATTGATTATTGATGAATATATTTATTAGTATTTTAGTTGAATATTTTTTTTTTATTTTTTATCATCCAGTCCAACCATTCGGTTAACCGGTCCGACCCGGTTGGACCTTACCTGAAAATTTTTTCGAGTCAATGTAGGGTCTAGATTTTACAACATTGGTAATAATAATAGGACTTTTCATTCACTTGACAATGAAACATTATTATGATAATAATTTTTAGATTCTTTTACATTTATCATAAGTACATTTTATGCACATAGTTTCTTGTAATTTTCATTATTTTACTATTTATTTTCGTTAATGTCATGTTTACGAACTGATCATGACCATTATAACATTCAAAGTTGAAGCATAGTGTAGCAACTTTAAGAATGAATCTTGTCATGTGGTGTGATAATGTTTCACAGTCAAATGAATGAAAAGGTCCTATGTAGGTTTTAATTTGATAATGCTACGTCCATTCTAATTAATTTAGGATATAATGCGCATGCTAGAAGGTAGCACGGATACACATGTTGAATTTGTGGATGAAGAAAAATGCCAAAACTAGCTATTTAAGAGGAGTTCAATCAGTTCAGGGCAACCTTTTTTTGCAAACACATGAATCGGTTCGAACACTTTTCTCTCAAAGAAATGTAGCAGCCTTCATTTTTTACTAGGACAGAGTACCTTCCTCTTCTACGGAGAGGTGTTCAATTTGCCATCGAAGATGAAGACATTGCTAATATTGTTTGGATTTTTTTTTGCTCTCTCTCTCTCTCTCTCATTCAGTATTGCCTATATATGTCAAGCACTGCACTTCTCAAGCTTTATTTGACAACATAATACATGCATAATTTAAATAATACTATTGTTGGTAGTAGTTGAATCCATTTACACCCTTTTTATGCTACCAAATACTATAAAGCCGAAATGCCCAACAAATTAAAAGAGTAATTGTAGCTTGAACATGTATTGTCTTCTCGATTTTATGATCAATGTTTGTGCTAAATCATAATTTTAATACAATAGGTTTAGCATAATTTCAATACATTATTTGTACTAATTAGGAGACGATGAGTGATTGGGGCTTTATAATGTTTATCTAGTACTATTTTACAAGGGAATTTTGTAAAATAACACTAGCTGAAGGTTGTGAGAGTTTTGAAACAATTTTTTTTATCATTTTTTGTTCTTAAATTATATTTCATGCCCACTCTTTAGTTCTTATCTTGTAGCAACGATGAGGGTTAGTACTTCAATGGACGGATCCACATTTTGAATCTTGATCTATTCGAGTAATAAATGGATTATTAAGAAAGGTCAACAGAATGGGAGTTGAAAATGAATTTGAAGATGGAGTAATGACTAATAGGAATGGAATGAATTATGGTGTAAATTAATACTTATAATTATTGCTCTTGCAGCCATGATGATCATGGCATGAAACTTTGCTGACCCATATTGTTACCATGTATTAACTAAATGTCCTTAAGTCAACTTTGATCCCATGTGTTAGCTTATAAGTATTCTACTACCAAGTTTGTTGTAGCTTATGAAGTGTTGTTTTCTTTTGTGTTAATGCAGTGTTGTTTGATAATGCAAGATGTTTGATACCTGATATATAATGTATGGTAAAATTGCTTCATGCTACGTCGAGTGAATGTGACATATATGTTTAGTTCTTACCATGGTGGATAAATAGATTGTTTGAGATTGTCATATTTATGTTTATTGTTATCATGTGGCTATGTCATCATTATATGATATTGAACAAGATTTGACTACGGACTCGTCACTCTATTCTAATCTCAAGTGCATTATGAAGTTCTTATTTTATTTTTTCCTTTCAATATGTTTGATTTGGAACGAAAGTTTTACATAGGAGATATTGGTACTTCATAATTTTAGTTCTTACCATGGTGGATAAATAGATTGTTTGAGATTGTCATATTTATGTTTATTGTTATCATGTGGCTATGTCATCATTATATGATATTGAACAAGATTTGACTACGGACTCGTCACTCTATTCTAATCTCAAGTGCATTATGAAGTTCTTATTTTATTTTTTCCTTTCAATATGTTTGATTTGGAATGAAAGTTTTACATAGGAGATATTGGTACTTCATAATTTTACTTTTTTTTCAACTCTCTTAACTATTTATTATATACTTAACCTTATTCTCGGAATGCAACAATTTTATAGCGGCAACTATTAACCTTAATTTTCTTACCTGGACAAACATTTGTATAGACTATCTTCTCAATCATAGAAAAATCTTTAGAGAGAATAAGAAAACAGAGAAGGGTTGCATTTTATTCGCATATTATAGAAACATTAGTATGTTTAAAATCTTATTCTTATTAGTTATATACAAAATATTGATCCATTGCCTGTACCGATGTGTTACAAGAAAATATTAATTTGTGCATCACAAGTTTGATCTCTAAGTTATATATTTCATCAAAGGAATATAGAGCTACTATATTTTGAAAACAAGATATGATATTTAATCATTTAGATTCAAGATTGCTTTTTTCAGATGATTTATACAATTTTGGGTTGTTAAAAGTGACTCACTAAATATATTAAGGTTCTATCTATTCTTAATGGACCCATGTCATATTCATAAAAGTTGACGATAGCATCTTTAGAGATTTTTGAAATTGATTTCTATTAACGAAATAAAATTCGATTGACTACGTTCTTATGTAACTTTTCTTGCCTTCCATTTTTTATCTTTTTCTCATGCCAACATATAAATTCGCAAGACAACCTTCCCTAACTTATCTTCTTTGTTTAAATATTTTTCCTCGTCATCAATATCAAATGTCATGCCAATTAAGTAGTTCAAGAGATTTCATAGAGTTCAACTTTGAAAATGATCATCATCCATTCCCTTATTAGTTTCATCTTCTCCAATATCTTCGACGGTGAGTTCCTCGTCATTCTCATTTTCCATATCAATTTCAGCCACTTCTTTGATATTGTCAATATAAGTTGCATCTTGAAAGGATTCAGCTTCGGATTCTTTAATATCCATAAAAAACTACAATATAAAGGTATGAAAGTACAACTTATCAATGAACTGATATCGTCCAACTAAAAGAGAAATGCATAGAACAAATAACCACAAGGAATCAATGTCGCAGAATAAAATAGAAAACAAGTTAAGCCACATTATGGTGCACAAATAATGCCACATTATGGTGCATATGTAGAGAGCAAGCATACAACATATATAGAGAAGAAATACATAATCCACATTGCATTATGCTAATATAAATTGCAAGTAAGGCAAAGGGAGATGGGGGGGGGGGGGGGGGGGGGGGGGGAACCTAATCATCAGTGGCAAAAAGTTGCAGTGCTTGAAGTATCAAGCCAGTATCGACTGCATTAACTCTTTCGGCGAGAACAACAATGGAGCAGCCACATCGTACACACATGAAGAAAAAAAATACCGGCGGCAATATGGCCAGCGATGGTGGGAACAAGACCAAAGCAACGAAGAGAAGAATGGGAGGAAATTAAGGCAAACTAGGGCACAGTAATAGCGGCTCGAGCAAAGGACAACGATTAGAGCTTACCGAATGAGGGAGAACAAATAAATCCCGACAATGTCGCATGCGTCTTCATCTTCGATCGCGAAGAATGGAACGCCTCGACGTGGAGGAGGATGGCTTTGCGTTGCTAGGTGTTTTGATAGAAAATGAAAGCCTATATATTTCTTTCAAAGAAAAGTGCTCGAACTCGGTTCATCTGTTTGCCTCCCCAAAAAAAAGGCTGCACTAAACCGTTTGAAGTCCTCTTAAACAACTAGTTTAGGCACTTTTCCTCATCCAGCGTCCATATGCGATCCAACGATCAGATTCAACGCGTCCGAAGGTACTACTTGCATAGGACTCATTATATCCCAAATTAATTAGAATGGACAAACTTTATAAATCGTCCAAGGGAATCGCACCATTTTGGCTGTCAAGTTTTCGGTAAAGGAGGGCAGAAACATTCCAACCGTGAACACAACACGTCGAGGGCCAGACAAAGTTGATCTGCCCACGAACCGACAGGAAATCTAGCCGGGCTCCATTGGATTTGGAACCATGCATCATAATTCTACTAGTTCGGCGTTGATTGGTGAGGAAAAAAATTTGTGATCGTGAACAAGAGAAAGCAGTTAAAAATACTATGAAGAATTTGGTACTTCAACTTATGCGGAATCAGAATAATATGACAATACAAAAGCAACTTGGATTTGACAAATGAAACAATATCAAATTCTTAGATATGCGATTAAGTAGGCTGACTTTTTAACCATATCAATAACCTTAATTTGTCATTTTCTCTCCTTTTTTTTTTCTTTTCTTCACTTTTCTACTTTTCTCATTTGTTTGAATTTGATTCTTTTCTTCTGCGTTTGAAAATTCATGTCACTAAACGATAAATAGAAAAATATCCATAGTAAACTTTTCAGGTATGTGCTTAACCATTTTCTTTTTAAAATAGGTAGAAGGCGTATTAGATTGAGAAGCATGTCATAAATGACAATTGCTTAGATTCAAATCTAAGCTTGGTTTTAAATACATTTATCACGTACTAAATCACAATTGCTATTCAAATCTAAACTTGGTTTACGTTTTAGATACATTTATACATTCAAAGTTTTAGCAGCATAACCTGAATATTTGTCGTGAAACAAAACTTGTAGGGAAAATGAGAATATTCTATTGTGACTCAGAACTCGTAAGCAATACGACAGTCGAGAATTTGTTGGTGAATCAAAACTAGTAAACACAAAAACTTAAACTGCGAAAGACATAACTTTTGCCAACGATGGAATCAGTCTAAATTTTGCGAAATATGTGAGAATTAGGGCAGAATGAACATATCTTGCGATAGAAATGTGACATCTCTTCTTTCTCTTTCCCTTTTCTTTTGGTTACAAAGAAAAGTGGACAGGCCCAAAGGCCGAATACAAAGGTCTTTCATTTACCTTTAACTGTAACATAATACAACCTATACATTTACTCTTTCTTTTTAACTGTAACATAATACAACCTAAACTACTTTTCTTTACAACCCAAAACCATTAATAAAATGTTTGGGCATTTCGTTCTCTTGTTGATCTTCTCGTTAATCCTCCATGTTTCACCTCATTAGGGTCAGTACAGTTAGTCTCTCTACTCCTAAAAGACTACAACTGTCTGTTACATCTTCAAAATGTCTACTTCCAACGGGATAGTTTGTCATTGCCCATGAGAAGTACGTGCTGACTGCAGTTAGCTGTCAGCTTCATCCACGTCAGTTGCAGAAGAACTGGCATGTGACAAGAATTGCGACTTTTGGATGTGTCGAGGCGGAAGTGCTCGTCCACTTGAGCTTCTATCCAGGGAATGTCTCAAGTTGAGGGGAATCATGTAAACCGTCAAGAACTTTGAAGAGTCTTAAATCGACATTAAAGCTTATATCCCATCTAGTTCACTGCAAAAAATATTCCCATAATTCCTCTGTGGTTGATGAATCCCTTGTGCTGTCAGTGCTCCATGAACCTTCCTCTGAGAAGCAGCTGTCACTGGAAGAATCATTCAAGTGAGGACGGAGTCTCTTGTCGAATAGGTCAGACGCACGAAAATTTGTGGAATCATCTGTCACAACTCGATGCAGGTAGAATTGTCTCCCGGATTGAACTAGCGGACCCCGATGTAAGGAGGCCGTGTTTGGATTCCACTTGACTTCTTTGTTTCTGACCTTGTTCACCTCCATTAGCTTATGGGCCATTGATTTCCTCACAGAGCTTGGTGCATGCGGTGAACACCTAATCAAGAAGTGTTTGTCAGGAAAAATAATAAGGGTCTGTTCATTATACGCAGACATGCTCAGAGAGAGAGAGAGAGAGAACCTTGTATAGAAAAGCAGGTAAGCATTTTCTAATAAAACTTTCTCAAGCTCCACAGGTTTCACCTGTTAAGAGGACATTAAGTTCAGTACAGTAAAATATCATATATATTGTCTGGAGGGATTTATGATTGAACATTTATGATACCTTGTTGTCATCAACTCTGTACCATTTTCCTTGTGTATCCTTCACATAGCATATATAATGACCAGAGAAGGAGGCATTCATGCTGTCTATATGGACTACCACAGCATACAGTCCATAAATGGGGGATTTGTCATCTGTTCCGGACATATACGGAGCTAAATCCAGGTACTCAAAAAAGCGCACAACTTTGTTCAGCTTGCCAAATTTGCCAGACTGTAAAGGAGTCATGCAATTCAAATTTTGTTAATAGGAAGGTTGTGACACTTTCTTCTTATATTGCAAGAAACTCACAGAACATCAGAAATATGTCAATTTCTGTGAGTACCTGAAATCTTTTCAATGCTATAGTAAGGACATTTGGAGCCTCCAATATAGTCAGCTTCTTTTTTGCTCGTTCATAAGATTTACATCTGTAAGAATACAATAAGGGAACTAATGTCAAGCAAGAGAAAGAATCCTGGAAGAAGATACTAGCTTAAAAATAACCATTGTCATGGAAAGAGAAGACAAAGCGATGAATCTATCTACTATCAGCAAAAAATAAAATTCACTTAAGCAGGAAATAAGACAAATAATTTGCAAATGTTGAGATTCCTTTTAGAATGCAGTATATACCTTAGGAACAATGCCTCTTATATCAAGATCTTTTAAGTTTTTATCTCAAGTGGTAATCATCTTCACACTCAGTTTTATGGACGTGCATGCATATCTAAAAATGTCGGTGATTACAGATACTACCTCTATCCTCATTTAAATCCAATGCTTCAAGTGCTAGGTGCATCTCCCATAATATGACCATTGTTCTCGAGGGATATGATATACATGTATCGTTCAATGAAAGCGATGATGATCTTGACCTTGCGCACTTTACACAAATCTAACTATGATATGAGACACAACATGGAGTGAAAAAGAAATCATGAACTTGAGCACTACACACATAATTATGATTAACACACATTATGTTTGATAAACAGGTATGTTCTACCATCAAACCCTATTAAAGCTAACTTGTCTTATGTTCGAATGTTAACTCCTGAAATGTTCAAAATCTCCTATCCAAGCTTATTTAAATATCTAAACCACAGCCAGCAATATGCATTGTCACATTGATAGAATACTCATTGTGCATGAGATTACTCATCTTATGTTGATGAAGAACATTTTTTCTATCGTATATATGCCCCTTCTCTTTTTTTATGCTAAAACTTAAAAGATCACTTTGTTTCCTTTTTCTAAAGTTTTTGGGGAGCAGAGGATTTATGGAAACTGCCCCTGTATGGTATATGCTAAGGATTTAAGTCAAAATAAAACAAGTTTGTGGCCATAATCTTTAATAGGTACCTGTCACATTTGTACTTGTTCTCTCCATCTAAAATTTCTATTGATGTAAAGCGCAAAAGAGCTTCTTCTAGACTGCTGATGTCCCCATTAACTTCAACAGTAAGGTCCAGCATGCGTTCACATTTTTCAGACTTGCCTTTGCACCTGCTGCATTTTATCTGCACTCATTGATAATTTTATCAATGTTCCACTAGCAAGAAGCAAGTGATGAAAGAACTGCAAAGAAAATGTAAGCAGAGGCTGCTATGGAATTACCCGGGAACGCAAGTAACCACCAAAAGTTTGTTGTATAAGAGTTGTTTCTTCAGCTAGAAGACTACCTGATTTTGTTCCGGATTCATTCAGGCAAACTGACTGCATTGCGTCAATTGCATACCTAACAAAGAAGATAAAAGAGTGGGAGGCAAGGAAATTAATTATGGCTTTGAATCAGTGCAATCAACGTTAATTTCTGGCTAGCTGGAACGATGTTTAAAACTCACCGTAAAAACTCATGGGCATCTTCCTGTTTACCTCGAGCAAAACTGCAACCAATACTGTCAAGGTGAGACAGTATACCAAAAGGAGACAATGGAGATTTCCCTTTCTTTGCATCCACTATAATACTTTCAAACTCACACATGAAACACCATTCTTTCTTTCCACCTACATAAAAGGATAATATATTAGATTACGGTGTTGTTTGGTCACGAAATTTAAAACAGAATTGAGAAAAAAGAAAAGGGAATTAAAGTACGATACATGGATGGACATACATATTTTGGAATGAAGCCCTCCAAGAAGATAAGCCGTAAGTGGACGTGTAAAGGCCAAACACTGAAGCACAGCATTTGCGTAACAGCTGCAGTTTAAAAAAAGGATGGAAATAAGAAAATGCACTTGGGCATTTTTTATATCTTTGTATGCATGAAATATGATATTTTATTTAAAATCATTTGTGATATCGCTGTCCAATTAAGGTACTAAAAATGAAGGCAATCCACATAGATCATAGAAAACAAACAGATAGCTTTAGCAGCTGCAACTTGTCACATGATGCCATTGAGAAGGTATAAGTGATAGATGGATTCATTGTGCATTTTATATGACAAGGGCATCCAAAATCTGATCAATAGAAATGATGTTCTAAATTGAATGACGGTTCTGATGGAAATGAAGACTTGTAGTTTGTGAGGGTTCA
Source organism: Pontederia crassipes (assembly GCA_030549335.1). Classification (NCBI taxonomy): domain Eukaryota; kingdom Viridiplantae; phylum Streptophyta; class Magnoliopsida; order Commelinales; family Pontederiaceae; genus Pontederia; species Pontederia crassipes. The sequence continues at coordinate 25,359,162 of CM060184.1, read as the reverse complement.
TCTTTCGGGAAAGTGATATGTAGAAAGTATCTCTAATCTGACATTTTTCTGATTTTTGTTTCAGCAAATCCCGAGATCAGGAGAACGGAGAGAACGGGAGAAGGTATGATGTAACTCACAACTACAACAATGTGTAAAACAAATTTACATACCTATTGCCACAATTATTGAGGCCGCAAGGATGAAATTCCACCTTCTCATTGTAGAGTTTGATGAAGAGATCATAAGGGAAAAGCATCTAACATCAAAACACACTGAATCAGCATTGCATGAATCTAAACATTTTAACCAGTTCATTGCATCTAGTAGAACACATATTCACAACATAGGATGCCGCTAAGTTTCTTTCTGATAGCTTACTTACCTTTTCTGATGGGTAATGCCTAGAAATCTTGGGAGCATTAAGTGTCTTGGCAACTCTCTTCACAGTCTCCAAACCATTTGGAAGAATACTAGTCAATGAGCTACTAGGACCCTTAGATGCACTGGCAAGCTCCGTAGATTTATGAACTGGAGTAGGATGGCCTCCTTTATCAAACAATATTTCATTGGAATTAGGTGTTGATGACTTAAACACATCTTTCTTCTGAAACAACATTTCATTGGACGAAACAGTAGGATCAGGGCCACAGTTTTCAATCGGGTGAGCCTGTTTCTCCCTCTGGTCTGGCTGAAATTTAGTTTCTGATACTTTTGATTCAGAATATGCATTCTTACTATTAGAATGTATTCCCGGTGAAATACTATTAACCAAACCCTGAGCCTCACTTGTGTCAACATCAGCAACCTGATTTTCACTTGTTCTAGAGTGCCCAGTATTTGGATGTGTAACAAAGATTGATGCTGCTGTGTCTGACGAATCACTTGATGATTGAACTTCATTGGTTTTGGATGCCGATACATTAACCTTCATTTCAGAAGATGAAGGAATGCTATTTCCCAAATGACTAGCAACCTTGAGAGTTGATTTCTTTTTAGTCTTATCACCGTTACTATCAACAGCTGTTTTATGCCTTCTAGAAGAAACACTAGCAAGTGATGATTCTCCAAGTCCGGAATCGTCGTATATCAGTGTTTCATCATGCACATTAACATCAGCAAAATTCACTGAACTACGAGAAAACGTCGGTTCTTCAGATATAGATGCATGAGTGAAAGAATCTGAACTGTTGGTTTTTCCAGAAGCATCCAAAGAAGGTTTATCTGCTACTTCTTCATCTCCATCAACATTGTCAAGGGAGGTAGATTCAGCATAAGAACGATTAGATAAATTCTCAACTACTTTGGTATCAGTCTGGTTTTCAAGGTCCAAGTTGTTGCTTAAACCAGATTTTTTGCTTTTTCCTTTATTTAAACTGACAATATTTGCTTGAGCAGTATTGTCATTATCATTAGGAGTTGGAGGATGACATTCATTCCTATGCCCTTGCCTCCAATGAACAATCTGGCACTTTCCAGAACTGTGATAAACAAGAAACAGAAAATGAATGAACTCAAATCTACATGGATAGGTTGAGAATAATCGTAGAAGGCAATGCATGGGATAATATTATGCAGTTAGTTTCCGAGAAAAGTTAAATGCATTGTGATGAGAATGGACAAAAAAATATCAATAAGTTTAGATATATTCTTGGTTAAGTCTCGACATTATTTATCATGGTCAAACAACTCCAACACTTGACATATCAACAAAAATGTGCAATAGCTTGTTAAGCCTACTCCTTTTGCAGGTTTATCCAGCAATGATCAGGTAAAGAGGTTTACCTTGCCCACAAGGTTAGTGTTGCTAGTAAAAATCAGGATGCTCACAATACCAACAACCAAAGAGGAACTAGCATTACACTTAACACACAACAATGAATTGTTATGCCAAGATGATAGTCATTAACCAACTTGGATCAGTGCAGGTCAGCTTGTAACAGATGTTTCTAATCAATTAGTGGGATAAGGCTTTGTTGTTGTTGTTGTTGTAGCTCACCAATTGCTCAGAATTGAGCAATGAAGACTAAAGCAATATAAGAAAAAAAATATTCACAGATAAGAGTTCAATAATCCAAACGTTTTTCTTTGTGTGTTCTATGAATTTATGATGTGAAGTATGTCCAATAGTCCAAACTTTGTTCTTTGTGTGCTTCATGATGTGAAGTATGTCCATTATAACAAAATGAACATATATTTTTCTCTAAACCTCCTGTATTGTATATTTTATTCATAACTGTGTGCTTATCAATTTTTATCAAAAGTCATCCTCTTCTACTAAAACCGCTCATATGAAAAAACATTATTTCTTTTTTACTTCACGTTGGCAAATTTTATTCTTCAATTTTCATCGGAAGGATTGTTCATCTTGGTAAATTATCTTTAGACTTGTTTCCAACAAATCTTCGCCAAGTCTACCGATGACACCAATCTTTTTTCAAAAAGCTGCTAAAAGAAGAAAGTAGAATCATCCTAACAGTTCCAGAAAACACACCCTAAGCATAACCCACGATACATTAAACTAAACAGACTCGCCGGCAAGTATAAACAGAGACCTACAGCACTATAACAGCTTAAGCAGACGTGTGGATGATATCCAGTTTGCACATAGCAGCAGTTAAATCCTTAATATCTCATACTATAAACCAATGAATGTGATGTCTCTAGTGTTTTTTTTCAAACTTCTCATTTCTTTCCCATTTGGAACCAATTTTCCTGAATGTTTTTTTTTTCAGTTTTCAACTTGCCGACCATTTGGAACCAATGGTCGTATGATCCATGCAGCCGACCCCACCTAGTGGGATAAGGCTTTGTTGTTGTTGTTTCAACTTGAGCAACATTTATGCAAATTGCAAAAGAAAAGAAATTCCCCAGACTACCACGCCATATAAGTTAAGCAGATCCTCTCACATGAAGAAATAGACCAGTTATCACAGACATGTAATTAGTGACCCTTTCAATTAAAATGTGATCTAGTAAAAAACAAAGGCACCTAATCGATGTCAAATGCATGTTATTTTATTTCAATTTGATAGAAAATCACATACTAATACTGAGACTGACAGGCAAACAGCATAGTATCAGATTATCCCTCAGCCGCAGGTACCTTTCCCAGTTTTGATTTCGTTCTAGTTCTTATGTTTGTGCAAAGAATGAGAACTACCCATTGGCAGAAACAGATAATAGTGAGCAATATAGCATCTGAACATTCAAATTCATGGTCTTCCCTGGTAAAGATGAAACAGAACTCTATCTTCAGATCTAAACAATTGTGCTAGGAAAAAACAAATTGACTAGGCAATCATCAAAGGTAAGTCCCTAGCCCATACAGTATCGATCCTGACAAAGCAGCCAAATCATATGACCGAAAGAACTAAAGTTAGCCACATTACTAGCAGAAATCCGTACCAGTATCTCACAGCCTTGCACCTCGCGCACCTCCCCGTGGCGGGGCCAAAGCACAGGGCGCACACCGGTCGCAGTGGTGGTGCCGGCGCTTGGATCTCGGCGTCGGATTCGACGGGGACCGTGGAAACTGGCGCAGGGGCTTCCTCCACCGCCGCGGCATACGACGAGACCGCGGCCTCTAACTCCATCCGCTGCTCCTCCGCCGCGGCAAGCAGCATCAGGCGCCTGACCTCCTCCTTCCGGGCCGCGCTCCGCCGCCATCGCCGTCGGACGAGGGCCCCGAACAGCGGGCCGAGGATGAGGAGAAGCGGCACCAGCACCGCTGCAGAGAAACCTAAATCGCCGACGAGGGGCATCTATCCTCCGCCGGTCGCCGCCGGGCAGCTCCCGATCGCCTCCGCCGCCCTCCGCCGCGCCGAAATCCGTTCATAGATCCGCCTCTCCCCACCCGGCCCACAGGCGAACGATCTCCGGGGGGGCCACCGACGGCGGGGATTTCTCAGCGGCTATCGGCAGCCGCCGCTTGGTTCCTCCTCGACTCTGACGCACGATAAGGCTCGAGCGATGACGTCGTCGGCGTGTGGGGAGGGAGAGAGAGACGAGAGAGGAGAGAGAGAGAGGGGCACTATTTTCTCTCTGTTGGAAGGGAAGAAGAATGAAAAAAATAGATTGGAAGGCCGAGAGGGCCAAAAAGAGTATTTGGTATGCTGCGTTCAAACAGAACAACTACTGAGCATTTCATCATGATCTCATAGCCTCTACAATACGTATAATAATGGGAAAACCAAGAACTCTTCAAATGCATCGAAATAAAGTTTCTCCAAACACATTTTAGAAAAGTTAGTTGGAGTAATTATAAGATTTTTTTAATTTTATATACAAACGTATATAATACTATTAAATAATTCACTAATCATAAATGAAATGTTTTTTTACTTGACTTATTTATGTCAAATTACGATTTTTCATTATGGTAAATTTAATTTGATGATCCATATGCTGGGGTTTGTTTTATGAGTTCAAAAAAAAGAAATTTGCCCCACTAAACTGACCAGGATTTTTCATGTAATTCTGTATATTTCTTAGTTTACTCCTTTGGATTTAAAAAAAATGAATAGTAAAAATATCATAACTCTATTCTGTTCTACACTTATTTTTCTTTTTGGCATCTAAAGCGTTGAAAATTAGCTCATCATCCAGTGTTATTTTTAAATAAAACTTCAACTATCAACTCGCACATTGTAATATTTTATTTATTGATTCAGTCAACTCCCAGTTGCCACCATCATTTCCTTATTTTTTTATATGAGTAGTTTTATTTAGGGTTTTATTTTGTTAAAAAAATAGCAATTTGGCATACAGATCCAAGTTTTAAACATTCAAAACAGAACAAAGCGACTTTTAAACTAAAAAAAAACATAGGAAGAACGTTCTACTTTATCAAGCATAATATAATGTATAATAATATAGGGTTTAAATAATATTCAACTAATTTTCTTCAACAAAATTTGGGATTAAATTCAGCAAATTAACTTTTAATTCAATGGAAGTTGAATTCCATTGAATCATATTCCAATCTATTTTGTGCATATTGATAGGAAGATTGAACGCCAAGTAACATATATGTCTGTTAAACATATATATAAATATATATATTATTAACATATATTTATTATTAATGCAGTGAACTTGTTCCTGCGGAGCACATGCACGCGAAAACACAACGTGGGAGACGGTGAAGCCGCGGAGGTAAAAATCTTTTTATTTTTTATTTTTTTATTTATTTTTCCTTCGCTTCATGAAAAAGTATAGCCCTTAAAAACCCCAATAAAATCCAAAAAATAAAACACCGGAAATTAAAATTATTGGCAAATTCCCATCCAACCCCTCGGGACTGTCGGACACGTGGCAGCTTCAGAGCATGGGGCCGTTTCTACGCGGCGCTGAAAGAGGACGGGACTTGAAAACGGTCCGGCACCAGTCGTGACGCAGACACGTCGTTCGATCGTGGACCAATCAGAGCCGTCGGATTGGCCAGCTGGACGTCAGCTAAAAGTTTCAGCTGGCGGACGGCTCGCATGGGTCCACGTCGGTTCCACGTGACGTGGCTTGCATAATACCGACTTGGGAAAAAGATAAACTAATGTCTCGTGAGCTTGCGTTTGTTACCCAAAACAAACTGATTACTAAACTTTATTTTTTAAAAAAAAATTTAATCCACGTAACTTTATATAAGTCATTGAATCCCGTCATAATAATTTAGACATCAAGTTTAAATTCTTTTTACTATTCTTATTTCATCCAACAACTTGTTTGTAAAAAAACAAAAATCCCATAACACATTAGCACATCATGGATTGACCATTTAATCCTCGTAGCACAAGTTATCATCATCATCCAACGTTAAGTTCGACTGGTCTGTTATTTATTTTGGATTACACGTTTCGTTATCTCACAAAATCTTTTTAAAATCTAAATCATCTATATAACAAGGATTTAATTACTGTGTTACCTACTCAATTGGGTAGCAGACTCATGCCTACCCTTTTCACCTGTCGGATTAGAAATCAATGGCTTGCAGTTCAATTGCTCCTTCGGCTGATTCATGTGTGCCTTCAATCGGTTCAACACGTCTTTAGTCGAATCAGCTGCTACTCCCCCTATGCTTGAGAGATCATTCCGTCGCCGAAGAAGTCTTGCCGCCTAACGAGCCCTCCGTAAGTTGCCTTGTCGCCTCATCCACCTCCGGCCCTCGTTCCCTTCCGACGTGCCCCTCGCTAGAACACATCCACACATCAGATCAAAGACGATCCGAAGTCGATCAAGTCGCTCTGCCTCATCGGCTCGCCTTGAAGACGATCCAAAGTCGTCGTCAACTGTTGTTGTAGCAATCTGGTGTAGGGGATCACGTCCGACAGCGATCTGGTCGAGGGGATCGTCGTCAAGCACTTGAAGTCGATCCTGCCTTGCCTTCCCCAAAAGTCGATCTTGCCTTGCCTCATCGGCGCGCCTCCAAGTGGATGAGGCGTGAGGCGATGAGCCAACGATGCATCTCAATGAATCAATCGTGTATAGTGCCAATCCGCACATTTTGGATTGATGAACTGCACAGTTTCGTTTGGTGAACCGCACATTGTTCATCCGTCGTAAATCACGCATCTGACAATTGCGAATGAAGGGAGTAGGGTGGAAAGCACGCTCATTAAATCCATATAACAATATCTATTTTTTTTAGAAATGTTAGGACAAGTATAAAAATTCTACAATATAATTAGACAAACATCTCTACTAACGAGCATTACAACATTTTATATTTATCAATTGACTTGACCAATACATTTTTCTTTTAAATAAACGGTAGCAATGGAACTACTAATGATTTAAATTCTATAATAGTGACAAAAAAAATGTATATCAATCCTTTTCCACTCCAACAAAGTTTTATTCCATCCTCCGAAAACAATTGGTAGATGGAGGTGTGTGCAGTTGCCTGTACCGGACGCATTGGAGTTCATATGTACACGTTTAAGTTAGGTCGAACAATAAACGATCTGAGCTTAATTGCAGCCCTTCATTATGATGCAATAAAATAAAACAAATTTGTAAAATTTTAAAATTGCAATTGGCACACGAGCGACGACGTGAACCTACCCCGTATCAAATACGGGTTAAATATTTAATTAAACCCTACGATAAAAAGGTCCGGTGGCCCAATCCAAAAGTATATCATTATTTTTCTAAAAAAAAAAAAGATGCAAGATTATGATGATTGATGAATATTACGATCAATTTTGAGTTAATAATTTAAAAAAGTTATTTTGAATTCTTTTAAGCAGTATTTAGTCCAATTGCTTATTATAAAAGTTACCTGATTAAAGTTCTCCGAACTTTTAGTTCTCGCTGAAAATCAGAATTTGTAATTTTTTTTTTACTTTTTTCAAATTTTATATATTTAAATTATTAAAATATTATTAATTATTATTTAATTTTAATATTATTTATTAAACTTTTTTATATTATCTTAAATAATAATCAATTATAATGTTTTATTTATTAATGTATTATCATTCACCTTATAAAATAAATTCTTAAACTTAATATAAATATTTTTCAAAGACTATAATATTAATAACATGTAAAATAATAAATTATAATATTATTATTTTTCATAAATTATAATATTAATATAAATATTTTTGTATAATATAAATTATAATATTAATATAAATAATTTTGTAAATTATTATTTTAACTAAATAAACACATAATATTTTAATTTATTATAATTGTATACCTCATAAAATAATAAATTATATTATTATTTTTTACTTTTTTATTTAAACACTTATTAAAATTTATTTTTAAAATTAATTTTTTAATTCTATCAAATCGATTAATTTTTCGTAACTAACGGAACTAAAAGTTCTCGTGTCAAATAGAAGTTGTCAATTTCGTCGTAGTTTATTTTATTAGTAGCCATTCACAATCATATGACTGTACATAAAAAAAATTAGTTGGCAGCATGAATTTTGTCGAGTTTCACAATTTCTTTCTTTAGATAAATTGCCACCTCACAATTATTTTCTTATTTTTATACAGAGCAATATCATTTTAAAAATAATAGCAGGTGGGTGATAAGTGGAGTATGGACACACAAACCGAACCTTCTAACTTTTGGTTTTCCATTTATTGAGTACACTCTTCTAGATGATGATGCAAAGTAGTTTTATTTACTAAAAAAAACTTGAAATGTACGTCCCAAAAATATTTTATTACTTCAAAATAATTAGACGTATTGACTATTTTAAAGTTGATCATGATATTAATTGTATATAGAAAAATAATCTTAAATAATTTTCAAAAAAAATATTATATTACTTTTTGAAATTATCAATTCAATAATTACTCCAATTCGACTCTAAAAAAACAAAAGATCTTAATTACACTGAAGTCATATGCAATCTAATATCATCACGATGGTGCCATTGCACATGTCGTCATCTTTACAAAAAATGATCAAAAAGATGATTTATCAACTGGTTGCGAGACGAGATTATCTTAGAGTCGTTGGGTCTTAGTGACCTCAGGTTCAATTCTTATAATCATCATTTTAATCATGATTTATTCATATCGTTCTTCTCTGAATATCGAATTAGTCGGACATTAGTAGACCTTGACATTGATGAGTTTCGATCGAAAAAAGAGAGATTATCACATGAATTTTTATGCCTAGTATGAAAAGGATGTGCATAAATTCATAGTAGAATAAATTATACGTAGCCAATGTTTAAAAAACCTAATCAATAGCTTTATTATTTTATTATTAAAATGTACGCTGTTCAGTAATCAATGTTCATGAAATTAATGTGATACGGTCAATATACAATAATCAATATTAATATCATAATATTAGTACAATATAATACTTTGAGTCAATGGTAATGTTGACAATATGATACTCGACTTTGAGCCCCATCCACGATCCATGCTTCTTCTCTTTGCACTAGCTCTTTATATAGGATATGCCAAGTCGCTTTCATATCAACGATGGAGAAGGATTTACACTCATGGGATGAAACTTTTTTCATTATATGTAGGAAAAAGTATTTGCACAACAACAACATGTTTAGGGTGAAAATATATAATTTCACTTTATTCTCAGCTACACATCCCTCTAATATAACATAATACGGTATAATATTTTAAATGATAATAAATACACTTAACAATTCTCAAACATCATCAATTAACGTATTAAATTGTCGTTTGAAGGGATCACTTGAACTTCAATAATCAAATTAAGAAACAAAGGCTAATCGCGATGGAGCTAATGGTGTGATGGCATGTGGTGCAAGTCTTTACAACCAAAGTATGGTGATGTGCGCCATAAGATGCAATGATGTGCGATGTCTGGTTGTAACTATCACACTCACAGTGTCAAAATATACTTTTAATAATTATTTTAAATATATTTATGCATAATTTTAAAGTTTAACCATTTTTTATAAGTGTAATTTAATATAATATAATTTAAAAATTAGATGAAATTTACTTTATGATAAATTATTTGATTATCGACGAATTTATCTCCCTTCGAAACTTTTGACAAATCTAGCCATTGAAAATTCGAAGGACGGGATGTCCGTCGAAAATTTTGAAGGGAAGAATGTCCGTAGAAAATTATGGAGGGCAGAATGTCTGTCGATACAAACATGTGATGGGTGTGATGCCTTTTGGAACTTTCGACGTGTTGGATCTCGAAGTACCAAGAGAAGGGAGGGGTGAATTGATATTTTATCAAAAGTGTTAATTTTACGAATTACATTACGAAAGTACAAAACCAATGTTGTAAACTTAAAATGGCACACAATAATTTTCAAATCACATGCATAATGGAAATAAGCAAGGTGGACTTAGACAAAAAAATGTGAGGGGGCCAAATTCAAACTAGTGACTTTTAGCAAGACTCATGAGCATGGCTATCACTGGATTAAGAATAGTTTTTAGTCAAAAAGGCAGGAGGCGAGGGGGAGGCCAGGGCACCCGACCCTATATGTGGGTTCCCCTAAATGCAAGGTAATTTGTTGGCAAAATTCAATCACATATCGCCTTTACATCTCTGCTTCAACTTCTTGACATTTAGACTATCATATATTTCACTAACTTCTTTCCTTTCCAAATGGAGCGAAGAATTCTTTTACACATCATGCTTTTTCTTCACTTCGAGACATAAGACACAAATCTTCTAATCGAAAGTTTTCTTGCATTTTTTCACTCAAAAGAACAAATATAATCATTTTTCACTTAAGATCTAAACAATTATTACAATATCACAAGACGCTCTCTGATATCTCTTTTATGATTTAGAACCTCACACAATAATATGAGAGAACAAAATAAAAGATTTATAATTTGAAATTCAAGTAGACTTTACAAATGTTCTTCTTTAGTTTGAAGTCTTCTAATATTTTTCACCATTGGCCACTTTTATAAGCTTCTAATCTTCATTTGACTATTGGGGCTCATTTTCAACTTTTGAGCCGAAATCTAATCGCTAGTTGACCACTCCTTTTGATCATTTAAAAATATGACCGTTGGATGATGGATGGATCGACCTTTTTCAATGATTGATCGATTGATCTTTCAATCGACATAGGGAGTGATGTCATTGATTGAATCATAGTTCATCTTCTCTCTTATCACAATTAAAAAAAGAGTAAAGAATATTTTGCACACAAAGAAAAATATAAAAGAATGAGCTAAAAAATGAAAGTTTTCACATAATACTTTTTTTTCATTGTCGAAATCAATCTGATTGTATTCGTAGATGGGTCGTATTCGTTACTGTTGCCATATTGGGCCAAGTTATGGGCCCAATAATCGGGACGTTCGATTTTATTCTTTGACCTAGGGCTCCCGTTCGCAGTGGCAATAACAAAAATAGAGGAAAGGGCAAGCAAGAGAGGAACACTTCTGTCTGCGATCGGAGATGGGTGTACAGAAGCAGGTGCTCAAAGCTGGCCATGGCCCCAAGCCCGCCAAGGGCCAATCCGTCACCGTTCACTGCACCGGCTTTGGTATCTTCTCTTCTTTTTCTTATCTCTTTCTCTATGATTTTACTTTTGATTCATAGTCTCATAACACTGGACTAAATTTCAACTAGTGAGTTCAAAAGCCGTTCTTTTTTGTTTTCTGGAGCATGTAAAATGCAAGAAATGGCTCCCTCGATTCCACGATTGATATTTGGTTGGTTAACCGCGGGGTTGATTTCTTTTTAACATATCGTTTGTGGTCAGATTTCTTCGTGTGTTTTTTCTTGTAATTTTCTCGCTTTCTCAAGTTCCGTTTCGAGGCAATTTCCGAGCTTTTTTTTTAACTCTAGGATGAATGAGTGTTTCATGGTTCCTAGAAGATGAGAATAATTTAAGACGAAATTGTATGTGTACAACATGTCATTTGCATTTTGGTGTTGAGCTGAACATTTTCCATTAGAAGAATTGAACAGAGAAGTATTCCACATGTGCTGCTTCTTATCGACTGCAAAGAGGAGAAGAAAAGGAGAAAAAACCGAAATAGAAGAAAAGGGGAAGTTAGGAAATGGTCAAATGGCCAATCAGAAAGCGTTCCTTTATTGTGTACTACATCTAATATGGAATTTGTTGGCAGTTACTGAAGGAATTATTCGCAATGATATGATACTTGTCCCTCCAGTGAGCAGAGGGGCTCGACTTTCTTAAAAGGCTCTCGAGGACCTTGCTATTCATATTTGCTTCATTGATATCTAAATATATGGCATGCCACATTATCGTATTGCAAGATTTGACATGATATATACTTTTCACATCGTTTATTGGATTTTTGCTCTGAATGAAAGAAATTCGGAGTCGAATTCTTCATAAATAAATGAGATATTTGGACGACGATATTGCGGTGTGAACTTATATGATATATATTTACAGCTTACTTTCCCTTATAGCTCTTTGAAAGTAGTAGTCTAAGTGAACCAAATGGGAGCTCCTAGTTCCATCTCAAAAGATCATAAAAGGCCTTTCCAGAAGTAATAACAAAAAGGAACTCCATCTTCAATTTATCTTTGAACTTTACTTCCTAAAACTTATTGTTTGTTAAATTATGACGAGCTTCACTATATTTGCTGGTAAATAACTTCTGTGAAAGAATATAATTATTGTGTATTTTTTCTCTTTCAGGTAAGAATAGAGATCTTTCACAAAAATTCTGGAGGTAAATGTTCCTTATTTTTTTATGCTTTGATATGCGAGGACACGGAGGTAAAACTGTTTTCCGCGCTTCTTATATTGATTTCAGCACAAAGGACCCAGGCCAGAAGCCATTCACATTCAATATTGGTCTGGGCAGTGTTATAAAAGGTACATATTCATTTCATTAGTTTTGAACACGCATAATGATACAATCAAGAGGATGGTGACCTGATAAAATTATTCCAAATAAATCTGATGCGTTTAGTTTAGTTTTAATCACACATTTTTTATTATAAGATGAGTACACACGGTAATTCATTTTCGTGGGGTCCCATTTCTGATGATGTTTCTCTCCGAATTCAAAGTTGCATCATCTTTTTCTTGCCATCCTATGTATAAATGTTGCGACAATTTTCCGTCTTGCAGGATGGGATGAAGGTGTGATGGATATGCAACTTGGAGAAGTAGCTCGTCTGGAGGTACTGTTTGTTAAAACTCTGTTATTTTTAATTTGGTGTGTTTCTTCCTCTCTCCTTACTCCTTTTTGCTGTTAGATGTTTACCTGTGCTGATATCCTACGGTTATGTTGCAGTGCACTCCAGATTACGCATATGGAGCTGGTGGTTTTCCAGCATGGGGAATTCAACCAAATTCAGTCCTCGTATTTGAGATCGAAGTTCTCAGCATTCGTTGATGGCATATACAAGGAGGTCCTATGTCCTTGAACGGTACTTAATATGTGGATCTAGATGTTAACATTATACTCTTGAATAATCGTCTTCTTTGCGTTAACTGATGGCAACCGGTGCTATTAGATGTTATGAATAATAAAGCAATAAATTGTTTTGCTTGAGCTACTAGTTTGAATAGTCTCTCCACCTCTTTTACCTTCCGCAGGTTATATGCATCTCTTACCATTTGCACATTTTCTCTACTATGTTTTTGAGATATTGCAGTAAAATGCTATTTTGTTTTGTTAGAAATTAATAACTAAATGTTATTAGACGAGGTAAGTAACCATCTTTAAAGATGTGATGTGCACTAATTAGAAGTACCACATTCAATAAACATCTCTCGAGTGGAGTTGGTTGAGTTTAAAAAAATCTACACCTTGTTTTAAATATTATTCTTAAAATCTTATGTAAATTTGGATTGGTAGTCCATAACATAACTTTAAATTAATGGTTTCTGGGAGATTATAAATTATTATATCCATTCTAAATTATAAATAAATAAAATTTATTTAACAGTAATGGCACTTGATTTAGTCTTTCTTATTTCATACATTATATTATAATTCAAACTAAACTAACTCAATTCATCTCTTGAGTTCACATCTAAATATAATTTTTTAAAAACACATGCCACATTCAACTTCACCAATTCTTATTCCATCATTTCAATTCGTTCACCTAAAGCTGTCATTCATTAAATTTAAATTTTCCATAAAGTTCATTGAGTCTAGCAAATTTTAGACTAGAATTGGATGCTCATATTGCATCTTTGCCAAGTTTTTGTACTCTGAATCTTAGATCCAAGTTGTAGTGGGAAACAGGATTTCTGTAATAGAAAATGTTTTACCTGTTATCAATCAATTTTTGGGTTGTTTAATCGAATGTGGAATATTTGCTTCCATACCATATCGAATGTTCGAATTATATAAAATGCATATAATTTGTATGAATTAATGTGTGAAAAATGCATATAATAAAAAATATATTCAGTTTATATATGTATATTCGAATGGATGTGATTTTATATACCGTATAATCCTTGCATGCCAATTCATTTTCTTTAACATTAAATTATGTTCGAAAGGGTTTGACGTGTTGCATAATTGCATCTCGATTTTCATTTTACATCAAAATCCTTGGAAAATGCTAGACGTCCAAGTAATATTAAGAAAAAAATATTCGTGCTCCTCCTTTTAAGATAACACTCATCTATTAATCATCATACCATTCAATTCACTATTTATTATAAATTAATGATTAACAATAACAACAAAGCCGGCTACATGGATCATTTCGTTCTATTAGTAACTAAATCTTTCGATATATTATTCACCAATAGATCTTGCTTTATTAATTCGTCAAGTGTCCGTCTTGACCTTTCGGTATATTTGATTTGATTTAAATTAATGATTAACAAACGATATTATCCTTAGCACAATTCCTAAACCTTTTTTTATTTAGATTACTCATTTTTAAACTATTTTATGTCACATCATTTATTTCTTAGAATATTTTTGTTATAGGAATTTGTTAAGGTATTTATTTATAAATACATAAGAAAACTTTGCGGTTTCTACAAAATTAATTGATTCAAATAATGATTTCTCAGAGCTGTTTGGTAGTGGAAATAAAACACATAATAAAATCTTATTATGTGTTATTCTATCAAATTACAGTATTTTTTAATAAAATGATGTAGCCAAACATAAAAGTTGAGTGATCTAAAATATATATATTTTTACAAAAAAATCAGTTATTTGATATTAAAAGTAAAATTTGAGTGATTCTCGCGCGGAAGTACTCCATAGACTCTAGGAAGGATATTAGGGACTTTTGGTGCATTATTAATTTAATTAATCACTAATTTAGGCAAGTATTGCTAATATAAATAATGATTAAAACAGTTAGATATCAAATTATCAAAATATTCTTAAAAATTATTTTACATTTTCATCACATCACATGGTATCATAAATAAACAAAGCAAAAAATAGAAAAAAAATAATATAAATAAAATAAGATGAGACAAAATTAAGAGTTCTTTGTACAAAAATTCAAATAATAAAGAAGATGTAGTTAAATGATATTTATTTATTAATAAAATAATTAAAATTAATAAACTGATAATTTAAAAAGTCATCTCCTATCTATTATTTAAATTAAGACTATTAGAGTAATTAAATAAAATAAATGATAATTTATCTACATTATCTCATATCAAAGAGCTGTTCTCCTCTTTTATTTTCTCTCCTTCATTTTTTTTTGTAATATATGAGACAAAAAACATCATCAGTTTAATGGAATAAAGGATGATGATGCAAAGGGAAAAATTACATCAAATGCCTTTCAATTTTCAAATTTGTTCAGCGATGCCATCCAACTTCACTTTGTAATAGTGATGTCATCCATCTTTTAACTCATTTCACCCGATGCCCTTTTTACCTGGGATAGACGGTCTCCCGATCACGGAGCTGACGTGGCGTAGATAAGGCGATCACAGGGCATCTTCTCTTAACTCCAAGCTGGCGTGGCAATATTAAAAAAAATAAAAATATTAATTAAAAAATAAAAAATACCACCTCATACCAATGAGGTCGGAGGGGGGAAATCCCGACCTCGCCGACGCGTGGCGCGCCAACAAGGAGGCAGAGTGGGGGCGAGGCCCCCCTTCTCCTCGCCGACAAGGTCGTAGAGAGGGAGGCAAGGCACCCTCCCTCCCACGCGTCGTCAAGGAGAAAGGGAGGCTCGCCCTCCTCTGTGACCTCGCCCATTGTTGGCGAGGTCGCGTGTGTGTGGTGGGGGGCTCTTCTCCTAGCCGGCGCACGGGAGGGGCGTGTGTGGGTTGGGGAGGGGGGAGGGGGAGGGGGGAGGGGGGGGGGGGGGCAACCCCTCCTCCCGTGTCATCCCCCCTTTGCGAACTCGTCGGTAATGGGCGAAGTCGTAAAGGGGGACGAACCCCCTCCCTCTGCGACCTCTCCGATGAGGGGGGCGATGTCCCTCCTTCTTCTACTCGTCAATGCGCGGGTGGGTGGGTGGGGGGGCTCGCGACCTCACCGGCGAGAAGGGGGCGCCTCGTCCGGAACCCCTCCGACCTCATTGGCGGTGGCATTTTTTTAATTAATATTTTTATTTTTTAATATTGCCACATCAACGTTCAGAGAAGAGAAGATGTAATGCCCCCAAATCGCACCCCGTCACATGGCAGAATATGCTACGGGTCATCCTTACGTGTACATCTTGTTGACAACAAATATGATTTTGACTGGTCAACTCAACATCGATAAAAGCGAAAGACTTAATCATCATTAAGAATAAAAGAGAGTAACATCATAATATGCGAAAGAATGATAAATTACTTCATAGGAGTTAAAAAAAAAGCTAATACATCAAGTAATAAAAATAAAGGAAAAAGTTATTCATCTAAAGGACTCCATAATCATGTACAACTACCTACAAGCTCGATCTATCACCGTTGGCCACCTTTATCATTTTGACCTTGGCCTGCATTTAAGAACATGCAGAGGAGGACCTCCCTATGAGTTTTACAACTCAGTATGAAAGTAAAATAAATATCATCATAAGATTATGATACTAGACATGAATCATAAAGAGAATATCATTATATAAGAGGAAAGTGAATCATAATCATAATATGATAGTGAAAGCATATAAAAGGACTTATGAATAAGAGGTCATAATGTATCATCATAAGAATGGCAAAAGCCGATCATTATAAGAAAGAGTATTTATTCATATGTATTCATCTTCTTCATCATCTTATAATTTTCATCTTTGACTTATTTGAGATATGTTTCAACTCACGGGGAGACTCGCCTCAACTCGTCCATTATCATCATCATAACTGACCGAAGTCAACCCATAACTGACCGAAGTCAACCCATAACCTGGTCATCACCAGTCCATCATAAAAGAGCTCTTCATTTAACATTTTTCGTCTTTTGTCTGACATCTTTTAATTAATCTTCTTAAGAACTTTAAATTAAGATAACAAGATAATATCATGGAGAGTAAATCATAAACATGAAGGGCATAATCATCATCATACTTAGATTAGGATTAACCATCTAGATTAGGAGTCAAAAGTAATAAGAATCAACTGATCGGTGTCGGAACTCGTGCCGAGTTGGATGAAATCCGGGCCGAGTTTGTGAGGTCATCAGTATGGAGAAATCAAGGCATGCTCGGGCCAGTTTTGGGTCTCACCCGGGCCGGGTTCATACTTAACGGCTCGGTCGACCGATTCGACAAATCGATCGACCGCTCGACAGAAGTCACGGCTAGGGCTGAGCACGGTCCGGGTCGATCCGGACCGCACTGACCCAAAAAAGAGAGGAAATAATCGGCCCGGATCAAGTTCGGCTTGGAACCGGGTCCAAATGATAGAAAATCGGGTGGGTTTCGGGTCAGGACCGGGTTTACCATACCAATACCCGACCCGGATTACTCGTGCCGTATATAAGCCCAATTCCACGTTTTTCTCATTTCACACTCTCACTTTCTCTCTCCCATCTCTCGTCCTCTCCCTCCCATCTCTCTCTGTCTCTCGCCCTCTCCCTCGCACGGAAACGGCGGCAGTGGCAACGGCAACGACGACGACTCCGGCCTACCTCTCTCTCTACTCGATCACCAGGAGCTTCGTAATCTGGCACCTGATGGCCGGATCCGACCAGATCCGACGCTGGCGGCCGGATTGGGCCGCCAGGCGCCATGAATCCGGCGCCTGGCAGCCGGATCCGGACGTCAAGCATCGTATCTGGTACCTGGCGGCCGGCCGCTAGGCGCCACGACCGCCTGGCGTTGGATCCGGCCACCTGGCGCCGGATCAACCGCCCGCCTGGCGGCGGATCGGGCCACTAGCGGTCGATCCGCGCACCAGGCGACCGGATCGACCACCAGTGGCCATATCCAGCCGGGGCGTCCGCCTTCCATGTTTTTCGATGATTCCCGACCGGAAATCCGGTGACATTCCCGGATTATCGGGTCTGACCCGGAACCGGATCCGGCCGGGTTCGGGTCCGATACCGGGTCAAAAATTTTTTGACTCGATATAATCCGGGTCGGGACCGAGTCCGCTTAGACCCGGACCCGGTCCCGGGTTTGCTTAGCTTTAGTCACGGCCGAGCGCGACTTCGTCGTTGGACCGCCCGGTCCGAGTTGTCATCAACCCGGGTTGGATTCCTCTTCGTTGCAGAGCTTCACGCTCATGACAATGGCGGACCTCGAGTATGTACCTACCCGGGCCGGGATCTGGTGAACTCGGGCTGGGTTCTTCTTACGTAGAAACTGCGCAGACGCGCAGTTTGCGTTCCGATCGACTTTTCCGACGATGGCCGACATCAATCATCATCACATTATTTTACACTAGGCATAAACTAGGGCATGCTTCAAGTTTAACATCATGATTTTAGGAAGAATCTATCACAGTTCCATACCTTGCAAGTTTCTGGGCATGCTTCAAATTTAACATCGTGATTTTAGGAAGAATCTATCATAGTTCCATACCTTGCAAGTTTCTGTCCAAGAAACTAATTACTCTATTATTCTTCTTCCTCCTCTTCTTCCTCTTTCTCCGGACGTTCCTCTCTGTCCAGGAACGTTGTCGTCGGTGTTCACGTCTCTCGATTGCCCTCCTATTGGCGGCAACAGTCCGACGCGAGAGAGGGGGAGAGAGACACACAAAAATGAGAGAAAATTAGGGCCGGCTTGTGTGGAAAAATAAGGGGTTGATTTGACCTCATATTTATAAGAGGAGATTCAGAGTTATGGTTGGAAACAAACTCCTCAAATCTGATCCAAATTTTATCTTTTCTTCTTCTTAGTTTTTATTTTTTTTCCTTTTAATCCTGAGAGAATCTCGGACGTTACATCATAAATCCTTTAAAATAAAATTCGTCCTCGAATTTAGTCATCGGGTAAAAGCTTACTAAAAAGAAGAAAACTTCTTTGTCATTAGTGCGATAGTACATCTCACACTTAGAAAGTCATTTGTTCATCATCGTTCCATCTTCATCATCTTAAGAACGCAGTTCTTCCATCATCATATGCCTTGAGACAATGGATCCTTTTATCATAATATACTTTAGGGCAAAGTCCTTTCATCATATAACATTTTCTTTCATCCTTTCTTCATCATATGATTCATCTTGCCTTTGCTATAATTGGAAAAAGTAAAATCTACTTCAGTCAACACAATGGTGTGTTACCGTCTAAATCATCCACGTGTCAATTAGAGGGTTGCCTCATGAAGTTATAAACTCTTTTTTACATAAGTCATGACAATTCTCTTTTCATCTTGTATCTTCCTTAACTTAATATCCTAACTTTTGATCACAAGGGACCAATTAAGACTTTTATGAACAAAATCAACTTCAGATCATCATAGGAAAACTTGAGGATATCATGACTATCATTTGGGTCGATTTTGGTTTTCGATCAAATAAATAATTTGGATTAAATGCCTTCTTGGGTAGGAGAAACCTTTAATACAACTTGATCATCAGGTTTAAAGATCCATCTACACCAATCTTTATTGACATAAAATTGCTGTCATGCTAGAACTGTCTTCATCCTCTTTATATCAATTCAACTTTCTCGGCATGTTCATTTTGTTTATCTCAACACTTTGGCATTTAGAAACTTTTTTTACCTACCTCATTCCTACGTGTAAGTAAGCAGTATGGTATCCTATACAAGGTTTTGAAGAAAATCTTGCGAAAGACATAATCATCCTTAACAATAAAAGTCATGATGAACAATGACATAGAATCGATAAGCATCGATTGGTGGAAAATGAAACCTTATCTCGTGATTAATTCCGTAACAGTGATCATCATAATCATGAACATATGACATGATCATCGCCGATCCTAAGATTAAGGGTCATCAATGTAGCATATAATATGATTGATTATACAACCATGGGACATCATATGGAAATCAAGAAAATTGATTATTTGACATCTTAAGATAAATTATCATTATCCTAGGATCACTCCTTTATTATAGGATGATCATCATGTGGATCATTAAGATCAACAATGACATAGCCTAGCATGGTGGGAGAAACTTATAATGAGAGTTATTAAGATTAGTAATGTCATAAGGTACATCGATAAAATCGATGATCATCATACAAGAATCAATGCAACATTAGACATAATCCATCATCATTGATAGTCATCATTTTTATAGGAAACTCACAATCTTTTAGAAACTTCATATAAGTAGTATTTCATTTGAGGATAATACTATAATCTCAAAATCCTTTTGGAAT
Organism: Pontederia crassipes; assembly: GCA_030549335.1. Lineage (NCBI taxonomy): Eukaryota > Viridiplantae > Streptophyta > Magnoliopsida > Commelinales > Pontederiaceae > Pontederia > Pontederia crassipes. The sequence continues at coordinate 25,339,027 of CM060184.1, read as the reverse complement.
CTATAAAGGTAATACTACAGCTCATTTGAATTCCTAAGTTAGATATTTCATCTTATACTTCTTCAGTCAGAATTTTACCTCATCTTATACGAACTCGGTCCGAGTATGTATCTACTCGGGCCGGGTTCTGGTGAATTCGGGCCGGGTTCTTCTTACGTAGAAACTGCGCAGACGCGCAGTTCGCATTCCGATCGACTTTTTTGACGATGGCCAACATCAATCATCATCACAGAACATTATTTTACACTAGGCATAAACTAGAGCATACTTCAAGTTTAACATCGTGATTCTAGGAAGAATCTATCATAATTTCATACCTTGTAAGTTTCTGTCCAAAAAACTGATTAATCTATTCTTCTTCTTCTTCCTCATCTTCTTCTTCTTCCTTTTTCTCCGGACGTTTCTCTCTGTCCAGGAACATTGTCGTCGGTGTTCATGTCTCCCGATTGTCCTCCTATTAGCTGCAACAGCTCGGTGTGAGAGAGGGGGAGAGAGACGCACAAAAATGAGAGGAAATTAAGCTTGTGTGGAAAAAATAAGGGGCTGATTTATTTAATTTGACCTCATATTTATAGGAAGAGATTCAGAGTTATGGTTGGATTCAGAGTTATGGTTGGAAATAAACTCCTCTTCAAATCTGATCCAGATTTTATCTTTTCCCCTTCTTGATTTTTATTTTCTTTCCTTTTAATCCTAAAAGAATTTGTCAGCACCATATCTGCGCCACGTCAGCTCCGCGATTGGAAGACCGTCAATACCAGATAAACAAGGCATCGAATGAAATGAGTTAAAAGATGGATGACATCTCTATTATAAAGTGAAGTTGAAAGACATCGCTGAGCAAACTTGAAAGTTGAAGGGTATTTGATATAATTTTTCTAGACGAAAATTAAATAATAGTTTCAAACTCGGGTTTTAAAATTAACAGAAAATGAAATGTGTAAAGTTCAAATAATTCTAAAAACAATTTTCATTTTTTTAAAATATATAAAAAAGAGACAAAGTCAATCTACAATATTTAAAAAAATGAAAAAAAGAAAAAAAAGACGCATAAAAGTAATAAAGGACTCCACTTTGCATTGAGAGGCAAAATTGGTCTGTGGTGGTGGAACTTTAGAAGCAACGAGTAAATTACACCAAATGCCCTCCAACTTTAAGGTTTGCTCAGCGATATCCTCCAACTTCACTTTGTAACACAAATGCCCTTCATCTTTTAACACGTTTCACCCGATGTCCTCTTTATCTGGGATAGCCGGTTTTCCGATTTTTCGTCGACGTGGCGTAGACGCGGCCATTTCCTCTCTCCTCCACGTAAATAGTCGTCTGATGTTGCATGCTTTGACGTGGCACATAAAATTATACCAATGCCCTCCAACTTTAAGGTTTGTCAGCGATACCCTCCAACTTCACTTTGTAACACAAATGTCCTTCATCTTTTAATATATTTCACCTGATGCCCTCATTACATGGGATAATCGATTTTTCGATTTTTTGTCGATGTAGCGTTCACGTGGTCATCTTATCTCTCATCCATGCAAATAGTCGTCTGACGTAGCATGGTCCAACGTGGCACCATATATTAAACCATCATACTTACCGTAAGTTGACCCACTCACTGTTAAATTATTTTCTTATTTCCTATTTTTGCTATTGTTCGCATGAAACCTACTTCGTCATTCGCACTCCTTCGTCGTTCGCTCTCCTTCGTCGTTCGCCTCCTTCATCGTTTGGGCAAAGATGACGTCGACGAATGCGAAAAGTGAACGATGAAGAAGGCGAATGACGAAGAACAGCGAACGACGAAGGAGATTTCATGTGAAAATAAGGAAATAATTTAACAGTGAGTGGGTCAACTTACGATAAATAAGATGATTTAATATGTGGTGCCACGTCAAAGCATGTTACGTCGAACGGTTATTTGCATGGAGGAGAGATGAGATGACCACGTGGACGCTATATCGACAAAAATTAGAAAATCGACTATCCTAGGTAAAGAGGACATCGGGTGAAATATATTAAAAGATGAAGGGCATTTGTGTTACAATGTGAAGTTGGAGGGTATCGCTAAGCAAATCTTAAAGTTGGAGGGTATTGGTGTAATTTTATGTGCCACGTCAAAGCATGCCACATCGGACGACAATTTACGTGAAGGAGAGAGGAAATGATCATGTAGACGTCACGTCGATGAAAAATTAGAAAACTAGCTATCCCAGGTAAAGAGGACATCGGGTGAAATGCGTTAAAAGATGAAGGGCATTTGTGTTATAAAGTGGGGTTAAAGGATATCGCTGAGCAAACCTTAAAGTTAGAGGGCATTTGATGAAATTTAACCTAGAAGCAACCGACCGAGTTTTAACAACGAGAAACGTGTGCAAAGAAGAAAAGGCGAAGAAAGAAGGAAGCGAGAAGGCAAAGCGAACCAAACTTGGCCTCCGCTTCCTCCGCCTTCCGGTAACCCCTACACCACCCCGGGACATGGACTCTCCGGCGCCGCCGAAGGCTATTGTGGAGGAGCAGGACGCGGACCGGCTGCGGGTGCGGAGGAACACGCTCCGTCAGGTGCTCGAGCAGTGTCAGAGGGCCCTCGAGCTGCTCGAGGGCGCCGATCCCGCCGGCGACGCCGCAGAAGGGGTGAAGATGGAAGAAGCGATTGAAGACTCTTTGCCGAGCTCGGCGTCCGCCGCTGGGTACGAGTCCGATGAGGTGAAAGGGGGGAGTTGTGTTTTCTTCTCTCGATTTCTTCTTCTTCTTCTTCTTCTTTTTGTTTTTTTTTGTTTTCGGATGCAGTCTATTTGTTTACGTTATCAATTCCTAATTCTTGAATCTGATCTTAGATAATGGAGAAGTGGAAGAAAGATCTATAAACGAGTTAAGGCCAAAATTATATGATAAAAAGTACCTTTTTCCTGCATTTTAAAGTTCTAACCTTTTTCATTCATGAGGCCTGCCAGCATCGACGTGCATACTCTTATATATTTTGATCAGTGAACAAAATAGAATAGATAAGCAAAGCTCTGAATTACGAATTTGCAACATCTTTAACCTTATCATTGTAAACGAAATGGTATATGAATTTTGGGGGATCCTAACCGATGAGAAAGAAGGATCTCTCTTCTTCTTATGGACATATCCCCCCAAACTGCACCCTTACCGTTAATTCATGATCATCATGACAACCTGACCATAAGGGTCATATCTCTAAAAATAATCTCTGTTTCAATTTGGACATGTCTTCTTCTTAGATGATATTGTTGGAATTTAATTATTAATTATATTGGAAATTCATTTGGTTAGAATTTATTACATTAATAATATTTTAAAGTGATATTTGAGTAGTTCATTACTAAATGACTAGTTATATTAACCATATGTGGAACTTTCTTTATGGGGGGAACCTTTAGTTACTCCAATGGTAAAGGTACCTTATTCATGCTAACATATCTAAGTTTCCATCATATTTGTGTAGCCTTTGAATTAAAAGATCCTAGTCATAAACACATATGTTTATGCTATGGCTAAAGGTTATATGCTTCTATTTTCGGAATTATATTTTAAGCTTTTATGTATGTTTATTCTAACATATGTAAAAAAAATTTCACCTGAGAATGTGAAAGCAACCATATCTGTCAGTTGGAAAATCATAGAGCTTTTCTAAGTCTGCTACCAACAAACTAGTGACCATGGATTACTCGAATAATGGAATGTATAATGTGGAGTGTCCCCCTCAAAAAAAAATAATGTGGAGTGCCCAGTGCTAACATGTGCCATAAAAATTAACAACTTGTTTATTTGTAACATGCCAAACCACCTTGGATTACAAAGAATTATTAGTAAGCATAGTTATGGTATCTTACTATGATATATCTAAGGATCTTGTTTGAATGTTGTTTATGCCAATACCCGACAAGATTTTTTAGATATATGGAGGAGTTAAAGCAACTACTCTCCTTATGCAGTTGTGCGAACTTCTCAAATCTAAGGTTGAATCACCTGACTTTCTTGAAAAGCTTGGGAGCAGAAACTCTGCAGTTTCCAGTGGAGCTTCTGGTAGGCTTTAAATTTGTGAAACATCAATTCTTTTGTTTGTGTCTCTAATTGGAAATATTTGTCCATTTCAGACTTTCAGTTGTGCCAAGTTTAGTTGTGCCAATATCCTTACATCATAAGAATGATTTTCTACTCAAGTAAAAAACTATTGTTGCTTATAGTACTTGTGTTGTGATGACAGATGATATTGCATCGTGGAACATGATTACTGCCACTGATACTTGGGAATATAATGGTGATGGTGATAGCGAGTCTGAACAGGGTGGTTATGTGCTTGTTAGACAAGAAGACATAGTGGAGGGGATTGCATCTTTCATGGCTGCCTACCTTTTTTCACTAAAGCAAACTAAAGTACGTCTTTCATCTCTTACATTTGAAGTCCAATTATGGTGATCTAGTAAGCTCTTTCTCAAGTGTCTGTCAGAACCATCTTCTAACATATGGTTATGACTTATGAAAAGAGTAATGTCTTACTTTCCACCAAAACCTGTGAAAATTTCCATGAAACATAGGTAAATATGGTTTATTAGATGTTCTACAAGCATCCACATGGAATGTGGCTTTGTTTCCCATATGAAACTCTGTTTCTGCTTCTTTTTAGTCAAGTACTTTTTGTTGCATACTGCAGTAACTGCACTATGTGTTGGCATTATCTTCTGGTACTCAAAGTAGGAGTTAGATTCATTAATATATAATCAGATATCTTCCCTTTTACATGATAGTCAAATAACTAGCGCTTGAAGGTGTTTGGATTAGTCAAAAAACTGCATTTGAAACTCTTTCCAGTACTCAAACTATACCTAGGCCTTTCCCATCACATTCATAGAACTATAAGTGTGAAAACTCTGCAATGCAGCCCCAACGTGTATTTTAATGAAAAAGAAATTAAATTATATAATTCAGCAAAAAGGGGAGTCCTATTACAAACCATCCAAGTCCTCTTATAGGGGTTCAAACATATGGGTTCCAAATGTACTAGGATAATGAAATAACTAAGAAAAAGGAAAGCTTCTTAAATAAACTAAGACAAATAAAAGCTCAAAATAAACTAAGAAAAAAACTGAATAAAAGGAATTTAAAAAAACTAAGTCTTTTGACACCTATACTCATAATAAATTAAAGGTTGTCCAGCATCACTCTATCTTCACATCTATGAAACATTATTTGATTTAACCAAGTTGGCATTTTCCTTTTTCAGTGGAATTAAACAAGTTGACATTGGTAGTTTGAAACTTGTGATTTCTTTTTCATTTATCAGTTATATGGAGGTTTCTATTTAATTTCTTGACGATTTCCAAAATTGACGTAGGCCAGTTCTTCTTCTTTTTCTACTCTGGATAATGATACCATAGATTGATAAAATTATAATTGTGAAAATTCATGGATGACAACCACAACTCTGGTGGTCATTTTTTTTCTCAAAATAACAAATTTGCGAAACTTCAGTCCATCTTCACATCAACGAAAACTTCATTTCATTCAAGTTAGTTGGTATTTCCATTTCCAGTGGACTTAACCAAGTTCACATTGGTTGCGTTGCAGTTGTGGTTGTGTTTCCACCTGTCAATAAGACAGCCTTTCTGTCTCTCAAAAGAAAATAATACTTTGGTTTTCTATTTTTTTACTTGATGATTTTTTCTATTTTTTTTACTTGATGATTTCCAAATTGTTCATATGTTTTTCTTTCTCTTTCCACTCTGGATATTGATACACGTTCAACAAAATCATGAAACTATAAATGCGAAAATTTATTTTGCTTCACATCAATGAAAACTTTATTTCATTTAATCAGTTTGTCATTTTCGTTCCTGGTGGAATTAACCAAGTTGTCAGTTGACGTTGATGGTTTTAAATTTGAGATTGCTTTTCCACTAGTCAGTTATAATTAGGTTTCTATTTAAATTTTCTTTTTCTACTTCGATAATGATTCACTTGTCCTAAGAATTTATTTCTTTTGCAGGATATAACACCTACACATCTCCAAAAAGGTGTGTACTTATATCACTTCTGTTTTTTTTTTTGCTTGATTAATGAACTTCATCCTACTAATAGAACGGAATGGCGTCGTATGATCCATGTAGCCGACCCCACCTAGTGGGATAAGGCTTTGTTGTTGTTGTTGTAATGAACTTCATCCATCTGGGAAAATAATGATTTTAAATTTGACTCTCCTTTTTTTTTTTCTTCTGCAGCCCTTAGCAAAACATTCTCTGTCAAAAAGAAGAAAAGCAAACTTCGGAAGGCATGGGATGGAAGTAAATTTATTTACAGTGTGACATCCTGGGGTGCGACTGCTATTGGGTAAGTTGGCTGCTTGATGTTTCACTGTGTAGGTGTATATCTTTACGTTTCCTGACATTATCAACTGTTGTAACTGCCATGATACAAGTAATCTTACTCGTTTAAAGTTAATTACAGTATATGTTATATGGTATACATGTACATTTATAATAAATATCAATATGTAGAGTAATAAATTTGACTCCTGATTAATTAGTAAACAATTAAATTAATAGTTAACTATATTTACCCTCAAACTTTTTGAATTAATTATTTCATAACATTTATATGATATACTTCTAAAAAAAACATTTATATGATATATATCTGTAAATTTATATATAGCATAAACTTGGTTCCTTCCTGTTGATGATTGATAAATTGAATCAATAATTAAACATGCTTAAACTATTTTCGTTTTTAAATTTATAATTATATGAATCGACATAATTTTTTTTATCTATGCATGAAAATAATAAGCATGTAAAGAAAAGAAGAGTACATTTGATATATCCTTTCATTCATTTTCTTTAATATGATCACATTTTTTTTATTATTTACATTGTGACGCTTGTGGAATAGCTCCTAAACATATAACATTAATTTTACTTTCTTAGAAACAAAATTATATACTTTCATAATGACACTAATTTACATGTTTAAATATATACAGTGCTAAATTACATTAGTTTTAGGATCATTATATCTTAGTCATGTCTCTAACACGTTTTCTGTGCAACTCCTGAACATTTACTAATTCATAAGCCCTCTATATTATCTTGCCCATCTCAGCTTTGTCCAGGCGACAATAGCATTTTTGCTCCCCTGTACACCCACAAAAAAGAGTTTAAAAACAACCAACTATGTGTAGATACCTACCTATCAGTTTATAGATAATTGTTATTCTCATTGTCATTTCAGCATATATCAAAATCCAGTATTACTTAGAGCAGCCTCCACAGCATTCTGGACTTCTTGCCGTGTCGCATCAAAAGTCTTGTGATGTCAGTTCTATTGCTACGGAAAGCTGTGAAGCTCTTAGATGGAATGCTTCTGTTGACACTGCTGGTGACCTCTAAATGCTGTAACTTGTATATAGACCTTGCTTCTGTTGACACTGCTAGTGACCTGCAAATGCTGTAACTTGTATATAGATCTTCCATCTGGTGTTGAACTCAACCTTTTCCTCTTTCTCTTTCTTTCGTGATGTATCATGGTCTTATCAAATCCCTTCAACTTCTTGTGGTAAATATGTCTCATTCTTTGAAGCTGTTTATATTTGTTACTCTCACTTTGCTTTTACTATGTGGAGGGTACTACTTCCATTAGAGTTGAACAAAGACTATATGTGGAATGTGAAGGGTGATTGAATTTACAAATATTGTTTTAGATACATCACAAACTAAATTTCCGGAAGCTCGAGTTGCTTTCCTAGTGTTACGCTGACCAATTGTTGCACATATCTACCATAAAGCTAGGACTTGTCTAATGATGTTCACGGGTCAGTTTTTTGTATTATTTAATATAAAAAATATTGTATAATATTTATTTAAAAAGTATAAAATAATGCATTAAACATTTAAATATTATTTTACATATTAAAAATATTTTATTTTAATATATAAGATATAATTTTAAAATTAAATAAACATTTTAAAATTAAAAAATAATTGGGTGGTTCGGATTGATTGGGGTCAAAAATTTTTTATCCGTATATGATCTGACTTATGATCGGATTGTGATGGAGTCGATCCGACCATTGATCCGACTCGATTTGATTGGACCCAAATTGATTTGGATCGGGTTGGCCATCGAATTCGCTCAGTAGATCGTAGACTTTTCATTATAAGCAAGAATTCTCATATGACATATCCTATGTTCACCAAAGGGTCTCTGGTTAGAAAGGGGAACCAAGTAGGGCTGAGCAAAATTTGGTTCGGGTCCACTCGAATCCGGTTCCGATTCAGTTTTGCCCGGGAATACCGGTCCCGGGATCGAGTTGAACCCAAAAAATCGAGAATGGAACTAGGAATAAATTAAAATTAAATATTCATATTATTAAAATTAAATTAGAATTTATATAAGTTAATATATTATTATAATTATATTTTAATTATGGACCGAGAGTTGAATCAGGAATTTCACCTAGAATTGAATTGGGTTTAGTAAATCATATCAAAATATTTTAAAATTGGATAAAATGATGGTATAATTGGAATATGTTATTTAAAATTAGATAAGTTTAATATATTATTATAATTTTAATCGAACCGAGTCTCGGGTCGAATTTTTTAGCGATGGACCCGGTCCGGACCCAGAATCGATTGGATTTTCTCCAACATAGAACCGGTCCTGGTCCGATTACGTACCAGGTCGGGAATTTTTTTCGAAAAGTCGGGTCGGTCCAGTCCATGCTTACCCCTAGAACCAAGAATGGTGGAACCCCGAGCAATCCAATGACAGTCGGTAGGTCCCACCCTGTATTTCAGCCAATTTGGAGAATTATTTCAACTATAATTTTTTTCCCATATAGCCTCAAGTTATAATCTTATAAATTTTAGACCCTAAATTATTTGAGTTTAACGCTTAGGTTCTTATTATTTTCATAATAATTATGGAATGTCAATGCTACTCTTACTTAGTATAAAAAATAACTTTTAAAAAAATTATATAATATTTTAGGATTATTAAAATCTTATTATTGGATAATACTTTTGCCGTATTGGTTATTCATTTAGTTTTAAAATGTTTTTCTAGTAATAGGGAAATAAGGGTAAATTTGATATTTCATAATTGGTGTAAGAATAATTTAATAGAATTGTGAATGGAAATTAGTGGAAGGATTTCAGTGTGAAATTCTGATAAGTTTAAGAATTAAAATTTGCAACAGAGAGAGAAAAAAAACTTATCGTTGGAGAAGTCAGAAGTGTCAAAGGAAATAGCTCCTTTTTCCTGAGTTTTTTTTGCTTAACCCAAATTATTCTTTTGCATGAACCAAAAAACAAATTTATATTTTTTTCCTTACCCACAGAAAACACATTTTATTTTACTCTTTTATTTACGTAAAAATGTTTTTCTTTACAGAAAGACAATATTTTTTATTTACCCCAAAACATTTTTTTTGCTTTACTAGAAATGTCTTTTTTATTTTAACTTAAAACCAATTTGTCTTCTCTTTAGTCTTTACCCAAAGAATTTATTTTGTGTTACCCCCAAATTCGTTTTTGCTTTACAAAAAACAACTACATTTTTTTATTTGCCCTAAATACATATTTTTGGTAAATGAAGGCTGAAGTTCGGATTTAAAAGTCAAAAGGAATACTGAGATCACTATAATGCCTCCAAACAAAATGTTCCCGAGAGGGATCAGAAAAGCACGACCCTTCCCCGCTTCAAAATCAACGTAAATTAATAGGGCACATGTAATATTCCCAAAAAAAAAAAAGAATGCAATGGCAGCCCAAAGCAAACCACGAGCCAATTATCAAGACACTATCAATAATATACTTCTTAAACAAATCTCATCTACCCTCACTTTTCTCCGCACCCACCCGGCAGCACCCTAAAACCTTCCTACCAACTACAGTAATCACTAATCACTCTCTCTCCCACTCTACTCCCTCCACCACTCTCCCTCTCCCTCCCTCACACACACCAAGAAGAGAGGGGAGGTGCAACAAGAAAGAGAAGACGGAAGAGGAGGAAGGTGCCAAAAACATGAGGAGGAGAAAGGGCTACTCGTGTAACATTTTTTATCATCTATTATTCATTTTGAGTTTCGGCCTATACGATTTTATCAAAATGCATCACTTGTCAGATAATGCAGCGGCTCACCTCTGTCCCTCCATGGCTTACGATTTTTTAATGCATTTCTTTTATGACTTATGCATATGGGACTAATTCAAAACATGACTTATGCATCTTTCCTCCTTAGGGGTTTAATATCATCGTTGAGTGATCGCACCCCACCATGCATAGAGACTCATACGGAGTGACTCTTGTACCATATATAATATTATCAATCAGTATGTGATATTGTTTGCTCTGAGCCTCGGCTCGTACGATTTAATCAAAACGTGTCACTTAGTATCAAAGTAGCGCAATAGCTTACATCTATACTCATTGTGATACTGTCCACTCTTTTCCTTCTTGGGCTCACGAGTTTTTAACATGTCACACATGAATAATGCCGTGTGCATGCTTTGGATTAATCTCATATACACAAACACCAGAGAGATACTGAGTATATGGGAATATGACCTTGACTTGGACGGATGCGTTTTGATAAAATCGTGCAGGCTGAACTCCAAAACGAATAATATCCTACGCAAATACAAGGATGTCATAGTTGAAATCAAGAAGAAGAAGAAGAAGAAGAAGAAGAAGAAGAAGAAGAAGAAGAAGAAGAAGAAGAAGAAGAAGAAGAAGAAAAAGAAGAAGAAGAAGAAGAAGAGGAAGGAGAGGAAAGGTGGTGCCACAAGAAGAACAAGAATGAAGAAAAAGTAGTGGGAAGAAGAGAGGAAGAAAGAATTATGTGAAAGGTTTTAATTTAATCTTTATAGGTATGTTGAGAGGATCTGTCCTAAATTTCTTCCTTAATGATGATTGATATGTAGATTAGGGTCTCTAAGAGTTACCTTGACTCTTAGAATTATGAGATTAGAGAATGTGCAATAACATAGATTAGTGCCATCTTATTTTTTAAGTTACTATTTCATTGGTAATCATGTGTGGAACTATGTGATATTATGACAATTATGCTTGATTCATGATGAAATTGTTAAACTATTAAACAAATAATAATATCTACTAATCTTCATGGTTTGTTATATTACCAATGTTATGACAGGAATCTTATAATGACATGTACAAACTAAATCTTTCATGTGTTGGATGAATGCATGTAGTAAGGCTACTTGTGTATGGATGTAACTGAGGAGAAATGTGGTAAAAACAAGGGAAAACTCGACTGTTTTTCTTTGGGCATAGTCGTGACCCATAGAGCGCACGCCCGTTGCTATGGGCGTGACACAACCTCAAGACTTGGGCACTACTGTGACGTTACCTAGCACGACCGTGATCTATAGTGAGGACATGCTTGTGACCGCTATTGTTTAACTCTATTGATTAATTAGTCGTCCGGATGGACCGAGAGCTCGATCGCACCATAGGTAACTATTTCAATCGACTGATGAATCGATTGACCGAACATGTAGACGGTTAAGGGCATGACCGTTATAGGTGATTGGTACGACCGTGACCATCATCGAAGACTCCCGTGTCCGTGGCATGCCCGTCACCTTTGGCGTGAGACGATCCCATAGGTGAGCATGACCGTGACTAAGCACGGAATGACCGTGACCCTCGGTAAGCACACTGTGGCATCCATTGTTTCGTTCGGATGATGGATTGATCGATCGATGATTCGACCACTCCAAGGGAAAATGCCACTTCAAGTCGGTCGATGGGAAAGGCATGGTCGTTCCACGGACTATCATGACCGTGACCAATCCAAGTTGACAGTGTTATTAATGGAACGACCGTGAAGGCATGACTTCATGGGCATTCTCAAGTACCAACATGGTCGTGACTGAGCATGGCATGATTGTGACCACAGCCTAGAGCTTGTGATTTGCTGGTTGATTCACTTAGAAGAATTTGACACAAGGATGACATAAATTAGGATCAAAACACACCACATGTATTGAATGATTGTATGCATTGATGAATGAAATTAAAAGATAGATTGATGAATATGTCTTATTATTGTCGTAGGAGGGGAACCAAGAGAGGACATTAGCTAGCATGCACGTCATGTTCCTCGGGAGACAAAGACCCTCACCTAAGGGTGAGGGTTCAACTCCTAACGAATGACAAGACCTCATGAAGGTTTGAGGGCAACCAATCTCCATTGGAACAAAGAGAACCAAACCTAGCCAGCCAAGACCGACGAGCCAATATGAACTTCTCAATCACTAAGATAAGAAACTATTTAATTAAAGATGACATGGTCATATGACATGACTATGATTAAATGACTTGGAACATAAAAATGATAAAGATGATGATGTAAGCACCTAAAGAGATGCTAATAAATGTTCCATTGTCATATGATGTTATGAATGAAGGTGATAAATGCCAAACAAGATACACGAACAATACGACTTGGCATATTGTTTGATGATGATAATACATGCATCTAAAGTGATACTAAAGTATGTCCTCTTGTTATATCATGTTTTGAATGAATATGTTAAAATTAAGCAAGATAAACTAGTGATATGCCTTAGCGTAATCCTTAATGATGTTATATGACCATCTTATATTGTCATGATCATCGTTCACATGTCATATAGTGTGCATATGTAGCTCATAACATGCATTTATTCTATGTTTATATTATGATGCAAAGCATATGTTATGACATGTATAAAATATGTTATAGGATTATAATATGTATGGGCCTTAACATACTATAACGGGCGAAATCTCCTGCATCTCATGAATCCGTATAGGTATGGACTAAGCTTAGGCTCGATGGTGAAGGTCTCGTGACGATGAGATTGCACACTAGTTGTTCGGACCACGACCTAAGTAATCTTTTGGTGTATTTTATTATGATGATGAAATCTTTAGAAGAGTCCAATATGTATGACCTATGAGCCTTGAGTCATGCACTTTTGTGTGAACTCATTTATTTATTAAGAACTCTATGTTGAGTCCTTATGTTAGAACTTATGTGGCCCATGAGTTAGTTATTTATCTTGATATTTATTTGCTTAGGAAGTCTTCGGTTGTTTTATGGAATAAATTTCAGAGATGATCACCCAACTTATAGGGTGTTCATAGTAAGGTCACCCAACTTTATTTTGTAACTAAAAAATAATTCAACTTTGTGAATCTTTCACTCATGATCATCGCGACCAACTGTAGCCCATTTACCGGTAGATTGCCTACGTGGATGCTCCACTATCCGACGTGTCATCTACAACGTCGATCGCTACACGATACGTCAGGCCGAGCTTGGTGATGACACATGAGGTGGGCAAGTGGGGCAAAGCTCAGTGACGACACGGAGGCAGACTCAGTGGCGACACATGAGGGTCAGCGGCGGTTGCACGAGGTCAGCGAGGGGGTTGACTGTGGCTGCATGAGGTCGTTGAGAGGGTTGGCGTTTGCATGAGGTTGGTGAGGGGGTCGCCGCTGTGCGAGGTGGGTGAGGGGGTCGCTGCTGCGCGAGGTCAGCTGCACGCAGCGGCGACCCCGTCGCCGACCTCGAGCACAGTCGTGACCCTGCCGACCTAGCGGCGACCCCCTCACCGACCTCGAGCACAATCTTGACCCCGTCGACCTCACGCAGCGCCCAACCCCTAACTAACCTCGAGCGCAATCACGACCCCCCAACCTCGCGTAGCAGCGACCCCCGAGCCCCCACCAACCTTGCGCAATGGCGACCCCCTTGCCGATCTCGAGCGCAACCGTGACCTGACCGACCTCGCGTAGCAGTGACCCCCTCGCCGACCTCGAGCGCAGTCGTGACCCCGCCGACCTCGCGCATCAACGACCCCCTCACTGACCTTGAGCGTAGTCGCGACCCCGCCAATCTCGCGCATCGACGATCCCCTCATTGACCTTGAGCGTAGTCATGACCCCGCCGACCTCATGTAGCGACGACCCCCGAACTCGTGACCCTATAGACCTCGCGCAACGATAACCCCCTCGCCGACCTCGAGCGCAATCGCGACATCGATGACCTCCCGCAGCAGCAACCCCCGAATCCGTGACCTCGCCGACCTTGCATAACGGTGACCCCTCGCCGACCTCGAGTGCAGTCGTGGCCCCACCGACCTCACGCAGCGAAGATCCCTCGCCAACCTCGCATAACGGCGACCCCCTAGCAAACCTTATGCAGCCGCTAACCCCTATGCCGCCGAGCATGATGCCTCGCCTCCATGTCGCCGCTGAGCTTCGCCCCACTTGCCTGCCTTGTGTGCTACTGCTGAGCTCAGCCACATGTATCATGCAATGATCGGTGTGGTAGATGACACATCGAATAGCAGAGCTTCCACGTATGCAATCTATCATTAAACGGACAACAATCGATCGCGATGACCGCGAGTGAAAGATTCACACAGTTGGATGTCCTTTTACCAAAGTGGAATATATTTCACCTAGAGTGGAATATACCACACATAGCTTGATGGAAAAAATTGAAGCAATGGTGGTATGCTACTCTTATCTCTAAGTATGTCAACGAAAGAAATTCGTCATGGTGAAAATTCATGGTGGACTTCAAAGATCAATACTTTCCACAAAGTATGAAGGAGCTCAAACAAGATCAGTTCCTAAACCTTCAACAAGGCGACATGTCGGTGGATGACTATTCGATCAAGTACTTTCAACTCGAAAAGTATTGCACATTGGTGAAGATGGAAAGGATGGAAGTGAATCTCTTTGTGAAGGGACTTAAGTCCGAATTGAATGTTAGGATTATGTGAGAGGCTCCTAAGACAATGGGCGAAGCTATTGAACTAGTTGTTGAATTAGAACGAAAGCTCAAAGATAATTGTGGACTCTAATGGCAGCATGTCAAAGAAGATGACCAAGCGATGAAAAAGGAAGGGCCTAATGAAATCACCTTACAATTCTACAAAGAAGTTAGAACGAATAAGGGTTATATACCATCAGTGTGGAAAAAATCACCCCGGTGAATGTCGTCTCAAGGTCGGGACTTGCTTGCAATGTGGCGATGATGGTCACTATATAAAGAATTGCCTGAAGAAGCAAGGTGTCATCTCTCCAAGGATATGTCAGGATAAGTTCACGTCATGCAAGTTGAAGTAAGGCTGAGCAAACTCGGGACCGGATCACACCCGACAATTCAGAAATTTGACCAGATTTGTGGTCTGAAATCACTAGCGGTCAGAGTCGAGACCCGAGAGACATGGGAGGAGGAGGGGGATGATGGACGAAGTCGGGACCGCCATCGTTCGCATACGCCAAAATCGTCCTCCACTGGATCGCAGCCGCTAGGTGGCCACGATCTGGCACCTAGCAACTGGACGGCCGCCTGCTGCCATGATTCGGCGCTTGGCATCCGGACCTAGCCACTGGCGGCCGTGATCCGGCGCTTGGCAGTCGGATCAACCGCCAACTGCCACGATCCAATGCTTGGCAGTCGGATCTGGCCACTAGTGGCCGCGATCCGGCGCTTGGCAGTCGGATTTGATCACTGGCGGCCGCGATCCGACGCCTGGCAACCGAATTGGCCGCCAGTTGCCATGATCCGACGCTGGCAATCGTGATATGGATCTGGTCCCCGGTTCGGCGTTTGGCGGCCGGAGTAAAGAGAGGGAGAAGGGAGATGGCCGGAGTCAGGATGCGTGGGAGTCGCCTCACCGCCGCCGTTGTCATCGTGGAAGAGAGGGAGTTGCCACCGCCGTGAAAGAGAGAGGGAGATGGGAGAGAGAGAGAGAAGGAAGATGGTGAGAATCGTGAGATGGAAAGAGTGGCCGAGTGGGAGAGAGAAGGGTTAGTCATTAGTGGGTTACTTATATATTAAGAACACGGGCCGGGTCCGGGTCGATTATTTATATTGCAAACCCGATCTTGATCTGGACTTGACGGATTTTCTGCCAAATGGACCTGGTCCCGGTCTGGATCTAATCCGGGTTGGTACGGTCCGGGTTGATCGGACCATGCTCAGGCCTAAGTTGAATAAGCTCACCAAGTCACAGATATGATTCAAGGTAATCGTCGCTTAATGTTTAATTAATCATACCAATTATAATATGTGTGCGTGATAAATATAAAGACCACTTGGAATATTAAAATGAATATTCTAAAGATAAGACACCTAATCATAGTTTTAAATAAAGAAATTTAAGGAAAACTCCCTAGATCATAAGGATGGTAGCTAAAGTGTGAAGAAAATTAGAATAGTTCTACTTAGGTGTGACCTAAGTAATGGCATGAAATGATTAAGGGTCAAGTTAAGTAACCTATCACTTGAGTAGATTAAGATATGATTAGAGTTGCGCAACGGAAGCATGACACAAGAACAATCTCAATTCCATGGAATTGATAAGAGATCTAAGATTCACGTGGGAATCTTGGAATGATAAGTTATGGTTATCGCCTAGTGAAGATTAATTCCAAAAGGCGTTAAAGTAAGACCATAAAAAAATGCACATTGGAAGTCACAAGTGGAGAAATCATGTTGGCGTACACGAGGAGCAAAAGATAAATGGAGCGACATAGATGAAAAGATCTATTGTTTAAGATTTTACAAAATTCGTAGAAGGGGGAAGGGGTATACTATAATATTCCAAAAAAAAAAGAATGCAAGTGCAACCCAAAGCCCACAAGACCAACTATCAAGACACTATAAATAATAAACATAAAAGCCACAGTGCCCTAAACAAATCTCACCTATCCTCACTTTTACCCACACCCAACCGACAACATCTCAAAACCCCTATACCAGCTAGGGCAATCACTCTCTCTCCCACTTTACTCTTTCCATCACTCTCCCTCCCTCACACATAGTCGGCCACAACAAGGGGGTGGGGGGGCTCTCCACTCCACTATTAGACAACAACAAGAAAGGGAAGAAGGCAAAAGAAGAAGAGAAGGGAGGTGTTGGAAACAAGAGAAGAAGGAGAAGGGGCTGCTGGAATCAAGAAGAAGAGGAATGTGATACCACATCAAGAAGAAGAAGAGGAAGAAGGAAGAAAAAGAAGATGGAAGAAGAGAGGAAGAAAGAATTAGGTTTATGGTTTTAACTTAAACCCTAAAGGATAGTTGAAAGTATTCAAGTCCTAAATCTATACCTTAATGATAATTGTTGTGTGGATTAAGGTCCTTAAGAGTCACCTTGACTATTAGAACTATGAGATTATGGAATGTCCATAATGACATAGATTAGTGCCATCTTCTTGTTTAAGTTACTGTTTCATTGATAATCATGTATGGAACTATGTGATATTATGACATTTATGCTTGATTCATGATGAAATTGTTAAACAAAGAATAATCTCTACTAATCTCCATGGCTTGTTGTATTACCAACGTTATGATAGGAATCTTATAATGACATGTACAAACTAAATCTTTCATGTGTTGGATGAATGCATGTAGTAGGATTACTTGTATGTGGATGTAAATTGAGAGAAATGAGGTAAAAATAGGAGAAAACTTGACGGTTTTCCTTTGGGCACGATCATGATGCCCAGGGTACAACCGTGACCCATAAAGCAAACACCCGTTGCTTTGGACATGACGCGGCCTCAAGACTTCGGCACGACCATGACGTTATCAAGCACGATCATGACCCATAGTGAGGCCATGTTAGTGACCACTACTGTTTAACTTGATCGATTAATTGGTCGACCAGATGGACCGGGGGGTTCGACTGCACCATAGGTAAAAAGGTTACTGTTTAAATCGATCAATGAATCAGTTGATTGAACATGTAGCCCACTAAGGGCACGACCATTACAGGTGATTGACACGACCGTGACCCTCACTAAGGATAGCCGTATCCGTGGCATGCCCATCATCTTTGGCATGAGACGATCTCATAGGTGGGCACGTCCGTGACTCAACATGGAACAGTATTGACCCTCGATGAGCATGTCGTGGCCTCCATTGTGTAGTTCGGATGATGAAAAAATGCCACTGTTCAAGTCAGTTGATGGCCAAGCGGTTAAAGGCACGACTATTCCACGGATTGGCATGATCATGATCAATCCAAATCGATAGTGTTATTAACTGAATGAGCATGACTTCACGGGCATTCCCAAGTACCGGCACGACCGTGACTGAGCATGGCGTGACCGTGACCAGAGCCTAGTGTTTATGATGTGCTGATTAATTCACTTAGAAGAATTCGACATAAGGATGACCTAAATTAATGTTAAAATATGTCACATGTATTGAATGATATGAGGGGAACCAAGGGTGAGCATTAGCTAGCATGCATGTCATGTTCCTCGAGAGATAAAGAGCCTCACCTAAGGATGAGTTGTTCAACTTCCAACGAAAGACAAGACCTCATGAAGGGACGAGGGTAACCAATCTCCATTGGAACAAAAAGATCCCAACCTAGCTAATCAATAGGGCTGAGCAAACCCGGGACCGGGTCCAGGTCTAAGCAGACATGGTCCCGACCCGAATTATATCGGGTCAAAATTTTTTTGACCCGGTATCGGACCCGAACCCGCGAATCTGATTCCGGGTCAGACCCGATAATCCGAAAATGCCACCGGGTTTGCGATCGAAAATCGTCGAGAAACATGGAAGGGGAATGGCATCCGGATCGGCTCACTTGGGGGCCAGATCGGCCGCCAGGCGGTCAGATCGACTCACCTGGAGGCCGGATCGATCGTCAGTGGCCAGATTCGGCGCTTGGCGGTCGATCGGCCGCCAAGCGACCGGATCTGGCGCCAGGCAGATCCGGCCCAGCCGATCGTGGCACCTGACGATCGAAAGGGAGTCAGGAGAGAGAGGCCGGCTGGAGTCGTCGTTGCTGTCGCTCTCGCCGTTGTCGTGAGAGAGAGAGGGAGAGGATGAAAGATGAAGAGAGAGATGGGAGAGAGAAAGTGAGAGGGTGAAATAAAAAAACGCGTGGAATGGAGGTTATATACCGAACAAGTAATCCAGATTGGGTATTGGGATGGCAAACCCGGTCCTGACCCGAAATCCGTCAGGTTTTATATTATTTGGGCCCGGTTCCGGTCCGAAAGATGGCGAGCTAACATGAACTTCTCAATCACTAAGATAAAAAAACCTATCTAATTAAGGATGAAAGACAAAAAGATGACATGATATATGTCTTGGAACATAAAGATGATGATGTAAGCACCTAAAGGGATGCTAATGAATGTTCCATTGTCATATGATGTTATGAATGAAGTTGATAATTGCTAAACAAAATAAACAAACAATACGACTTGGCATATTGTTTGATGATGATAATACATGCACCTAAAGTGATACTAAAATATGTCTTGTTATATCATGTTTTGAATGAAGATGTTAAAGTTAAGCAAGATAAACTCGTGATATGCCTTAGCATAATCATATGACCATTTTATTTTGTATGATGATTGTTCACATGTCATATAGTGTGCATATATAACTTATAGCATGCATTTGTTCTATATTTCTATTATACTGCAAAGCATGATATGTACAAAATATGTTATAGGATACATGAGCCTCAACATATTCTAACAGGAAAAATTCCTTGCACCCCATGGATTTGTGCATGTATGAACGAGATTTAGGCTCGATAGTGAAGGCCTCGTGACGACAAAATTGCACACTAGTTGGTCAGGCCATGACCTATGTTATTTTATGGTATCTTTTATTATGATGACGAAATATTTAGAAGAGTCTAGAATGAATGGCCTATGGGTCTTGAGTCATACACTTTTGTGTGAACTCATTTATGTATTATGAACTTTATATTGAGCACTTATGTTAGAGCCTATGTAGTTCATGAGCTAGTTATGTATTTATTTACTTAAGAAGTCTTTCGATGATTTATGATGTTAAGTATGTTTTCTCTGTGATGTTATATTTAACTAAGTATTGAAGAATGAGGCAAAAGTAGCTTATGGTTCGGTCTCTAAATTGGGGTCGGATTTTGGAGCGTTACCATTTGTATTTTGTTCTTTATCGATGTTTTAAAATTTGAAAAAGCATAAACACCAGGAACTGTGGAAGAACATTAAAAAGATAAAAAAACTAAATCATTCTTATAATTGGAAGATCCCTTAATCCATATCAAACCATCTTTTAGATCCTATTTGGTATACAAATGTTCTGGTCAACATTTTCAAATCTTTTAGATCCTATTTGGTATACAAATATTCTGATCAACATTTTCAAATTACAAAATCACATCGAAATTGTTGAAACCACTATAAAATGTTCCCAAGTTGAAGACAATAATATTATAAGAACAAAGATTTTTTGTTCTAAAAATAAAAAATATTAATAATTACACATAATTAATTATTTTATATTTATTAAATTTCACACAAAAATATACTATAATTAGATAATATTAGAAATAGTAATTCAAGATTGTAATTATTATTTAATTGCTATAATATAATAATTAAATTTTTTAACAATAGTAAAACAAATTAATATAATAATAACTTATTTATTTAAATAACTAAAATTGTTTATGATTAATATTTGTTATATATTATTTTTTAAAAAAATATTTTATTAATAAATAATTTTTATCTTAATTTGTAACAAACACGTAATTACGTTTTAATAAAATATATAACTACATAATAAAATTTATTTATTCTCATTGCAACCAAAGGCTATCTGATTTATTATACATGACCCAACCATCTTCTACCACATGTACACTTTTGTTCTTCTCTTAAGAAAAAAGAAGAATATTCTTATTTGTTCTTATTTTCTTTTACTTGTACCAATCATGCCGTAAGTGTCCACTAGCTGGAATCAGATTTAGCAGTTGGGCCAGGGGAGCTAAGTCTGGTCATTTCTTTGTCGTTTTCTTTAAATTTACTAAACACGTGTAGAAATATAATTTTTTTACATCTAATAATCAATTATAAATTTATCATTTTAATTCTTGAACTTGTCTAGATTTGACGTTTAAATCTATTTAAGTTTCATCCAAAATTAACAAAATTATGTTAACTTTTTAATAACTATGAAATATCATTTTTGTCCTTAGTTTTTTTTCATTACAATAAAAAACGTTAAAAATAAAAAAGTAATTAATACGGGTGAAAGTACCATTCAATAACAATATTTTTATGCAGTTTTTTGCTCATGTTAATATTTTTTCTTATGTTAGAAATGTAAATAAACGTAAAATTGATAATTTGTAAATAACAAAAAAAATTAATAGAATTTTGGATGGGTGTTAAATTTGTAGAAATTTAAGAATTAAATTTATAAATTTATAGACTATCGGGTAGGGAAGCAAATAACAATTTTTACTCGAATAAAGTTTTTTCTTTTACAAAGTCTTGGGTTTTTGTGCCAACCGAAGGTAGTGCTGCCTTTGGTTCTTCTCTCTTTTGCTGATGAGAATTTTGCGTTAATACGTGAAATTGTATCTATTTTTCCCTGTCGTAGAAAGTTTGGGACTCTAAAGCTTTGTAGCTGTCCGATGGCGGTTATGTTGTTTGATTCTTGGATAAAGACTGATCTTTCAATATATTGGATTTTCTTTTGCTTTATCATGATAAAAAGATACCTTCTCTAAGTTAAAAATCGAACTGTGCTTCTTTTTTTTCTTTGTAGTCCTGAAAAAAATCATCTTTTGATATAAAAGAAAGCACTCAATTTGTTGATTAGGATCAGATCCTTGCATCATTTATATTTTTCTGCTAAGCTACATTATGTTTCCTACAGTCTTTTTTTTAATAAAAATTTAACTCTTGCCTTGTGTGTCATATTATAGTCCCACAACTTTGTGTGCAATATGTTAGATTAGGATAAAAATTAAGGGCGATGGTGCATACCCCAATGGAGAACATATCGTTCCATAGAAGTAGTTCTTACATATGTCATCTCCTTCTATCCTCAAGTGTATTAACAGTAGAATCATTGATATGATATAAAAATTTTGAGTGCTCGACTTATTTTGGAGATGGTACTTTGTGTAGTTACATTTACAATACTTTTGTTGAATGCATTTTTAAACTTCAATTCCAGTATGTACATGTAGAGATAATACAAGTCCATGTAATTTCTTGTGCTAATATTGTGTCCGTCACTTTCCAACTAGGACTACTACAAGATACTAGAATTTGATTACAATGCTACAGAAGAAGGCATCCTCCGGTTCAACTATATTAGTTTGGCACTGGTTTGTGTTCTAAGGAAGGATCTTGTGGTTTGTTTATGGTTTTTCTTTTGTGAGAATCTGACAAATAAATTTGAAATATGCTTTTATATCCTACCTCAACTGCGTATATCTTTGATTAGCAAGATGTCTTGGAGTTGGGCTAGACAAGCATCTCAGCAAGTGTAGGTTTCAGTACACGTTGAATTCTGTGATATGGATTAGACAAGCTATTGCCATCACGCATTATATTTTATGCATGCCTAAGATTTTCTGAAATCATATTCTAATACATCATGGAATGTTTCGAACTGTGATTTGTATCTTTGATATCTTATCTAGAGCTTTAACTCATATAAAACCTTCTTGTGTATGCCTACAGAAATGGCATCCTGATAAGGAGGAAGCTGCTACGTCAAAATTCCAAGAAAAAAATGAAGCATATAAAGGTACCTATTCAACTAATTTGGATAAATCCAAATCTTTGAATTGCATGGTTTGCTTACTGGATTCAAAATAAGTATGTTTGTCTGGGAAGTGGCACCAGTTTTATAGTGAGCAACAACAAAGTGTTTTAACATTTTCTAGTTTCTCCCCACATGTTCTGAGTTATAGAAATTTTGTATATGACCTGAAGATGATGGATGCACATTCTTCATTCTTTCTGTGGCCATGGAGAAAAAAAAATTATCGTGTCCACACCATTTAATTTCATTAGTCGTGTTATGTCTTATCTAAAGTTTTCAATCGTTCTATTATTTTCCTGTCCCCTAGACCTGCTAGCATGACCTGAGTTTATGAGCGATGTAGTCAAATTTCTGTGAGCAAACAGTTTATTTCTCTTGAAATTCAAAAGTAATCTAACATCCATCTGTTGGGAATGTTGTATGCACCATTTTTCTTGCCTGCCTAGTAGTTCCGAGAATCCACTACATGACGCCGGCATATATACTGGTCAACCTTTTTTCTTAGTCTTTTATTTCTGTTTCTTGATAGTACTCCAGAGAATGTTAACATTGTTTTTTTACATGTACATTGCTTTGGCAGTTCTTATTGATCCTATCAAAGGCGACAATATGATGGAAAGGGAGTCTGTATCATCCAAGACTACAATGTCGCTGTGAGCATATCTATTCCTTTCACAATTTCTTTGTATTAGAAAAGAATGCATTTCAATTAGGATAAAGATTTCATATATGGAGAATTTGCTCAAGTAGAACATTTTGATTGAAAGAAAATGTGGACAATTGGCTTAGTTTCTATTTCAAAGCTATATCTATCAGGGTATCACTCTTTCTCATCGGTGCAGCATGAATTTGCATTCTCCAGATTATGAGATATGGTTTATATCATAATTATGTTATGGAAGATTGATTTAGTTTATGTTCCTCAAATAGCATATGCTTTGTTGGGATATGAAATCCTGGCATGCAGACCACCCTGCATTAACTAATCTCATGGAATTTTATCCTTGCTGTGGACTATAGCTGTCATTTAGCCCCATATCTTTTATCAAAATATTTTATCAGCATCTAAACAAATACCATACATATTATTTATTTTTCAAGAGTTTTTCCTACCGATCATGTTAAAATGTAATTTGCAGCATAACTTTGTTGACAGCTGTTATAACTATTTTAATTGATATTGTTTTCAGGAATATCTCAAGCGATACAAGAGCTCGATATTGACTTGTAATGGCCTAGGTACTAGATATCCTATAAGGTGAACAACTGGCTTCTTTGATCTTTCAACTGCCCTGAGGCCATGTAGGACTTACCTGAGTTAGTTCATGTAAAACATTTGACACACATTGCGTCCGACCTTTTGCAGTGGTCCTTCAGATCATGGTCATGTGAACAAACATATATGCAAATTTGAAAAGAAGAACAATTCCAGTGTTATTGTGCTTGAAAATATTAGGCTTATGTTGATTCTTTCTCCCAAGGTTCTTTCACTTGCCTTTCCTTCTGTCATCCTGATTTTTCCCGTAACTTTTACATGAATGAATAGCTTTTAGCTAGTCATCTTTACCCCTAAAAAAAGCCTTAGAATGCAGATAGATATTCCGATGATATATCTTAATCACCTTCTTGCATGATCAAGTATGCAAAAAGAAAGCAATAAATTATTTATTAAGTAGAGAATAATGATGTGGTGCACAAGATTTATGAATAAATATATAAATGAATCAGAATAACAACAACAACAAAGTCTTATCCCACTAGGTGGGATCGGCTACATGGATCATACAACGCCATTCCGCATTTGTTGATCTATATTCATGCGATTCAACAAGATTTTACGCTGACTGTCGGAGTCTAACACAACCCTCTTTCTTTATCCGGACTTGGGACCGACTATAAAACATAGGCGGAGTTATAAATGAATCAGAATACCAAAGAAAAAGGGATAGAGAGATATATACCTGAAGATTGAGTGTAAACAACAGATTGTCCCTGGCCTCAGGCTGCCCATCATCACCGTCCTCAGCAGGAGAAACCATCGACAAAGATGGTCCCTCAATCTGCTTAAATTGCCAGGTGCGACGGCAGAGATTAGTCATATACTCATATCCCTTTTTCAAATAGCGATGAGATTAGTCAACAGCTTTGATTTTAGGTACCTGTCCTCGTTGCGTAAAGAACTTTGAACCTCATTGTTCTCTCTGACAAAAAGGAAGAATGGGTTGTCAAAACATATATGCTTCTCGGATTACAAGGTGCATGCAAGATCATTTTAGATAATCAGATTCCTCAATCCAGATGTGCTGGTCACGAGTAACAAAAAATGCAAATGCTCTGCACCATTTTGCACCAAATGGTCATCCAGTTAAAAAAATCTCTCTTTTCCCTTGCATACGACCGTTTCGATCATCTTCGATAAAGATAATGCCAAACCTCCTTAATCAAAAGCCATCCATTTATCAGCCAGTTCATTCTTCCACAAACAATTTATTGATCGCATGGAAGTTGTCAGGCATTTCAAAACCTCCGATATCACCTTCACTTTTGTTTGATTCACTCCCTCACAACAGTAGCAATATCTTAAACCTCATCTGCTTTTTGATTCATCAAACTCCATTCCCTCCGAAAGGGGATAAAGGAAAAAAAGATTATGTTTCTCTCAAGCAAGAGCCTTCATGCTTACTCGGAGGTAACAATACTATCAAGCAACTGGAAGGCCTGAATTAGTTTCCTCTCCCTGCACACGGACTCAGCCAGACGAATCCAAGTGTCCTCCGCTGGCGAGAATCCCATCTCCGCTAATCCATACAGTGCAACAGTGGCATCTGCCATTCTTCCGACCTCACACAAACCAACTAATAACCTGTTTGAAGTGGCAAAGTGGGGTACAAAGCCCCTTCCAATCATCAAACCCAGTAGACCTACGGCCTTCTCCATCTCCCCTCGTCCGCAGAGGCAATTGATTACAATTCTATAGCTCGCGACATTCAACTTTACACCCTCGTAAGGCAATCCCTCAAGC
Source organism: Pontederia crassipes (assembly GCA_030549335.1). NCBI lineage: Eukaryota > Viridiplantae > Streptophyta > Magnoliopsida > Commelinales > Pontederiaceae > Pontederia > Pontederia crassipes. The sequence continues at coordinate 25,313,361 of CM060184.1, read as the reverse complement.
ATATCCATGGCATCACTTGTCCTCCCTTCTTTGCACAATCCTTCGATCACTACATTGTAGGTGACAACATCCGCGTTGCAACCCATTTGCCTCATCTCTTTCACCAATTCGATCCCTTCGTCGACCTTGCCCTCTCTGCAGAGGCAGCCAATGAGCGTAGTGTAAGTCACGGCATCTATCTCCAGTCCCATTCTTCCCATCTCCTCCAAGACATCTCTGGCCTCCTCCACCTGCCCTTGCTTGCAGTAGCCGTTCATGAGAGTAGCATAATTGAACATGTTGGGTTCACAGCCGTTGTCCCGCATGAAGGCGAACACCGTTCTGGCCTTATCGACCTGCCCATTCCTACAGAACCCCTCGATCAGCACGTTGTACGTCAAGTGGTCCGGGACGATCTTATCCTTCTCAATCATTTCCTCGAACAGCTCGAAGGCATCTTTGAGCCGTCCCTCCCGGCAAAGTCCACCCATCAGAGTGGAGTAGGTGATCAAATTTGGCTTCTCCGTTTCCGAGCGCCTCATCTCCTCCAGAATTTCGAAGGCCGATGTCATTCTGCCGGACCTGCAGTGGAACTTGACGAGGATGTTGTAGACGCAGGCGTTGAGCTCGACGCGGAACTCGCTCTTGGCGACGGAGAGAAGCCGCTCGGCGAGGTCGAAGCGCTGGGCCTCCACTAAGGCGTCGAGGCAGGTGGCGAGGGCGCGGCAGGAGGGGCTGCGGCGGACGAGGGGGAGGATGGCGCGGAACACCTGGAGCGACTTCTCCGGAAAGCCGACGCGGGCGAGGATGGGCATGAGGCGGAGGAACACGCCCTCCTCGAAGCGGCAGGGCTCGAGGGACATGCGGCGAATGAGGGCGTCCAGGGCGGGGAGGCAGCGTCGGGGGCTGCGGGCGAGGCGGAGGAGGATGGCGGAGTAGGTGGCGTTGTTGTGGTTGAAGCCGCGCTGGGCGGCGGCAGCGTTGAAGAGGTCGAGGGCGCGCTGCGGGTCGGCCTGGCGGTTGATGAAGCGGACGGCGTCGGCGTGGGAGATGAAGCGGGGCCGCGGCTTGGGCTTCGCCGGAGGATAGCGAGGAGGAGGAGATGGTTTGGGAGGGGAGGAAGGGTGTTTGAGGTATTGGAGAGGAGAAATCCATCGGACAGGAGCGGCGGCCGAGGAAGAAGACGAAGGCGAAGAGGACGGAAGAGACGAAGAGTACTTGTTGATCAAGTGTTGTTGGAGTCTCATCGCCCCCCCTGCTCTGTAATGTGAGACGATCCGGAGTTGAGGGACGATCGTCGTCAAATCATGCAGTTCTCGGTCTCCGTCCCTTGGAAGGGGCACTCGCAGCAATAAATCCATTCTCTAACTAATCGCAGCCGTCCATTTGCGATCTTTTTGTTTTGTTTTTTTAATTTCTTTGTTAAATCCTAACGTGGTCGTGAGCAAGCCTACATCGCCGACTACTTGTTCCCTTACCGGCTTCCCTTCCTATCAGATCAGAGATTCCTTTTCTTTGGAAGGTGGATTTGGCAATAGCATCAGATCAATCCGCCGGAAGTTATTGGACTCGGGATCGCCGGTGCCGGAAACCTCAAACCAGGTCGAACGTTGCAGCGTCCGAAGAACGTCCAACATATCATTGCTTTGCTCAATCATCTCTTTGAATTCTGACGATGTTTGATGTGCCAAAATGACTGGGTTGCAAACCAACCTTTTTCCTCCTCCCTATCTGCACCAGCTACCTATGGGGACACGAAAGATGCCCGCGACTATATAATTTGATTAGCAATTCAATGAAATTATGGCGAAACACATGTTCGTGAACATCGAATAAAGCTCATCAACATAAATACACAGACCTAAGCATACAATATGATATATTATAATTAAAAGTTCATCACACAATATCAAACTGCTATAATATGAAAGACGCATAATGGAACCACAATTTCAACGTAACAATATGACAGGAAGGATAATGTAAAGATAAAGACAGGAAGTCTCGGTTCAATAACGTAAAACTTGAAATCCCGACATAAATAATTCATAAATCTGTAATCAAATGTCCATCAAAATGTATACACAACAACGTAAGCGTAATTATCTTGAGATACAATAACATAAAACTCGATGCAATTATCTTGAGATACAATTTAAATTCATGAAACTCGATACAATAACATGGCAACTTAATGTTCAACGTAATATGATAAATTTAATTTTCAAGAACTCGTTACGATTGAAAGTCTAATAAAGTACATATTTCAAACTTAACAAAATACATCCATAATCCAAAGTCTATTACTATAAGTACTATGAAGATATATACCAAATAGACCTCATGACCATAATGATAATTGAACTCTATGACCACCATGTGCAAACCCCATCATGAGCATGCCATCCGACCTAATCATTCCTAAATGTCACACAAATATGAATGTATGAGAGCATCTCTCATAATTGTATATAAGAGTTATTTATAAAATAATAACTTGCAATAAAATGATAAAAACATGATAAAATCACATAATAAATCATGTCGATAAAACATCGTGATAAAATCAATTCGATACGATAATAATAAGTTTGATTGCATTATTCATGATTAATGTCTGATATTCACATCAATCACTGACTAATCGATAAATGATTGCATTGAACAAATTAATGCTCATAAACGGTAGCAATAATTATTTCTAATCATTTTTATGATTCTAGTGATCGACTTTTGGGTTAGCAAACATTAACAATATCATTTGATGCATTATGATACTTGGTTGTCTTCGTCGTCATAATGGTTGGCCAAGCTTGAGTCACACTTGCACCCAATTGACACTCGAAGGCGTGCCAATTCGATTACCCACATTCGCATCCGATGATGATGATGATGATGATGATGATGATAATAATAATAATAATAATAATAATAATAATAATAATAATAATAATAATAATAATAATAATAATAATTCGCTAAGTTTAAATCAATAATAGGACCAATGCAATACAATGATTCATTTTAACCCTACAACTTGACATGCAATTCGGATTTTAAGTATGTCAAGCAATCATGGCACAACTCATTAACATCATAACATGACATAGCATAACATGGCGTAGTATAAACATATCAGCAATATCACTAAAAGATGACATAATAGCTTCAATTAATATTAATTATTTCATAGTAAAAATAATTTAAGAAAAATTCAAGTTTCCAAGTCACTACAATTTGTGGGGGCACAAATACGATTTAGATGGTCAGAATATAGACTATCAGTATTATCGACTTTAAGTGTTATGCTTTAGATTGCTCTGCAATGGGTTGAATGGCAAAATATGGTTTGCCCATAGAAAACAAATCGATTGCTTCAGTTCTACTATGAGTGCTATGATTTATATTGTCACGTTATGATTTAGATGTCCCCTACAATTTGCTCGTAATGAAGTGTCTGATCAGGCAAAAATGCATGTTCTCCCCTAGTTTCCTTTCCACACTTACAACATATCATTTTTACTCCCATTCTAGGGGTTCGCAAAGTATATTTCTACCACATTGTCCCCTAATTTGATGGTAACAAGTTCAATACATCTAGATTTCATAGTATATAAAAAATTAGGAAAAACGGATCACTTTCATATGAACTAAATCCATCACTAGAGTTCTAACATTCTCAACTAGAATATATGACAATAAGCATAAGAATGAAATCAAAACGATTCAAATTTGATCAAGAACTTAAATCCAATCAAAAGTAAAAGAATCAATCTCATCTTTCAATCCATGGAAGATTGAAAATGGGTTCATCATCATATATCTAATCTCTAAATGTTATTAGAAATTTTGTCTTCCTCTTCTCACTGTTCTCTTTTCTCAAACAAACTCCTCTTCTATGATTGGATCTACCTCTTCTTCTTCTCCTCCTTGTTGAGATTCTAGGGCACCATGGAAGGAGCTTCAAGTGGGAAAAGAGAATGACTACTGGTGGCAATGGGGAGAATGAGGGAGGAGGAGGGTTTTGGGGGATTTGAGTGGTTGGCTGTCAACTTTTGGTAAAAGATGAAATTTGGCCCTTTAACTACACAGTTTTAAAGGCATATTTACCCATTTCATGCCTTTTCCATCAAAAGACAAAAATGTCTATAAGATTCCTTATTTTTAAGAATGTTTAAGCCTTTTCCAACCTCTTTTGTTAAAGGACAAGATTGTCCTAAAATGCTTTTGTTTTTTTAGATCAGTTTGGTCATTTCAAAATTTTTCCAAGTTATTACATCGCAGCCAACCACTCTTGCATAGCGTCGAGGAGGTTGTCGGAGAGGACTGGATGAAGTCATGATCTTAGGGGATGGGAGGATGAAGTCGATTGGGGAGAGGACACATGAGGTTTAAAAAAATGAAAGAAATGTAGATGGCTATGACTTGATGTAGCGTATATACCACACAATATAACTAGGGATGGCACCCGACCCTATTCGCGACGGGGGACACCACCCCCGCCCCGACTCCGACGACCCTCCCCCGCCTCCGACCCCGCCCTAAATCCCCGGTCCGAAGGAAATTTTATCCCCCTTCCGATCCCCGCGAGGCCCCGAATCTCCGCGGGGACTCGATTCCTCGAATTTTTTATTAAAAAAATTACAAAAAAACATCACAATTAAAAAAAGGTCTTTGCGACTCACCTCTGCACTGTGCGCAGAGGTGAGTCACCTCTGCGCACAGTGCGCAGAGGTGATCACCTCTGTGAATCGTTCGTAAAGGTGAGTCAACAGAGGTGATCAGCCGTCGCCCCTCCACAGTGCGCAGAGGCGAAATCGCCTCTGCACAAGTGCATTGCCGCCGCCCTTTCGGCCGATTTCACCTTTGCGCAGGTGAATCACCGCCGTCCCTTTCGGCCAATTTCGGCCACTACCCCTTTCGCCGACGACGATGATGGCGGCCGATGACGATGGCGGCCGATGACGACGATGGCGGCTCTCGAGTCGATGACGATGGCGGCTCTCGAGTCGACGATGATGGCGGCCCTCATCGACGACGACGATGGCGGCCCTCGAATCGATGATGACGATGGCGGCCCTCGATGACCCATGATGACGCCGTCGTCGCCGATCGGATCGAACAGATCAACAATGCCCTAGACGATGATGCCCTCGCCGATGACGACGCCCTCGATGATGACGATGGCGGCCCTAGACGACGGTGATGCCGCCCTCGACGATGATCCACGATGACGCCGCCGCTGATGACGACGATCGGATTGATCGAATCGATGATGATCTACGATGATGCCGCCGCCGCCGACGATGAGCGGATCGACGGCGATCGGATCGACCCGCCCGGATCTCCGATGCCCTCGACGACGATGGCGGTCCTCAACATCGACGACGACTGACGATGGCGGCCCCATCGTCCCTTGACATCGACGATGACCGACGATGACGACCCTCGACATCGACGATTGTGAGCCTGCTGTTTGGGGAGTTTAGGGTTTTATGTTACATATATGTTCAAAATGGACGATTGAGATGAAATCTAATGAATATAATTATAATAAATTATTGATTAAAAATATTGTCGGGGATTCAGGGATTCGACGGGGCGGGGGTAGTTCACCCCGCCCCGATCCCCGAAGGGGGGGGGGGGCAGATTGGCCCCCATCCCCGCCCCCACGGAGGAAAAAATCCCCGAACGCGGGGCCCCGAACGGAGAATCCCCGGGAGGCCCCGCGGGGGCGGGGAATATTGCCATCCCTAAATCTAACATGTTGCACTTTGTCCCCTTTGAGTGATCTAGGCCGAATTCTACACTATTGAAATAACTTCTTTGCATTTCATGTTCGAAGTTTTCACCGATATATCATTTATTATATGCATATAAAATCTCATATTATATTTAAAACATAAACTTCGTACTCCTAACTTATTAGTTCTCAATATAATATTCTATAATGACTCTGGACACTATTTTTAATAGTAATAATTTGTTGTAAATCTTCTGCTTAGTTATTTTGTCACATATCCACCTTGATATGAACTAAAGATAAATATAAATTAAACAAAACCAAATTTAACTTAAGAGTTCTTTGATTATATATTGATGATGATCAAGAAGTTGATTTACTCTTTCCCTGTAAATTGAAAAATACCCTTAAGAAAATATGCTTTCTCACATTTTGAAAGATACTTATTTATAAGTTAAATATGTCATGAACTTATGAATGAAAGAAAAGAAACCGATAGATAAAAAAAAGATATGTTATTTGAGGATGTTACCAATATAGTCTTCCTAGAGAAAGGAAAATTATTAATCAAAATTGATCTCACAACGATGATTGGCAAAAAATATTTGGCCTGATATTTGGTTATTTCAATACAATGTTATTATTATTTCTCTTTATCTAATTATTATATTTCATATAAAGATGTTCTTTGCCTTTTGAAATATTATAAATTTATAAATTATGTTTAGTTTTAGAATGACAAAACTCGCAAGAAATTTACCTCCATAATTTAATGTTGAAAAGAATAACCCAATTAAATATTAACTAAGTATGATGAGAGATCATGCTTGTCATAACAACATATGTTCTTTCATTTTCTTTTTATGTATTGAGTTATGCTTTGCTTATGAAACATATCCAAAGATTATGGAATATGTATATAAGTCAATCAAACTCATAAGCATATTTAGTATCCTTTGACCTTTTTCATTTTTTATGATATTACTTTATTTTATTGTTCATTCTATATGTTTTTCTTTTGCATATTATATTAGTTTCCTTCGACTAGTCCAAATTCATTTTTCCATCGTAATGCATTTGAGTTGTGAAATATTTATGTTACACACACTTTAAAGTCAATATGCTATTTCTATAAAAACATTAAGAAATACAAAATACAAAATAAATAATTAACAAATCCTTTAGCATTAACGATTAGTTCAGTCTTCCCTCACAACTTGAAAGATGTTTATATGAAATTGAAAAAAAACTTCTAATTTCAAATACTTATTTATAAATGAAAGATGTAATGAAATGATGAACGAAAGGAAAAAAAAAGCCATAATTGATCAATGAAAGATATTTATATGATTTATCAAGAAACTCTTTCTAGACCAAAGAAAATTATTAATCAAGATTGATTGCATGATGATAATTGGCAAAAATAATTATTGACATGATATTTGATTCTTTCAATGCAATGTTATTACTATCTCTCTTGATCTAATTATTATTTTTCATACAAAGATGTATCACTTCTTTTTGAAATATTGTAGATTGTGTTTTATGTTTTAGAATGTCACATTTCATAAGAAATATCTCCATATAATTCAACGCTGCAAATAAAACCAATTAAATATCCACTAAACATGATGAGAGATCATGCCTTTTGTGACAACATAATAATATCTAAGTTTCTTTCATTTCCTTTTACGTATTGAGTTATACTTTGCTTATGGAACATCTCTACATATTATGGAATAAGTATATGAGCCTTTCTTTGATTAGTTTGGATTCTTTTTTTTTGTCGTGATGCATTTTTTATAATCATAATGCATTCGATATGTGAAATCTATGTTTTGCACACAATTCACGATTTGTTAGGAATTTCAATATGCTATTTCTCTGTAAACACCAAGACACACACAATACAAAATAAAGAATTAAGAAATAGTTTAGCATCAATGGTGAATTTATTCTTCCCTCACAAGTTGAAAGACATTTTATGAAATTGGAAGACACTTCCTCATTTATGAAAGATACTCATTTATAAGTGAAAGATGTAATAAAATGAGAAAATATTTCACCAAATGTTCTTTAACTTTGACGTTTGCTCAGTGATAACCTCTAACATGAATGCCCTCCAACTTATAATTTATTTCACAAAATGCCTTCTGATCGGGAATACCCAATTTTCCGATCTATTTGTTGACGTAGCGATACTCTCTCTCCACCACGTAGGATAGCATCAGACGTGGCACCGCCACGCAAACTCCACGTCAACAAATCAATAAAAAAATAAATAAAAAAATAATAAAATAAAAAAATAATAAAAAAATAAAAAAAGATGAGGAGGGATAAAAAACAAAATAATAAAATAAAAATATAATAATAAAAAAATTTTAAAAAAAAAGATGAGGAGGGGTGCCACCCTCCTCCCTCTCCGATCACCGGTCCCATTCTGCAACCTCCGATGAGGTCGTAGAGTGGGGGGCGACACCCCTCTTTCCCTGCGCTCGTGGGCCACTACGCACGCGCTGGCGAGCACAAGGAGGATGAGGTCGTAGAGTGGGGAAGGGGGGGGGGGGGATGGGGTGGGGTGGGGGTGGCCCCTCTCTACGACCTCTAGCGAGGTTGCAGAACGGAGGGCGACCCCCCCCCCCCCCCCCCATTCCCTGCGCTCACCGGCCACTACGCCGCACCGATGAGCACATGGAGGGTGAGGTCGTAGACATTTTGTGTAATTATTCCAAAAAATTGATGAACAAAAGAAAATAAGTCTTGATTAAGGAAAGATATCTATATGAGGTTGTTCATCATGAGAGTCTTCCTAGACAAAAGAAAATTATTAATTAAGATTATTTTTTCATGATAATGATGATTGGCAACAAATCATTATGGACATGATATTTGATTCTTTCAGTGCAATGCTATTATTATGTTTTTGATCTAATTACTATATTTAATATAACGTTTTATCTCTATTTTTGAAATATTAAAATTTTATGAATTATGTTTTAGAATGTCCATATAACTCAATGTTGCAAATAAAAATCAGCTAACCATTCACTAAACATATGAAAGATCATGCTTATGGTGACAACATATGAATATTTCGAGGTTCTTTTGTTTTCTTCTTATATATCGAGCTATATTTTGCTTATGGAATATCTCCAAAGACTATGTAAAGCATTTTTAGTTCCCTTTGAATTTTTATTTTATTTTGTTATGTTATTATCTTATTTATTGTTCATTCTAGACGTTTCTTTGCTTTGCATATTATGTTAGTTTCCTTTGACTAGTCAGAATTTATTTTTTAATCATAATGAGCTGTGAAATCTATCTTTTACACGCAATTTAGAATTTCAATAAAGAATTAACAAATACTTTAACATCAGCCTCTCATGATTTTAAGGACTAGAATCCTCGACGATATTTACCCATGAGGGAAAAAATAATAGTTTGGAATTAAATTTGCTACAAAAAACCTGTTAAGTGGATATTAAGTTTATATTTACTGGATTCAGTCATGTAAAAGCAAAATAAATAATGGGATGAAAGTCGAAGCCAACACTAAACCTCCTCTTTCATGTGCAAAACTGTTATTGTCCCCGATGTGAGGTGGCTTTTGTAATTTTCCTATTATACCAATAGGATGGATGATGCACCGGTTGCTGTTCGAAATAGATGTGAACTCCTTGCATCTTGGAAAATTTTGACAAACTTTCTATCACCAGCTGTTGCAGGAACGTACATCTGAAAGCAATCTATTAAAAGAAATCTGACTGATCCGATCTTGTGGAGTATGACACCGTTTTGCAGAAACACACATTAGAACACCAGCATAAAGAACACACGTTGGTAATTAATCGGCTATACAAACTCCGGAGATTACAAATATCGCACACAATTTAGTTTCACAAGCTAGAGAGCCACACTCCCTGCTAAAACCCGATTCTGGAAAACTCTGAAGCTGGAAAAGTTCCAAACTGTTTACTGTCACTCTGATCCCAATATCTGCTCCTTGAGCTCTTGTAGTTTTGCAAATAATTCATCCCTATTTTTCTGTAAATCAAATGCACAAGCAAAGTTAACGATGAGCCCTCCGATTAAAGCACAGAATGCACCTTCTTTGGAGATGACTAGGATATTTTTATCACCTTAAAGATCAGATATCTGGAGCTGAACCAAATTGTGAAGCCAAGACCAACGACTTCCATCACCTTTGGAAACTATATAAAAGCACCAGGAGGGTCAGTATTCCCATACTTTTGGTTAGAATCAGTATAGCATTGGGTTCTCAGACGGAATATAACATACCACAGGGACAGAATCTAATGCAGAGATAACTGATGCTGACAACCACAATGCGAGAAGAGCACCGGATCCATAAAAGAGAATGGTAGGTGCATCATCCAAGTCCAACTGCATCACGATTGAAAACAAGTTATCAAGACTAAATTTCAAGCCAACTTATAAAAAATAACTAAATATCAAGGTGCCAACAAACTCCGCCTATATTTTATAGCCGGTAACTCCGCCTATATTTTATAGCCGGTCCCAAGCCCGGATAAAGGAGGAGGGTTGTGTTAGGCCCCGACAGCCAACATAAAATCATGTCGAATCTTATGAACTTGGATCAACGAATATATTGTGTTAATGCTAGGTCGTTACCCGTAAGTAACGCGCTGTACAGCTCGGGTACAGTGATAAGAGAGCAAGAGCCGCTGCATCCTCGCCTGAATGCAGTGTTAAATGAGCAAGGGCTACCGCACTCTAATGGACGGAGGCGGTTAAAGAAGCTAGTTCATGAGACTAAGGTCAGATTAGGTTCTTGGAACATTGGGACGTTGAATGGGAAGCGCCTCGAGGTGGCACAAGTAATGGATCAGCGTAAGATTAGTATCTTATGCTTGCAAGAAACTAGATGGGTAGGAGAGGGAAGTAAAGAGATTAGGTTAAATGGTTCCAAACTTTGGTACACAGGTAAGGTAAATGGAAGGAATGGTGTTGGTATTATCGCGGATGCAGAATGGAGGAAGAATGTTGTGGAAGTTAAAAGGATTGAGGATCGAATCATATCCGTGAAAGTAATTGTTGGAAAGGAGACTATGAACATTATTAGTGCATATGCACCCCAAGTAGGAGCAGAATCACATCTCAAGGAGAAGTTTTGGGCAGATATGGAGGGTTTGATTGAAAGTATACCAACAACCGAGAAAGTTTATATTGGGGGAGACCTTAATGGACATGTTGGTAAAGAGGCAGGACCACATGCAAGGGTTCATGGTGGTTTTGGTTTTGGGGAGTTGAATGAGGAAGGACAAACTATTATTGATTTTTCTTTAGCATACGACCTTAAGATTATCAACACTTGTTTTAGGAAGAGAGAGGAACATTTAATCACATACAAAAGTGGAACTCATAGGTCTCAAATCGATTTTTTCTTGATAAGAAATACTGATAAAAGACGTTGCACTAATTGCAAAGTAATTCCTGGGCATGGAGTGACTACACAACATAGATTGTTAGTTCTTGATATGCAAATAAAATGTATAAAACCAAAATCCCGAACAGTTTTTGATCGAAAGATCAAGTGGTGGCAGTTAAAGGGGGAGAAGCGAGAGACTTTTAGAAGTAAGTTATTAGAGGAAAGTGTGTGGGAGTTAGAAGGAGATGCTAGTATCATGTGGAAGAATGTGGCAAAAAAGGTTGAAATGGTTGCTAAAGCCATTTTAGGAGAATCAAAAGGTTTTGGACCACGAGATAAGGAGACTTGGTGGTGGAATGAGGAGGTCCAAGAAAAGGTGCGTAATAAGAAGAATTGTTTCAAGGCGATACACTTGGACAATAGTTCTGACAATTGGGAAAAGTATCGTTTGGCGAAAAGGGAGGCTAAGAAGGCAGTTAGTGATGCTCGTGCTAAAGCATACGAGGGGTTTTATAAGGAGTTAGGGACAAAGGCGGGTGAACAAAGGATTTACAAGATTGCAAGGAACAAAGAGAAGGAGTCGAAAGATTTGGATCAAGTAAGATGCATAAAAAATGAAGTTGGCAAGGTTTTAGTTACTGAAGGAGATATTAAGAACAGATGGGAAGAGTATTTCTATAAGCTATTTAATGATGGATGTGAAGGTTCGCGTTGTGATTTGGAGGACTTGACAGTTAGCGAATGTGAGCTTAATAGGTCATTTTATCGTAGAATTAGAGTCTCGGAGGTTAGCGAAGCTCTTAAGAAAATGGAGAATGGTAAAGCCGTTGGACCGGATGGTATACCGATTGAAGTTTGGAAATGTTTAGGAGAAAAATGTGTGTTGTGGTTATGTAAACTATTTAATGAGATTTTACGGTCGAAAAAGATGCCTGATGATTGGAGATTAAGTACATTAGTTCCTATTTACAAAAATAAAGGGGATATTCAGAATTGTGCAAATTATAGAGGGATTAAACTTATGAGTCACACTATGAAATTATGGGAAAAAGTGATTGAGCATAGATTGAGAATGGAGACTAGTATTTCTGAAAGACAATTTGGGTTCATGCCAGGAAGATCCACTACAGAGGCGATTTATTTACTAAGGGGGATGATTGAGAAGTATCGAAGTAGGAGAAGAGACTTACATATGGCTTTCATTGACTTAGAGAAGGCGTATGATCGGGTACCAAGGGATGTACTTTGGAAAGCCTTGCAAAAGAAGAGGGTGAATGTTGCCTACATTAAGGTAATACAAGATATGTACGATGGGGCATTGACTAGGGTTAAGACACCCGGAGGTGAGACAAATGAATTTCCTATAGGAATTGGCCTACATCAAGGATCAGCTTTAAGCCCGTATCTATTTAACTTAGTTATCGATGCTATAACCGAGAGTATCACAGAGGAGGTACCTAAGTGCATGCTATTTGCGGATGATATAGTACTTTTAGCGGATTCAAGAGAAGAGATTAATACAAAATTGGAAATATGGAGAAATACGTTGGAGTCAAAGGGTTTTCGTTTAAGTAGGAATAAAACAAAATATATGCATAGCAATTTCACAAATAAACAACTTAGAGACGATTTGAAAGTTTGGTTAGGGGAGGATATAATTCCTCAAGTGACAAAGTTTAAATATTTAGGATCAATTGTAAGACAAGATGGTGAGATTGATGACGATGTTAATCATAGAATTCAAGCTGGTTGGTGTAAGTGGAGGAAAGCCACTGGAGTTCTTTGTGATAGAAAAGTACCCAATAAAGTTAAAGGAAAATTCTATCGTACTGCTATAAGGCCAACAGTGTTATATGGTAGTGAATGTTGGGCTATGAAGGGACAACATGAATGTAAAGTGGGGGTAGCCGAAATGAGGATGTTGAGATGGATGTGTGGTCATACAAGATTAGATAAGATTAGGAATGACTATATACGTGAACGAGTCGGAGTGGCTCCTATTAGTGAGAAAATGGTAGAGAATCGTTTGAGATGGTTTGGTCATGTTCAGAGAAGACCATTAGATGCGCCAGTAAGAAGAGTAGATCAAATAATCTGGAGTCCGATTAAAAGAGGGAGAGGGAGGCCAAGGCGGACACTTGGCGAACTAATAGAGCAAGATCTATTGGTGAATAATATACCGAAAGGTTTGGTTACTAATAGAGCGGAATGGCGTCGTATGATCCATGTAGCCGACCCCACCTAGTGGGATAAGGCTTTGTTGTTGTTGTTGTTGTTGTATCAAGGTGCCAACAAAAGACTACCTCATAAGATAAGTAAGCTTGTTCTGAATGAGTTCAAAGAAGGGAGAAGGAGAATAAAGAGAGGGGTGAAAGTTCTCCTTTTTGAATAAGCATTTTAATTAATGGATGTGAAGGTGACAGTTGCACCTCCATTCCCCTCCGAATGACATTTTCTTTAACCCCAAGTGTGGTTTCTTTCAGCCATTCCATAGTTGATTTTGTCCTAATATGCATTAAGTATATAACACACAGACTACTTGTTTAAATCAAGCTGCAGAATATTCAAATGATATCCAAATTATATTCATTAATTACAGACGAGTACCACAATTATTTAGGATGAAGAAACATAGCATGAAAGTTGAGATCATTAAAGGGTTTCTTTCAAGAGAACCAAATTCAAAGTCCAGATGCATTTCCACACTTGAAATTTGTACACAAGCTGAATAACATCTCTTAATCCAATTGAAGCATCTTTCATATTTGCATACATGCACCCTGCTGCAAGAACAAAGATGGACATCATTCCTTTTCTTTTTCCTCCATGTTTTTGCTCTCCACCCAAACAAACATAAACAAGCAACAATTATGACATGAAATTTGAACTTGCCTACTACTGGTTAAGAGCATGAATCCTATATATATATATATATATATCACGAATTTAAAGGATTGTAACTGTACTAAAATGACATTTGAGTTTAATCCGCGCCATGCATCCTCCAAGGACTATCATGGCCTTTACACTTGTGAACTGAGACATCGAAGCACCTGAAGTTACAATTCTCAACTTTATTTAGACAGCACAACTATAAAACATCCCTCAAAATCCTAAAATTATCACTTTCTCACTCTTAAGTAGCATTTAGTAGTGGGACAGGGTTTAGCCTATTATACCAGACTATATTTCAGGACCTATTCATTGGCTTCCATCAACTCATATGATAAGGTGCCTTTTTTAACCAACAAACCTGTATTGACCATAATTTTTTTGCGAACCTCCGAAGTACTAGCTAACATATTTATATTGAATCCTAAGAAGGTCAAATGCATATTTGATGGGTAAAAAAACTTCGATAGATTTGTAAGAAGTTCCAGGACCCAACAATGGTAGCAGTGATATCAAAATACCAAACCTGGAAACATTGTATTAGAAATATTCTATCCTTGTCATTTACTGAAATTTCAATATCATGATTGAAAACGAAAACATATAGCAACAAAGAAGACAAGTAACCTATAGTTTATAGTTTTGAACTTTTCTCAATCCTAAATACAGAACTAGCATCTTGATAATCACTTAACTTAATAAGTAGGCATCATCTCAACAGTTCATTTGATCGCAGAGTTCAACAAAAAACAAAGAAATCGTTTTTCTTGTCACAGATTATGAACATAAGATCTTAGTATACAAAACTTTGCAAATAGTGAGGATACACTTGAGCTTCATCATATCCTATAGGCCACCTCCTTTCATATGGTTTTATTCTTTAATAAATGTTCTGCTCATGCTAACCAAATCTAAAGAGAACTATGCTTAGTATAATAAACTCTTGAGAACTATAAGTAACCATACAATGTCATCCATCTTGCAATAAACAAATTCATTTATACCATATTAGTTCCTGAGAATTTTCACTTGTTCCTATATGGTTTTATTCCCGTCTCAATCAGTTACTCTATGATTGATACCCTATTATATGTAGCCAATATTGTGAACAAGTATGGATCAATGCTTTAACCTTAACCACTTTCTTGTAGAAGAAAACTATAAACAAGAGATCTTGCTTAGTAAACAGAAGAAGCTAACAAAATGGAATCCAAATGTATCAGCTATGAAGAATCTTGTCCTCCCTAATCCTGAACCTCATTGATTAAGGACAGATCCTAATTACGGAATTAAAAAGTCCCAAGAAATGATCAAAAGAAAGCTTCTCAGGCTATGGATTCTGAACTTCATTGCAAATTACACTCAACAATCATATGCTTATGGCCATTCTATCCTTACATCCACAAAATCCATCATTCCTCCGTTTCAGTGCAAGTCAAACACTACAAAAGCCATACTTGTTTCCTCCACCGCAATAAAGTTTTGCCCCTAACTCAAAACACATCCACCATGTCCTACAACAATACATTCCATATGTCGATGAAGCAACCCTCCTAAATACGACTAAACGCAAAAGAAACGAAGGATAAATAGATATGTACCGGAAAATTGAGCTTAGACAACAGATCTTCCCCGGCCTCAGGCTGCCCATCACCGGTAACGCCATCGGCGCCACCACCAGAATCGTCCTCAGCCGGAGAAACCATCGTAAAAGACGGTCCCTCAATCCTCTTCTGCGGCGCCGCAGCGTCGTCATCCCTGCCGGACGCGACGGCGGTGGACGAGTTTTCCTCCTCAAAGGCCGCAACCCTTCTAAATCGGGCGCCGGAACGACCAAGCTCTGAGAGAAATAAGGTTCGATGACGAATCCAAACGTCATCACGAGGTTAACGAAAGTGTGGGATGATAAGTCTACCTGAAATAGAGCGAGAAGCCAAAGACTTCTTCTTTGGAGCAGAAACCGGAAAAGAGCGAGAGAAGACGAGAAGCGAGGGTGAGGTGGTGGTGGTGGGAAGGAATGGGCGGCGATGGCTGAGAGGAGATGGTGAAGGGAGAGGGCGCTGCAGGGGCGCCGACAGCTCCATATTACCTTTTGCTTCGGCGAGGAGCAAGTGAGGTGCTCGACGATTTGCACCGATGAAAACAAAGAGGTGGTCTCTATCAACGAGGTTTTAGGTCGATAGAGCAAGGCATATCGTAGGGATTTCGAAAGGGCATTCGTCGTTTTCCTGTTCGCGTAAACTAATTACAATAAAATTAAAGTAGTGACGATAATATAAAATATCTATTTGAGATTGTTTTATCTCTCTTATATTTCTTTTTGTTAAGTACTACAAAAAAATATTAAAATAAAATCAAAAGTTTGAGTGGAATAATCGTGCGGGTAGGGGCTAGCCTCCCATTTTTTTATTTCTATATATTAAATATATATTTAAAAATAAATTTAATCCTTCCTTAAATATAATTAATATGCCACATTGATAAAATATTTCTTTCATCCGGTGATATTGTTCAAAAGTTAGGGATCAATTTGTCCCTCCACTTCTCACTTCCTCTTGATCATTTCGCAAGGGTTAATCTAAACAGATTAATAATTATTTTATTTAAATTTTTTAAGTGTCATCAGATTTATTTTTAATGTAATTGATTATCGATTGTTTTAATTGCACTCTTAGTTTTAGTTATCACTACACTGATAATGCAGATAATGAATATGGGATATATCTTTTCAGATTAGCTTGGTATGTATTTTGATAAAAGTATTCATTCTAAATTAATAAAAATATTATTTATCTTCATCTTTTTTATTATTTGAAAATTTTTACCAGGAACTCTTATTTTATTTCATCTTCTTTTATCTATATTCATTTTTTTTTACTTTTTGCTTTGTTTATTTACAATACTATGTGATGAAAAATGAAATAATTTTTAAAAATATTTTGATAATTTGCTCTTTAACTATTATATATATGTATATTCTAAACACTATAACGTGATATTACCGATAATTTAAATAGTGATAATATATGTAAATCTAAATGATTGCACCAAATGTTAGTTATTTATTTATTCAATTATATTTTTAATCACCATTATAAAAGAGAGAAAAATATACTGCCAAGCTATGTAAAATAATAATTATTAGTTTTCGGATTTATCTTTTTATATATTTATAAAGGATAAAAGTCTACAACTAGATAAAAAAAAGTCGAGAATGTTTTGAAGATAAACAGGATAAAATTTTAAAAATTACAAAGCAAACCAACTCAAAAGAATCTTTACAATAATATAATGCTATCAATAATTAAAATATATTATATTATATTATATTATATTATATTATATTATATTATATTAATAGTCTACAGTATCGATGGATTGGAATATTAATACGCCTTATGAAAAACAATAAACAGGAAAAAACAAAAATAACTCAATTCAATTATGATGCAGGAGGAAAGCATATAAACCGAGATTTAAAGATGCAAGAACGGTTTGGCGTATTATCGATTTATTAATCAATAATTTAGATTTTCATATAAATATATATTCATTATTTAAATTATTGATAAAATTATATTATAATGTTTGATAAGTATTGAGAATTATAATATAGTCAAAACGGATAACGATAAAATTATCAAAATATCTCTCAAAATTATTTTAGATTTTAATAACATGTTATTATAAATAAATAAAGAAAAAAATGAATATATATAAAAAAGATGAGACAAAATAAAGATTTCAAACCATAAAAAGATGAAAGTAAATAATATTTATTTATTAAGAAAATATTTAAAATAAAAATTTAATTGAATAAATATTTTCATCAAAATACATTATATCAGATGATAATATGAAAAGACATATTCCTTGTTTACTATTTAAATTATCAATGAGCAAAGCAATTAAAATTATTAATAATTAATTATAATAAAATAATAAATTTTAAAAATTTTAAATAAAATAACTGTAGATTATCTCATCCCGAGGCCTTTAAAAGATAAACAATCCGAAGGGTAAAATCGTTCATTGTTCTTAAAACTCATTTCTTTCTCTACGCTTCGGCTGATCCCAAAAATCCCCCTTTTCTCCAGCCGCAAAAGACCACCACCTAAAAAAAGACACAAAAGAGGAAAAAAATCCTTGTTTTTCCTCCCTCCTGCTCTTGTTCCTGCTCGCTCTTCTCCCATGGCAGCCATGGATTCTGACGAAGTCCTCTCCCGCGAGCAGTACGTGTACTACGCCAAGATCGCCGAGCAGGCCGAACGCTACGACGAGATGGCCGATTACATGGAGAAGCTCGCTCGCCGCGTCCCCTCGTTCGGCGAGTTCACCACCGAGGAGCGGAACCTGTGTTCTGTGGCCTACAAGAACCTCGTGGGCGCCCGACGTGCCGCCTGGCGCATCGTCTCCTCCATCGAGCAGAAGGAGGAGGGCCGCCGCAACGAGGAGCACGCCGCCCTCTCCAAGTCCTACCGCGCCCGCATCGAGGCCGAGCTCAGCTCTGTATGCTCCAGGATCCTCGACCTCCTCGCGTCAACCCTCATTCCCTCTGCTGAGACCAGCGAGTCTAAGGTCTTTTACCTCAAAATGAAGGGGGATTACCACCGCTACCTCGCCGAGTTCAAGACCGGCGCGGAGCGCAAGGAGGCAGCCGACGACACCCTGACCTCTTATAAGGCTGCGGAGGTAAATCTGCCATGGCATTACGGATTCTGTCTGTCTTCTTCAATTGTAACGAGTTATTTAGTAAAATATGGAGTTTCTTTCTTGTAAAAAAAAAACTGCATTTTCAGATATTGGGGGTTTTATGCTTGTGGATTTTGGGAACTAACACCCTTGAAACAAAAATATCGCCTTTCTAAGATTAGTTTTGCGTTTTTGTTCTCTGGCAGTAACTTTTATTCTTTTATCAGGAACCTAGTCTCTTTCCCACTTTGGGTTGCAGATTTGTTGTTGTATAAAGGACAGAATTTCTGTAGGCTACAGGCATAGGACATTCAAGAGCTTAACCTAGTGCTTTCCCTTTTTCAGGAAATTGCCCTAGCTGATCTTGCCCCTACACATCCTATAAGGCTTGGTCTTGCTCTCAATTTCTCAGTGTTTTACTATGAGATTATGAATTCAACTGAAAAGGCTTGTAACATGGCCAAAGAGGTAACGTGTTTCTCATGGCTTTTCTCTGTTCTATGAAGAAACTATTAGATTATGCACTTGCCGATTTCATTGCAAACAAGGCATTTTTCAATGCAGCAGCAATGTAGTTAATTGATCCGCCATACTAAAGAATGAAATTCTTAGTAATGCTCCATGCATAAGAACAATAGCACGGCACACTTTTTGTATTCTGTTCACTCACCCTAAGATGCACTTTCTATTTTTATATCATTTTTGGAGCTCTTATGGGAGAACTTTGGAAAAACCAATTTTTTTTATTGAGTTTCCGGTGATTGTTGATCACTCACCAATTTTTTTTGGAATGGCGTCGTATGATCCATGTAGCCGACCCCACTTAGTGGGATAAGGCTTTGTTGTTGTTGTTGTTGTTGAGTTTCCGGTGATTGTCATAGATTCTGAAAAGCTTTGAAATAATTATAATTTTGGAGTAGAAATGATGAAATGCAATTTACTTGAAATCCTCAATCCTCGTAATGATGTATAATACATATATATTTGCTGGCTGAATTGCTCTGACATGTCCAAAATAGAATAGGGGATTTGACTTAGAATATTAGCAATGCTAACTTCATATTGTGTATATATCCCCTCAAAAAAAAATGTGTATATATGTAACAAATGAGAAGTAACTTGTCAGTCCATACAAGTGAATATTTTGCAACTTCTAAACAGAATAATCTGATGCCTTAACTCTTCTTGTTTTAAAGAGGTTCTTGAAGCCCATACAAAAACCATGTTCTCTGAGTAACTACATTTTATAGGATTCGTAGTGGACCTTTTGAAATTGTTTAGAAAAAAGTAGTAGTTTTGCTTGGTGAAATGACAAGCATATTGTAAATAAACTAAGTTTGGCTTCAAACTACAGGTTATTGAAAAGAAAAATAGACCTTAACGCATTACAAAGTGAAAATTGGGTGGATAGGTGAACTTGAAAGGCCATAAATGGAGTTTTTAGTTAAGACGCACTGCTGGGAGAATTTGAGTAATCAATTTATGCCCATTCTGATAAATAGGGCCTGACATCTGTCATTTAAGATTGTAAGATTGATCATAGAAAAATTTACAAAGCATGCTAGCATCAAGCACCTTACAGAGTAAGATTCCAAATTTTCTATTGATTTTATTGTGTCATCTTGCTAATTTTCTGCTGGAGATTTGGTTACTGTTGAGAGATTATAAGCAAATGTTGACCACATTCTTCAAACAGGACTTATGGTTTGAACTTGTATCCATGTACATAAATGTGCTAGTTTGGCAAGCTACTTATTGTTATCTCCAAAGTCTAATCGCTTGTATGCTACTTTGAACATCAGTCATAGCATCACTTTGAAGTGAGCATTACGAACTTTGTTCTCATTTTTTGAGAAGCAACTGTGAACTCATTTGTGTTCACTGTTCTGATGTCTTCCATTTTATTTGTGTTTGACTACCCTGATTCTGATCTCCTGTCAGATTCTGTGTGATAAGTCATACCTAACATTGGATCTAACTTTTTTCCATATAGAATGTATTTACTTTTTGTCAATATATAGGCTACTGATATCTGTGTTTTCATCATTGTGAAATGTAAATTCACACCATAGTTTAGTCATTTTTTTATTCATGTGCTTTCAGATTCGATTTTTACAAGCCACTATCACTGACTATATACTGAGTTCATCAGCATTATCATATTGTGGGAACTGTCATAATTTTTTTGAAAGTGAAAAGGATGATTGCCATGTTTGCAATCATCCAACTTTATTGCTGAGGGCTAATATGTACAAGTTCATTGGTTTGTTACACAAGTTGAATAAAATTCATTCGTTGTTTGTTCGCCAGTGTCGCATCATGTGATGCGCCATTAACATCATGTTCTCCACATATCATTGTTCCCCTCTAAATATAGCCCCATTTCTGTGTGACCAGATTGACCATAGATATGCTAGAAGTGTTGCACGTTGCTGTGTAGATACATATGCGATGTTTTGTTGTTGACGTCCCCCACTCCTAAACGTCCTCCAAAACTCTGCACTCGAAGATGTATCAACCCATTGACAACCAATCTTAATCCACACTGTTTTCAACCTATTGACATCCATCATAATTTGATGGTTTTCCAGTCAAAATACTTTGAGTTTAGTTTCTTTAGTACTCTTTGTGATAGATCGCCATTGATAATATCATCATAAGACATAAATTAAATGCATTATCTGGCAGCAACTTGATTTATTCATCTGTGACTAAATGAACACAGGCATTCGAAGATGCTATTGCACAGTTGGATTCCTTGGGGGAAGAATCTTACAAAGATAGCACACTCATTATGCAGTTATTACGTGACAATCTTACCCTCTGGACTTCTGATATGCAGGTTTGCAGCTGGCCTCAAACTAATGGATTCTAAACTGTTTTTTTCCCTTTTAAACATTCACACACTTTCTATTTATGTGTAGGAACAAATTGATGAAGCGTAAGAGATACAACCTGGTGTCTTGTCAGAGGAGGCGGACTTAATGTCATGTACATGATTGAGTACGGACAAACATATGCTATATGTATGATGTGGAACTCAGTAAATCCATCTACTGATGAGGACTTAACGTTTTGATGGATTGAATGCATAACTTATCAAATTGCATCAGTTTTTCTTTATATCATGTGTCATCATTTTATTTGTTTAGAGCATTTTTTTTTGTTAAAGATGAATTGATCTACCCCCACAAACCCCACCGAAAAAATGAATTAAATCCCAAGCTTGAAGTACTTAGGTGCAATCTGTAGTGTTTAATTCTAAATGTGGTTCATCATTGTTTTCACTTGATGTCTTTCTTTGTTTTAGATGTTATTCCCTAATTAGACTTGTTTTATACTATTTTCGAACTTATTCTACCCCTACCGGGACCATTTCAGATATGATTATTAGGGCCACAGAATTATATGCAAATGGCCATCATAGCATATCCATTCATTAGCTGACCTTGGATTCTACTGATTTTGCTGTATTGTTGATAGAGTTGGCATGCTATTGACAGTTAGCTGAAGAATTATTCTTGCTTATGCATTTCTTTTGCTTTTCTCTACAACAGCTAAAACTTATTCCTCAGAGCATTTTGATTGATATCAAATTTTCAATATTTTTGTTACAATATTGTCTCTAGAGACTGGACAATTAATTACTTCAAAAAATAACATCGTGCACACCTAAAAAAAAAGCAAAATTTTACCTGAAATATATGCGGTTGTACTTTAAGTATCTGAGTAAATTATTTTAATAGATTTCATTTGCATGGTCGTTTGGTAATAAATTGATAATCATAAGTCGGTGAGGTGTTATTCTATAATCATTTTGTAGTTATACAATTATTATGGAAGTATGGATATAAAAAATATAGTCTATATCAGCATCCAACGAAATCTATCTTAGCACACTATCTTTTACAACATAAGAATACTATGTTATAAAAACAAACTATATAAGCTTCTTTTTCTTAGCCTCACATTACAAATTTCTTTTACAATGATTTTGTAAGGACTATCAAGGGTAATAGTGTCACATGAACAATGATATCTTTTTTTTACTTTTATAAGACTGATGCCAATAATATTTTAACGGATTAAGGGAGTATTATAAAAATATATCAGAATTAATCTCGTATCACTCGAACCATATGGAATAGATTTCTTAACATTATCAAAGACAGTCGTAATCGTTGGTTTAATTAGACTAAATTGGCATTTTACTAAGAGGGCTCAATCATACATTAATTCACATCAATTTGTTAATAAGTGGACATTGTCCTTTGGGGTTTCCAAAAGATGAGAAGACCTCTCTGATAAGTGTGCATCTGTTTGACAGGAGTTCTAGGTGTTATGGAATGAACTTTGATGAAACTATGAGACTTTATCATGTGGGCCTTTGATTCTTGGATGCCATTGGAAAGGAAAAAGATGGATTGTGTACATGAACAATAAGCTTCTCAATTGAGAGGATAAGGTGGCAACTTGAGATAGGTGTCCTTTTCTTATCAAGCATCTCAACTCCCTAGTTCTATATTGTAAATTCCGTGATTCCTGAACCAGGATGATCGATTCATCTAATTTACCTGTATCGAACGACATGCTCATGAACCTGCAATCAAAATGACAAACCATCACAATCCCATCTGCAGCTTAACTATGAAGAAGAGGTGAGAACTAGATGTCATCTTAGCTCTCTATCACCACAATGATGGCTAGAAGTTTTGGTTTTCATTCATCTCAGATGAAAAAAAGGATGATCCTGTCACCAATCAAATCATCCCAAAAAAAGGCTGAAACTAGGAGGAAAAGATCACCGTTCCAAGGACTCCAAGGGATGGAGCATCCAACCTAACGCACCAAAAGCAGTACATTCCAAGAAGTTACACTCCAATTGGAGTACACCTCCTTGATCCCTCCCACCACACCACCACAAAGATTCTGCACAGGCCTTTGGCTTGGGGGCGTGAACTTTGAACTGTGCAACGTGACAAGGGGCGGTGGTGGCTTTGAATGGGGGGATTATTAAGCTTTTAAAAGGGTGGCGGGATGCCAGGCAGTGTGATATGTGTGTCACACACAGCATGCACCCACCAAATGGTGAGAGGGGTTTGGGCTCAGAGAAGGGAATATAGCAAAAGATGAAAGCAAGATAACAACGCAACATCCTCGAAGTGTGCAACTGCCACTAAGCAAATTCCATGCCTTTGTTTGGGAGCACATAAAGGAGGGGCACATGAGCCCCGTAGATGCCTCTCGCACAGGGCTCTCTGATTCTTTTTAATCACACCCCCTCCCTCTGTGTCTCTCTGTCCATTTGACCACTCCAACTCTGGCCTTCCAGTGTTCCAACACATGAAGCTGCTGCAGTAGTAGCAGTGGTGGTGGAAGTGTTTTGTTGCTTTGAGCACTTTGACAGTGATATGCCCGCTGTGTAATCCTCACACAAATAACTGTGCTAATAAGAAATGACAAGGCCTGTTGATCAGTAAAACATTCGTATCAGTAATGTAAAAGCTTTGAAATGTCCATTGGTTTTCAGGAATCTAATGCATGTGTTAGCAGAGAAGCACCATGGAAATGTTCCAAGTCAAAGAGAAAAAGCTTGATTTATTGCTCATATACATATATCGACTGCTACATCGTTAGCGTTCCGTAGCCTGATGGCAATCAATGACTAACAGACATGGTGAGCTTTAAAGTAATACGGCTCACAAATTAAACATTTGTCCCCATCACAACTCAAGGTCAAAAGGCCGATTCAGGGAGAAAAAAATAACAATTCTTTTCTTCTTGGAAATGGAACATATAATAATAAGACTACTTCCCTCTTGGCCATGGGGGCTGGGGCAAGAAATTTATTTTTGAGGGGAAAAAAAAGTTTATCTATGTACTGCATGATGAGAGATCAACAGTCATTTTCGTTTAAACAAGTACTAGCCCACATCTCGATTAGTTTAAATGAATTAAATCCTAAGATATATTTTTTTCGGTAGTTAAATCCTAAGATATTTGATGAAAAAATTTAAAAGTACTCGGGAAGATTGTTAATTTTTAACGCGTTCTCTCAAATGGAATTATTTATATAAGAATGATCACAAAGTATGCTAACCTTGCGATTAAAATGTGCATGCGCACATAAAGCGCGGAATAATTCTTGGTATTATACTAATTTTTAACCAACAGTTCCATCAGGTCAAGGAATAAATTATTACTATCTTCCCAACTTAAAATTAGTTGAGTGCTACTAGCTTTGGACATCTAAAATCTCTCGTGGACCCGAACCGACATAAAATAAATCCAATTTTATTCTTCACTACAAAGATGACCTTTTTTTTAGTTATAGTTATTTGCAAGAAATGATACATTCTTGACAAGTTTAAATTCTTCAGCATATTCACTGGTTCAAAATTATCAGTACTAGTGACCGCGTTATCGATCGGCCAAAGATTTAGTACACTCCATTCGTTAGCTGCTAATTTTTGTGAGTTCAAGTTTCGTCCCTAAATTATCACAACTAGAGACGGATTAACCACATGCATGCATATACTAGATACGTGTAATGTAATGCTTTACTTTCACCCGCACAATAATCATTATCATGTCAGATTTATGATCGATCAAGGTAGAACTAGATAATATGTGTCATTTTTATGGGCCATCAAACTAAAACTGCTCTCATACTTCAACTAAAAGAGGTAAAAAAAAAAGTCCCAGAATTGCCACTTATTAGATTCTTGCAGAAGAGTGCCAACCTGCAAGTAGTCCAACAATGAACATTTAAACAAGATGAGAAGAACGATGAGGGGACACGGCCGTCCGGCGAGGATTGTGGCGGCACAGGGGCGATGGATGTCATGTCCTCCTCCTGCGACATCCATCGACAACTCTTCTGCACATGCAACAGTGACGCTTCTATCCATGCATATTCATATATATATATATATATATATAATATAATATATACATATACACACATATTATAACACTTGATTAATTAGTCGATTTATTTGTACTATTTTCTTTCGACGAGGAGATTAATTAGTAGTTTTAGATTACTCGATCAATTAGGAGACAAGTTGATGAGGGAGGGTGGGGGGAACAGTAGTTCCTCTGCAAGTGCATTAAAGCGCACTCACGTTATCGAACGAGAAATTTAATCAGCATAGTTCAAATTCGTGTCCTTCGTCCTCGCTAGATTGAGTCAACTCGACGACTTGTCAAACTAGGTCGAAAGAAATATTATATATAATATACGAGATATGCAGATCTCTATACTACGTGTTACATAAAGGAATCGGATCCTTATGTATGTATATATGTATATATATGTCTTCAGCACTTGTTATTTTTATCTCTCTTCCACTAGCCATCAGAAATTTAAGGCATCAGGACACAATGCACAGGCTGTACACAAATTAATGGTACATATGAACACTGTGCGGACGTCCTACCAGTTTGGCGGAAAACATCAGAAGAAAGAAAGCAGCGTTGTGTTCTCACACATGTTTTTAAAATCGAACTGATTATTAGATCGGACTTATTATTGGGTCACGATTGGACCGATTCGATCGGATTCGATCAAATTGAACCGAATTTTATTACATAATTATAAAAATATAATATAAGTTTTATGATATAGTATATTAATATTGTACTAATAATCTATTAAAAATATTAAAAATTAATATAAATATTTTTTATTTACTAAAAATTTAATAATGATTAACATATGAATATAAATATACTATTATTAATTTCATATCTATTATTTATTGATGATAGATCCTATATTAATAAATTTTATCTTAAATTATTCTTATTTCTCTTTTTCTTTAACACTTTGTTTTTTATTTCCTTTATTTATGTCCTTGATAATTTTTCATTTTAATGTTATTCCATTTTAAATACCACCTTTTTATTTTAATTCTTATTTAATTTAAAATATAGCATATTCCCTCCTTTTTTTACCTTTGTTATATTCCTTTTCTTTTTCTTTTTTTAACTTTCATATTTTTATTATTTTTTTAATTTTAATTTTTAAAATTGGCATTGAACCGAATTGGGCTGGTTCAACTGGTTTTTCCCGATTCAATATCAAACCGAACCAAATTTTTGACCGATTCACGATTGAACCGGTTGAACCGGCCGGTCCGATCCGATTTTGATAACATTAGTTCTCACTTCTCATGCAAAACCATTCATGTCAAAACCTAGCTAATTAGTATTAATTTACAGAGTCAGCTTGGATTAGAGTTTATAAATAATTTGATATTTGCCCACAAACGAGGATGCCAATGATTGGACCTCTAAGAGCTCATACCTCGTTGTTAGTGGCAGAATCATATACCACTGAACTGGTACATGGTCTCCAAAGAACTATGTATTCTCTCTCTCAAGCACACATACAGAAAACAAAAATGAAAGAAAATGACGACCGAGTAGATCACGGATGAAGAAAGTAAAACGGTGCTTGAAAGCAGTCTTTGTACGTAGCTTAGCAAGGAGTAAGGACTATGCCTATGATTACACACACGGTGCACAAGACGAAGCTTTCACCAATATCAGAAAAGCATAAAGTCCGTCGACCTGTATAAATGTGTACCTAATTAATGAGATGGTCCAAAACCATGGGGATGCATATATACTAAGATCAAACAACAACAAAAAGGTCGAGCCGCCTCGACTGCTGCATTGCATGATAGCTGCATTTCGATGCATCCCGCATTCTGCTGCATCACGAAAAGGTTTACGATAAAAACATGTCGGTGTCATAAGGTAAATCCATCGGCTGAATGCTTGAAAATATGCACGCAATAAAGTTCGTGCAACAGGAAGGCAATGATGTTCTTGCACTCTCTCTCTCTCTCTCTGGTGTACTCGGTTCTTTCATCTCTACAAATTAAACGACCAAATGATGTTCTTGCACTCTCTCTCTCTCTCTCTCTCTCTCTCTCTCTGGTGTACTCGGTTCTTTCATCTCTACAAATTAAACGACCAATTAACGCTGAAAAAAATAAAGAAAAATAAAGTAATTATGTCATGTTATCCCCATACGCCTTTCTACCTTATGATTTCGGGGTATATGTATATATTACTTCTAACTTTAATTGCCGCTTCGTTGCAGCATGTGGGATGGATGCCAAGATGGTGTCTTGTCTGCACAATATTTTAAGCAACATGCGAGATTTCGCTGGTTTCATAACTATGCATTAATTAGATCATTATCCACGATTTTCCTTCAGAAAGTTTATTCGCATGTAATTTAACCACTTAGTACTTACCACAGAGAGAGAGTGAGAGAGAGTGAACAAATAGTCGATAATTGAACTTAGAAGTTGAATAAGTTGATATAAGCGTTCCAAACTTATAAAAGGCTCGCCGTTGGAATTGGAGCCCTAATTTCTAAAAGGATACATTTAAAGGCAAACTTGCAAACCTGTTTAAAGGATCAAGGTGTGAAACTAATGATGTGAGATCTATCCAAATTGAATCCTGGGAAATTAAATGCTTGTAAGCTCTCTATATAGAACTTCATGCATAAAAGTAGGGGTAATCCGATCGGTGAAGGAAGTTGACCTGATTCATTAAAGTTGGATTGCATTGAAGGACTTTTGAGAAGCAAATTCTATCCGACCTCACCGATAATCGAATTGAGTGGTCGATCAAAGAAATTCTATTTTTTATATTGTTTAATATATAAAAATATTATTTAATATTTATTTTAAAGTATATAATAAAATTTTCAAGCAAGATTGTCAAGTTCGCTTCGTGAGGTAGGATCGTAAGAGGCTTCGAGGATCGAGGATCGTAGGATCGGATCGAGATCACGATCCTACCTCATGAATAAATTTTTTTTAATATAAAATAATAAAATAGTATATTTATTCATAAATATTATGATTATATATAAGTTAATTAAACATTGATTATTAATACTTTATTCATATTTTCAAGTCTAATAGATATTTTTTATATCATCTAAAAACAATATCATATATTCTTAAAAACACTAAAGTAATAATATATAATATTTGATCTTAATGAACTATAATATTTATTAAACTACAATATAATTCTTAGTATACGTGCAATAATAAAAAAATAATTTTGATGTAAGATAATATAGTATTAGTTCATAATATAACATTAAATTATTAGAAGATATCAAAATTCATGAAAGTGAGACAACATATACAATATATATAAATAAAATAGTTAAATCTATTTTTTTTTCAATGACCCTTATGTTTATTTTTATTTTTTTATTCGAATAAATAAATTTATACCAATATCCGTAAGATCCTATCGATCTTAGGATCCGGCTATAGATCCGATATAAATCTTATGTTTAAGATCCTTCGGGTAAAATCAAGATTATTTTTTATCCGGAGGATCGTAAGATCTTAATATCCGGATCAAGATCATGACAACCATGTTTTCAAGTACTTTCATATTAAAATATTTTACTTTAATATTTTTAAAATTTTAAATCAAAAGAAAAGTAAAAATTGGAATCCAACCGAGAACACTTATATGTATATATCTAGCTTTTGCTTCTTTTCATACATGCAAGCATTTTTCATGATTTTTGTTTTCCTATGTACTGTTGGCGTTCATCACCGTCGTTGCCAAGCTGCTGCTATCGAACGATCTCTGCGCCATCGGAGTTAAATGCCGGTTTATTTTTTTCATATCAGCTGAGATTTTTTAGTACAAAAGGGTGTGAGTTAGATTGTAATTGTTCGATCTGTTAGTTGTAATTTTACTTTCTTTTGAATCAAAGTTTACTCTGGCCACTTCCTCTTCCTCTTCCACTTCGTCTCCTTCTCCTCCTATCTACTGCCGGCGAACCATAACATATATACAGTGACTCATTTAATATTGTGATGGAGGTGAGAATATATGAACTCCAATCAAATTTGACATTTCTAGCTCTATATATGACACCTTCAAGGACTTAAACCCGCTAGCTAGCTCAACCAATCAAACCAATTATGTTTGAGGCTTGGTACCTTTACATATATTATAATACCATATGTGTAAAAGCTTGCGATTTTCAAAATTGTCAAGGATGAATTCAGTTGAAATTCTCATAATTAATATTATACTTTGTTTCTATTTTGATTAAGAACTCATATCAACTTTTCTATTCAAAAGTTTATTGAGCATGGTTTCATTTCTGAATCCCGATCTTGGAACATATTTATATCAATCAAATGATCAACCAATTAATCAATCGTTGGCAGAATTCATTCTCAGAATGTGCAAAGGGAGGAGGCAGAATGCGCAGCACAGTCTGTCTGTGCCTTTACATCATCGTCGCCGTAGAAGATGACAGGAGTCTCCGTCCTGATGGGCATGGGAATGGCACATGCATGTTGTAGTCGTACCCCTGAAGATTGGCATGCATATGATCACCATCACAAAAATTCTAAAATACTAATTCGTGATCAGATGGGGGAAGATGTGGCCGTTTGGTGGGAGTAGGAAGACTGGATCGTTGTCCTCGAACGGCAGAAACTCATTAAAGGCACACAGCAAGAGGGGACTGCTGCAGCCTGCACAGGCCACTCACTGCCTGGCTCATGAGTGTATAGTTGTAAGTAGTAGTAGTAGCAGCAGCAAGTAGCAGCTAGTAGTCGTTGTGGTCCAAGCTCATCAACATGGACGCATGCATGCAGTCTCTCTCGCTCCTGCTCTTTTTTATTCAACTTATCAAAAGGTCGTCAAGGGCATCTGATCTATGATATTTGTTTCTCAGATCAGGAAAAAAAGCTATCAAAATTATCTGATTGGGTGGATGGAGGGACTTGCATTGCATCTGATGAGAGATTGACTGGAATCGAAGACTTTAATTACGCCTGATGCATCACAAGGATGCATCGAAGTGAGTGGTAAAACATCGTGGATCATGTACTTGAAAGAGTTTAAATTGTAAGTGGCCTTCATTCAATCTCTCCATGTGAGTATCGTCAATAGTTGACAAGCCAAGAAAAATGTTGACGAGGGCTCTTGTGATGGTGAGAATTGTAGCAGAGCTCAATGCCTCAGTGCGCCAAAACACACTGTTGCTATGGACAAAATGACCCTGTGGGAGGGCAAATAATTGAGCCCCGGGTCTCCTGTTTTTTAACCTCAGTGGCTAACCAGATGTGGCAAAGGTAGAAGGCAGTACAGTGTTGTGGTTGAAACATAAAAATGATGCAGGAACCAGAAGGGAATGGATGTGCAAATAATCAAGAACCAAGTCCAGCGTTAAGAGAGTTATCAATGCAGCACCAGTACTATTTGCTCGCCATGATGACCCGATGGCCAATCATTGTACTGGTGGTGATTAGCTTAACTGAAGCAAAACTAGTTGATCTACCAACAGAAAAGTGACTCATGAATGGCCAAAACAATGAGGTATAATAAGGCCTACCAATTCGGAAACACAGCAAAAATAGTGTAACTGCACTGAGTAAGTGAGGGGAGTGAGTGAGAGTGAGAGAAAGAGAGGTGGACCACAAAATAAATGTAAGATCGTTTTAGGATTTTGGCTTCTGCTCGTGGGTGCGCCTGTTGCTGAAATTTCTTCTTTTGGTTCTTTTGTTGCACGTAATGTCCAAGACTCCAAGGTAGAGTTATTGTATTCTTTTTCTCTTTCATAGTGCGTTAGAAGTGTTGTTATATCTTGTATTAAGATACACCAAAAGGCAAAAGTAACATAGGCAAAATGGGAAAAAGAAGAAGCGACTCAGCTTTCAGAAAAAGAGTTGTTATATCTTGTATTAACGGGGGATGGATATTAAAAAAAATCAACAGTTTCTGGAATTTCAAGTTTGCATTTTGTCGCTTATGTCTGATTTTTATTTTATCATTGCTTTTCGAGGTGGAGGAGGAACTTAACCTTAAGCTATTTGCATTCAGCTCTTATGGCTATTAAACCTGCATCTTGCCTATTTTGTTGGACCAATCAACTGTTTGATGCTCGAACCAATTTTAACGTGTTATAATCAGACAAGGAATTTTTTTTTTGCGCGTGATGTTTGATTTGAAATTTATGATTTTTGGCATGAAGAAGAGAAAAATGGTATCTCTACATGTAAAGTCTAGCAAGCGTGCATCAGGAAGTTTCTATAGAATGCACAATTCCCTGTTTTATGGCATCTTTCCAGCTTGCTCTCAAGTGCAGAGATTTTAATCAGAAATTTCAATTTGATATGCCACAAGCCTACAAGGTGTGCAGAAATGACACCCATATGTTTCATATGGTGGATCAAGCAAACAAAGACACAAAACCAAGGTTGCTGCACCAAAATCTAATGCCACATGCCTGAACCATAATGATATATAAGAACATCGTGAACAAAACAAATAGAAATGATGGGTTACAATACAATAATGGCATGACCTTTACTTAAGAATTAAAGAAGCTGCAAATTCAGACATTTATCAATGTAGCACGAATGTATATTTTGGTTGCTTTTTATATTTTGAGAAAGAGCTTTTTCTGAAGGTGGAAAAGAGGCCAAATTGAAATCCTGAACAGTAAAAATTTGGTCTTTCTACTGAGAAAAGTGTGCTGCACGCGTCCAAGGAAGAGGAGAGAGAGAGAGGAGGGCCAGAGGCAGAGACCTCCTGCTAGTCCTATTGGCCAAAACCATTGAAACATTTGTGTTGCCAAATCTGCCCCTATCGTTTCTTAAAAATCCTCTCTTTGCCACTCTCTCTCTCTCTGTTGGCATTCCAAAGGGGAAAGAAATTCTCTGGATTAAAAATTTAAAACTTTAAAAGCCCCTCTCTTTGACTGACCAAGAGGCTGTGTCCAGGTGCCAACTCTCCACAGTCTGTGCAATGACAGAAAAGCCCCTTGATTAGAGAGAGATTAATTAGTCACATTGGCCTAAATCGTAGGCCAAGATTAAGGGCAAGACGTCCAGGACAATTTATTGATCTCAAACTGAAACGCATGAAAATTCCAGCTCTAGCTTCCAGATACAGTGCATTTGCCTAAAACTTTAATCAGGTTGCAAGCTGGAAACTGGAAACATTTGTTGTGCTAAGTGCTAACGTTAACTCCCAGGCATGCCAGCAAAAAAAAAAAAAGAACCGAATTATTTTTGGAATTCTTGTTTTCTATGAAATTAAAATAAAATTCACCAGTTTAGATTTTTAATTTGTTTTCCGCTTTCTACCACTAACGTTTTTATCTGTCATTGTAATTCTATTAAACACCATCTCAGAGCTTTAATAACATGAGCTTAAAAAATCACTGGCTCTTCCATTTCCTGCTGCCGCTACATGATGATGATGTGATAGTCCCCAGGAATATTAAAAAAATTCTACTAAATCATGTCAATAGATACAGGCACAATCAAATCTCTCTTTAACCATCTATCAATTATCATATCATCATTCTTCATCAATAGGCTCCCTTCTATCATGGCTCCATCCCTCAACCTTCCCTTATCCCTTGCCTTAAACCCCAACCCATCTCTCTCTCTCTCTCTCTCTCTCTCTCTCTCTCTCTCTCTCTCCCCTCTCTCTCTCAAACACACACAGCCTCACCAGGGAAGTAAACAATGTATAAAACAGAAGAGAGAACCGCAACAAAACAACTGAAAAGAAAAAGAATAATCTTTCTCAGTTTCCTTCCATAATTTCCATTCCTATTGGTTCCATTTTTTTCCTGGCATTTCTTTGTTCCTCTCTCTCCCATCTCCACGCTACCAAGTCCCTCTATTTCCCTTGTATGCAATAGTTCCTCCCTCTTCTCCATCTACCTCTCCCACACTTTCACAGGACAAGTCATATGGAAAGGAGCCGCCTTTGAAGGGGGGGAAGGAGGGGAGGAACACAAGGACCTCCATTAGAAAGGAAAGCTCCCACCTTTCCCCCCTGACTTCACACCTTAACATCCGGGTACAGGACCAATAATGAGTCCAAGCCATGACTGTGCGTCCTCCATACTCTTCTGCGCTGAAGACAACAGCAGCATCCTGGACTTTGACGATGAGAAAGGGGAGGATGCCGAGCATGCCGCAAACGCCGTCTCTGAGCCAAAAAGGCGCGACCTTTTTGGGGAGTTTCTCATGGATTTCCCACTGCAATCGGATGAGTGTTTGGCCCTGCTGATTGAGAAAGAATCTGAGCACCTGCCGAGGGAGGACTATGCTGAGAGACTTAGGTCGGGAGCTTTAGTTTTGGCTATCAGGAGAGATGCCATTGATTGGATTTGGAAGGTGGCTTCCCTTTTGTTCAGTTTCTCGTATTTTATTATGATTTTTTGGTGGCCGACTCTTGTTTATTGCTTCTTACTACTTTTTTTCTTCAGTGAACGAGTCCAAGATCACCGAAAGTTTTCATCCTTCAAGTTATTACGTATAGATCAAATGCCAAAACCTTCATCTTAATCTATTACAATGATTTTCTTCCTTTCTTTTACCATATGGATCTATTTGTGATGTTTTGGTACTTTTGTCGATCGTATAATTGTTCATCGAGCAATTGTGGTTACACAGCCATGGATCTTGGAATACTGAATTTTTTTTCCTATGCTACATGTCCATCAACCAATCTATTATGTCTAGCTGTAGAATTCTTTTTAGATCATATTGTACCAATAAACCTTTATCTTCTCCTTTCAACTGTGCTTGGAGTTGGTTTTTGGCTGATTACATTTGTTTGCTAACGAACAGGTCCATGCCCTTTACAGTTTTGGGCCCTTGAGTGCATATCTAGCTGTAAATTACTTGGACAGATTCCTCTCCGCATATGAACTTCCCGTAAGAGCCCTTGCCTTGTCCTTTAACTTTACCTTTGGTTGATAATTTGTTTTGCATTCTTAGTAGTCTGTGCTTCTGGCATTTAGTTTAGTTTAGACAGATTAAAGCATCAAGTTTACTCGGTATCGATCAGTGTGTACTTATTTACAGCAAGGCAAGGCATGGATGACACAACTCTTATCAGTGGCCTGCTTATCCTTGGCTGCAAAGATGGAGGAGACTGAGGTTCCTCTGTCTTTGGATTTACAGGTGAATGTGAAATCAATAATAGAATTGGTCGATAGGTCCCCATGAAGTATATTTCTTCTTAATTTTGATGAATTTCCATGATTTTCTAGGTAACCGAGGCAAAATATGTATTTGAAGCCAAGACTATACAGAGAATGGAGCTTTTGGTACTTAGCACACTCAGATGGAGGATGCATGCTGTTACTCCTTTCTCATTCATAGATTTCTTTCTTCATAATTTTGCGGGTGGTACTAAATCTTCTAAGCTATTGCTTCCACGATGTGTGGAGTTGATATTGTGTACAATTGGAGGTAAATGAATGCTGAGAACTGCATACTATTGCATTTTTACGTAGTGTAAATATGTTTAAGTCCAATAGATGTTACAACTTGCAAGATCATACATAAAATTAAATGTCTAAACCTTCTGATTATTGGAATCTAGGGAATGATTTCATCGCACTTAGACCTTCTGAAATTGCTGCTGCTGTCGCATTATCTGTCATTGGAGAAAGTCAAGTTGTGGATGTTGAGAAGGTTATTTCTTGTAATGAATGTATATCAAAGGTATAATTGGGTTAATAATTTATATTCACACCATAGTTTCGTGTTAAAGTGACAAAAAAATCTCCCTCCCATGGTGCTTGAAGGCTATTAATTTCCTATGGTGTTTAATTGTTGTTTCAGGAAGGAGTGCTGAGATGTTACAGAATCATTCAAGGCATGGTGCCAATGAGTAGGCCACCAAACAATGGTAACTCCTCTGTTGCCTCTGTGCCAGAAAGTCCAATTGGGGTGTTGGATGCTACATGCATGAGCTATAAGAGTGATGACGTAACTGTTGGATCACATGCAATATGTCACCATGCCTCTCCAGCTTGCAAAAGGAGGAAGTTAAACAGATCTTCAATTTCGTAAAGAAGGATTTGGTTGCATTACTTACCTGTTTGGAATGTTTTGGTACTTCCAAAGAGGTAGTTTCTTTTAATTAGTGGGAGTTCGGTGTGGTCAGAATTTTTGATAAAATAAAACACAGTCAGATTGGAGCTTTAAGTCGCCTCAAATGTTTTGATATGAATGGAGCAGTCGAGTTAAATTGCCGAAACTATGATAAGCAGAAGGAATAGTAGTGTAAATGAGGTAGAGGTGAGTATGAGAGATACTGTATTAGAAGACCGTTTTGGGAATATGCTAAAGAGATGGAAAGCATGTATTTTGTTGCTCTTTTCCTACTTAAAAGAGTTCGAGAAACGTTTCTTTGGGGATCAAAATTGACCACCCAAGCAAAAAGAACAAAGAAAACAAAGAAAAAAAAGGAGGATGTGTGTTTCCTTAAAAATTTTATTAATTATTGACATTATTTTTGTGGCTACTTTTTGTTGTATTTCTTGTGCTTGCACTCTTAAGTTTGTTGCTTATCGGATTAGACCCTGCAAGTTACTTCATTGTGGTAGAACAGAAACCAGTTTTCTTTCTAGGTGAGAAGATATAAAAACTTCCATGAACTTAGAATCTTGTGTTTATTTGGTTAGTGTTGTAGTGTCCTCCTGGAAAGTACAAGATTCTAGCTTTAAGTTTGTAGAATGTGCGTTCACAAGGATTGATAAATTACTTTTCCTGCTGTCCCTGGTGAATTGTTCTCCTTTCTATGAACCTCACTAAAGTATCTTTTGTCATGTGAAGCAAACAAACAACAGTTGCTCCCTGATATATAATCTGTTAAGAGACCATGGCACATTTCTTTGTATAGTGTTGCAGGGCTGCTGGATATCTTGTTTGTATGAAAAAAAAAAATCTTGTTTGTTCATGCATGATATGCATGTACATAGAAACCATACCAAACAATTTTGCAGGTTTCAAGTGTCCACTCAGTTCCACTTATGTCCAATACTTCTCTTATGCCTTCCCCATAAACACATAATTTTGTTCACTTCTTGTTGGATGGATATATGATGAACGATAAGCTCTGCAGAAGATTTTCACCTTTGACAACATTTAATATCAACTTAGGTGCCTTTTTGAGTTGAACAAATCTATCTTCT
The DNA here is from genome assembly GCA_030549335.1 of Pontederia crassipes. Lineage (NCBI taxonomy): Eukaryota > Viridiplantae > Streptophyta > Magnoliopsida > Commelinales > Pontederiaceae > Pontederia > Pontederia crassipes. The sequence goes on along the minus strand of CM060184.1, from coordinate 25,276,617 downwards.
TTTTCAAGTACATACACTGGTCTGTGGCCACTTCTTCCCTTACATCACGCTTCACCCTAGCAGAGAGCAGTCAGATTATACTAGAGCGGGAACTGTTTGAAGCGCCAGTCTCAACAGCAATGGGGGACCAGATTCTTTTCAATGTTTTCAGTTATTATTGCTGTCAGAAAATCTGATGAGGATGGCATTTAGGAGGCACTGTTTCATGTATCTGATTGCCTTGCATTGCTTTGGGTAATACTGCAAGTCAAAATGCAGAGCAGGCACTTCATGAAATCGGGTACATGACAACTCTCGTGCTGCTAACAGAGAAATCATCGTTTCTTAGACATCGCCACTCTGTTCAAACTTCAAAAGGATTAAAAACTTACACAATGCGTGGCATGTTGTTGCAGCGAGATGCGCACAGCATTCATCATTTTGAAATTTACTTTGTAGCATCTGACATTCAAGTATACATGGCAACTAGCTGCACATTAAGCTTCTGTTTATTTAGATTGAGGCAAATAATAGAAAAAAATGGACAACAAATTGGCATTTGACTGAGGGGAAAAAATCTGGAATAGGTCCATTTGATGTTGGAAGGGAGCAAACTTTACAGAAGAGGCAGTCACGAGTGCCAGGTTGAGGCCTGAAGCAGAGAACAGTCTTGTCTCCCCAAAGGACCCAGTACATAAATCCCATGACTCTATTGCAAAGGGACCATGGTGCTAGATTTGGTTCAGAACCACCCACAAAGACAAACTTGTAGCCCAGAGATCCATGGGATACATGATTTGCCATGAAAGGCGAGGACCAGCACCAGCAGGGAAAATTTGATGTGCCCCTCCCTCCTTCATGCTTCATAAGCTTCCAATGAACATCCATCTCTCTCTCACACACACACAATTATTTCTGAACAAAGAGTTTGGTAAGTTATTCATGACCTATCAGTAGAGGGGGACCTCTGCAAAAGTGTGTAACCAGTTCATTTGGTGTTTAAGATTAAGAGGACTTTGGATTCACACAGTCTCGGTACTTTGTGCTATAGTTTTCCTTCATTTCTACTTATCAAGCAATTTGGCATTATTTTTAAATTAGTAAGCTATAATTGTATGAAAAAAATGCATTTTACATCACTTATATGCATAAATCAAACAAATATATGTTATTCCTAAGCTAACACTAATGTTCATAACGGAGTATGTATTAATTTGTAGAATGGATTGCACCATCCATATATGCATAAATCAAACAAATATATGATTATTATTATTTGTAGAAGGGATTGTATCATCCATATATGCATATATTTAACATTCCATGAGTAGGATTGCACTTTCCTACTACGTCAATAAATAGTCGATTCGCATAAACATTAAACTTATATATATATATATATATATGTATATATATATTCCAATATTTATATGAAATAAATTATTTGTTGACACAATATGAAGCTTAATCATAAATATTATAACTTAAATTTACGATTGCAGTTCATAATAAGAGCGGATGATTTGCATATGGATGGTACAACTCTTGATATGGATCATCACCCACATATTTAAGATTTAATGGCTAGAATTAGACTGCACATGATATTGATAAATAATCAGTTCACATATACATTTATTATTATTATTATTATTATTATTATTATTATTATTATTATTATTATTATTATTATTATTATTATTATTATTATTATTATATGTAAAATAGAAAGGACAATTTGCATTCCAAATACTACACATTTTGGGTGTTAAAAGAGGAAAAGCATGTTAAACAAGATTGGATAGCGGAATTGTGTCACGAGGTCATTAGATATTAATAGTCTCAAGTTCAATTATCAGAATTATCACTTTGACATGCTCTCATCCGAATAGTGCTAATAATCTTGTACAAACTGATGAGTCTCGACAAAAAAAAAGAGGAATGACATGTTTGATTTAGTGTATAATTCGAATCTTTCTTTACCTTATTTATCGATGATTAAGAAAAAAAATCAATCAATTCGAGAAACCTATACAAATAAAAAAAATAAAAATAAGGAGTTCGGTTACAATTAAGAATAAATTTTTAACAAATAGAAAACGACTTACTCAAAGTAGAGCCCCATCTCAAAACATTTTGAGCCCAAGTGTTAATTTTTTTCTACACATATTTTGTTATATTATTTATTCACGAGTCATCATTTCTTCTATTATATTTAGGAACTATTGTTTCATATATTTTGAAGTTTAGTGTTAAGTTTTATATTTTACTTATAATATTAAATATATTTATATTAACTTTTATTTTTATTGTTTCAATTTTAAAATATAATCTAGGCATGCGAAAAAATCATAAAAAATATAGGCTCACAAGAGGTGGACTTTTATTTTTCTAAATGATTTTAGGGTTACTTTTTTTATTTTTTTAGAAGGACCTATATGTCAAACTATATTTTAGATAAAAAATTGACCCAACCTTCGCGCCTATTATTAAACATAACAATATTATGTACTTGTAGTATGAACAACAATGCTAATACAATATAAATTACAACGAAGAATATATTAGTCCTGATAATAGTATTAGAGCTATAACTTTTAATGGACTGTGTTTGGCATGGGGATTTCAAATTTCCGTAAGTTCGTAAGAACTAATTGATTTGATAGATAAATTTACATGTGGTGATGAAAAAATATAATGATGGAAATTGAGAAGGTTGATTTGATAGATAAGTTTTAGTAGGTGTTTAGATAAAAAGTAAGAATAATGATATAATTTATCTTTTTATGAAGTATAAAATTATAGTAAATTAAAATATTATTTATTTAGTTAAAATAATTATTTATGAAACATATTTATTTTAATATTATATTTAATAATATATGAAAAATATTAAAAATTTTAATTTATGGAAAATAATATTATTATAATTTATTATTTTCATATGTTATTAATATTATAATTTATGAAAATATTTTTATTAAATTAAAATTTTATTTTATAAGCTGAATGATAATATTTTAATAAATAAAATATTAAAATTGATTATTATTTTATACAAAAATGGTTTAATAAATAATATTTAATATTAAATATAATTAATAATATTTTACTAATTAAAATATAATAAATAAGTGCAAAAAAAAAGCAAAACATGAAAAAAAAGTCATATTCTCGTTGGAAGCGAGAACTAAAAGTTCTCACTTTGCGAGAACATAGCAGCACGTGACCAGAACTTCAAAGTTCTGATCACATGCTGTGTTTGGCAAATTCTGGCCAAGTTCTCCACGCCAAACACAACCATGATGTCTACTATGATGCGTAACCTAGTTTTTATAATGACAAGTCCTTTGAGTCTACTCTACACATCACTTGTGGGCTTGTACAATCTCACTCACCACCTTAGACTATTTATCTACTCTACTTCGTAACTTGAGTTAGTAATCCAAGTAAGAAATGCAAAAAAATGCACAAAGATTTATAGTGGTTCAATCAAACTAGCCTACATCCAATTTACTAGGTTCACCTTTTTCCCACAAAGATGACCTTAACAATGAGATATAGTTAAGTGCTTCACTATAAAACACAAACTTACACTTTTGACCTTTTCAACACATCAAAAGATCTAAACCCTTAATACGCCGATCACCAACTTTCGACTACACCAATTATAACCCTTCATAGGATAAATTTCACTAAATGCCTTCAACTTTATCATCTTCTCAATTTTATTCTCCAACTTTATCATCTTCTATAACGAGATTGCCCTTTAACAATTTACTTATTTCACTGGCTGCCCTTTTTATATGTAACAATCATTGCTGTCGTTGCTGAATTTTTTATCGATCTAACGATGGTTGTCAGGTTTCCTCTTGCTCGTAGATGGGGTGGGGGCGGCATCCCCGACTCTTGCCAAGTATGAGAGGAGAGGGGAGGGTGGCGCCGCCCCACACCCTCTCTCTTCGGAGGCCTTGCTGGCGTCGGAGGAAGAGGGGGAGGGGGCGGACACCCCTCTTTTTTTATAATTTTTTATATTATTATTTTTATGGAACATAAAGAAAGAGGATCAGACTTGGATCTCGCTTATCACTCAATATTAGTGATGCGTTTAATTTGTAACAATAAAATTTGCTAGCAAGTGCACTAGTCGCTCAAGTAATATAGTAAAAATGAGTAAGAGTGTCGAACCCACGAGGAATATTATTAATTCAATATCTGGATTTATAAATTAATAAGAGAGGAAAAACATGGATTTTTGGAAAGAGGTTTTATGAAAATAAAATAAATAAAATAAGATAAAGATAAGATAGTGGTGTTGAAGTTAGGCCTTAGGATGAAAATAGATCAAGATAAATATTTGAACCATAAAAGATAAATTCAATCTTTAAAGATGGATTAGAGTCTCCCTAAAGTAATCTAACATGATTAACTTGTGGTCTCCACGACTGGCATCCCTCAATCTAATCATATAGAACTATATTAATTTAATAAGAATTAAAGTCTCCACGACTGGTACCCCCAAAATCATATTAAAATTAAGATGCATTAAATTGAATTCTCTAGACTATTAATCACTCCACAAACTGGTATAGATTAATAGACCACACAAACTTGATTCTCCACACACTAGTTATCAAATTTATGTCAATTATTAATTCTAAATAAAATCAATTATAATTAGTATAATAAATTCTGAAATTAAACACTCCACAAACTGGTATAGCCTAATTCGGAAATTTAATTAACTAATATAAAAGCATTAAACACATTTAATAATTGATCATAAAAGATTAAAACAAATAAAATGGGGTCCAAACATTTCCCTTCAATTAATAATCTCCTAAAATAATAATCCTAAAAACATGGAGTTCATCCTAGAAATTCTGGAGAGATAATAATAAAATAACAATAATAATCGAAAGAATTACACCCAAAATAGAAGTAGAGCTCTCGAATTGGGCAGACAGTCGGGCAGCCTCTCGGACTTGATCAGGGTCGCGATCAACTTCCAGCCGTCGCACCTCTCTCCTCTTGGTCGTAGCCTGCAGAGCTCACGACTCGCCGTGAAAGAAACCTGAACTTCAGAGCACGAATTGAAACGATGGATTCTTCACGTATTTATAGGGTGCGGACGGTCTTCAATTTGATCTCGGCCGTAACATCGTACGGTTAACTTTAAATTTATAAGATAAACTCGGCCAAAGATAAATCATTTTATCATTACGCCCAAAGATAAATCTTTCTTATCTCTTTACTCCCTTAGAGTCTCGGCCGTAAGGAAAATATTTTATCTTTACTCCTTTCCATTACTCCCAAAAGATAAAAATCCTTTTATCTTTACGCCCAAACAATTTTATCTTTACACCTTCATATATCAACCAAAACGGATGATTTCAATTGCCATTACCCCCTCCAAATCTCGGTCGTAAGGAATGAACTTATCTTGTTACGCCCAAAAGATAAAATCATTTTTATCTTGTTACGCCCAAAGATAAACTCGATTGATTGTTACACCATTCATCTTCATGCCATTACGCCCTCTGAATTTCGGCCGTAAGGAAAAACTTCTCCTGTTACGCCCAAAAGATAAAACATTTATCTTTACGCCTTCAAATCTTAGCCGTAACAAAGAATTAAATCTTGTTACTCCTTTTGAATCTCGGCCGTAAGAATTAATTTCTTTGAATTTCGGCCGAGATTCGAATTTTCCTGCAAAATAATTATCCAAGTTTAGTTAATCCATCCACAATTAAAATATTTAGAGAATTTAATAATTAAAATTGATAAATCCGGAATTATGATTAAAAGTGACTAAAAATAATGCATGCCATGATCAAATTATAGAAAATTTAATTAAAATAATTAACTAAAATATGTTGTATTTTGCATGCATCAAACTCCCCCAAGCTTAAAGTCTTGCTTGTCCTCAAGCAAAAATTCAAAGCAAGGCTCAAAAAAGTTCCATCATAGCCTCCACATTGTCAACTGACTAATTTTCTCACATAGTACTTCTGCACACCTACTACTCAGCATCTTATCATTTTCCATGTACTTAGCTTCATAGAGGTTCTGAATGCTACACAATTTTAAACAAACTCAAATTCAGCCTTGCAGAAAAATAAATTGTCTGTCAAATAATAGCATTAATATTGAACACATAAGTACTAATTGAGCTTAAAATTTTTTCTTTTTCTTTTCATTTTTCAACTTTATTTTTAATCATTTATAAGTTCTAATCTTCAAGCAGGATTGCACAAGGAAGTCCATGTAGCGGGCTTTAGACTGATGACTCCCAGACCAGAAGACCTTAGGGCACCAGGTGATAAAGCACCCCTCGAGTTTACTTGCCCGAACAACCAAGGTTCTGAATGAAGAGTTCGAACTTAGTCATGATTCAGTACTCCTGTGCTTCTCCATATTCCACAAGATGGTCCATGTAGCAGGTTTTCGATCGACGGATCCCAGAGCAGTTGCCCTTAGGTCGCCAGGCATGAACCCCTACGGATCTAATTACCCGAACACACCTTGGTTCCGGATAACACTTTTGTACCTACACATAACTTTATTCAACTTTTTTTTTATTTAACATAATTATTTGTTGGGGTTTAACTAACCCTTCTTTTTTTATAAGCTCAAAAAGTGCTTGATATGATCAATAAGAAGGCTACTACTATCAAGACTTAAAAGAAATAAAAAGGCATGAATATGATTTTGTCGTCTAGTCATTCATAATTCTACTTAGCATAGGCACATAGTCCATAAGTTTGATACTAAAATAGCAGGTGATAAGAAAGAAAAGTATTCAAATTTCATCAATTAACAACATGTCTTTGAACTTCTACTAAAAGATAATTAACACAGTAAGACAAGAGTTTGTTAGATGGTAGCAAAAATAAATGCATGCAATGGTATTTTTTTAGAAAATTTTCAAAATTTTCAATTTTAGATTTTTTTATAAAAAGATGCAAACATAAGCAAATAAACATAAAAAAAAATATGCAATGCGTGAAATGCAAACTCCCCCAAGCTTGAACTAGACACTGTCCTCAGTGTTAGGCCAGCAAGGGAAAGAGTAAAGATAATATGGAACAACTATAGAAATGAAAATAAAGAAAAGGGAAAAGATACAACCGGATTTATTGTCGGTGGAGAGATGCTCGGCCTTATATATATCGATGAAGGTGACGGCCGCAATTGGTCTCGGCCGATAATGGATGGATCTCGGCCGTAAAAACTTGGCCGCAAATTTTTGTTGATGAAGATCTCAGCCGTGCAATCTCGGCCGTAAGAAACTGGTCGTAATGGTGAAACTTCGGCCGTAACGAATAGGTGGTGGCACTTTGGGCGTAAGGAAGCGGTGGTGACGATGTCGGTTCTTCGGCCGTAAAATGAAATCGGCGTGGAAGCTTGGCCGTAACGCACAGGGCGTAATGGTGAGACTTCGGCCGTAAGGAGTACAGGTGGCATGGAACTTTGGGCGTAAGGATCGGTGGTTGGCGTTGAGGCTTCGGCCGTAAGGAACAGAGGCTCGGCCGTAATGGCTTTTCGTTCGTCCGTAAGTCGATGAAGAACCTCGGCCGTAAAAAGTAAAGCTCGGCCGAAGATTTAGATCTGCAAAGATGTGGAAGGGGTCAAAATTTATAGATGAAACTTCGGGCGTAAACTTACCTTTCCAACGTGAAGGGTCATGTCGTAAGAGCTTGGCCGATTGTCCGAGGTCTCTCCTTCCGCAGATGACTCAACAAAATAAAACTATTATCACAAAATAAATAAAAAGGATAAAAATAGTTCTGATTTATAGTCGTCAGCTTGACTTAGTTCTGATGAAAATTTCACACATCATAGAGAGTGATCATAGAAAGGTTATGATAATAAGTGCCACCATGATAAAGTTTCAATCTATGTCCATTCACTTTGAGTCTTTGTTTTTTGTCTAATGATTCAATCTCAAAAGTTCCATAGGGTGAACAATTAATTATAACATAAGGTCCGGTCCATCTTGATTTAAGTTTTCCAGGAAATAATCTGAGTTTGCTATTATAAAGAAGTACTTGTTGACCAGGTAAAAATTCTTTATGTTTGATATGCAGGTCATGTAAATTTTTTGTGCGTTCTTTATATAGCTTACTGTTTTCGTATGCATATTGTCTAAATTCATCAAGCTCATTTAATTGTAATAACCTTTCAGATTGTGATGATTTTAGATTCATATTTAAAAAATTTTATTGCCCAATAAGCCCTGTGTTCTAGTTCTACAGGAAGGTGACATGCTTTTCTAAAAACTAATTTATAAGGAGAAGTACCTATGGGTGTTTTAAAAGCAGTCCTATATGCCCAGAGTGCATCATCTAATTTCAAAGACCAGTCTTTCCTAGATGAAATTTCCACTTGTCCACAAGATTGGGCATGATATGGTGTACTCAAAAAATGTTTGACTCCAAATCTATTAAGAAGAGTTGACATTATTTTATTGCAGAAATGTGTTCCATTGTCACTTATGATAGGTCCTAGGTGTTCCAAATCGAGTAAAAATATTTTTTCTTAGAAAGTTGGCAACTACCTTGGCCTCATTTGTTGGTGTGGCTACAGCTTCTACCCATTTGGAAACATAATCAACCGCCACTAAGATGTATTGATTGTTAAAGGATTTAGAGAATGGTCCCATAAAGTCAATGCCCCAAACATCAAAAATATCACACTGTAAAATATTTGTGAGAGGCATTTCATCTCGACGAGAAATATTACCTGTCCTTTGACATTTGTCACAATACTTACAGTAGTTTCTTGCATCTCTGTAAATGGTTGGCCAATATAGTCCACATTCAAGTACTTTAGCTGCTGTTCGATTGGGTCCAAAGTGACCTCCAGCTTGTCCATCGTGGCAATGACTTAGGATATTATCAATCTCATCTTCGTGAACACATCTTCGAACTATTTGATCTGCACATAATCGAAAAAGGTAAGGATCTTCCCAGTGATAATTCTTAACATCAGATAAGAATTTCCTTTTTTGATGAGTGGTCATGCCCTTTGGAATGTAATGTCCTGCAAGGTAATTAGCAAAATCAGCGAACCATGGTGTAGTGTCAGAAATTTGAAAAATTGTAGAGATAGAAAAAAGTTTCTCGTCTGGGAATTCTTCAAGTATGTCTGTGACTTCTCTTGGAGATGGCTCCAACCGAGATAGGTGATCAGCTAATAAGTTCTCAGTCCCTTTTTTGTCTTTTATTTCCACATCGAACTCTTGCAAAAGTAGTATCCATCGGATTAGTCTAGGTTTGGCATCTTGTTTGCTCATCAAGTGCTTGATGGCTGCATGATCTGTGTATACAATAATTTTTGAACAAATTAGATATGATCTAAACTTGTCAAAAGCAAAAATAATAGCAAGAAACTCCTTCTCTGTTGTTGCATAATTTAGTTGGGCAGCATTCAATGTTCGGCTTGCATAATATATGACATGAAATGTTTTATCCTTTCTTTGCCCCAACACAGCTCCAATAGCACCATCACTCGCGTCACACATCATCTCGAATGGTAAAGACCAGTCTGGTGCAACAATAACAGGTGCAAAAATTAGCATTTCCTTTAATAAATTAAAGGCAGCAAGACAATCTGAATTAAAATCAAATTTTGTGTTCTTAGCAAGAAGATTAGTTAAGGGTTTAGCCATTTTTGAAAAATCTTTGATAAAACGGCAATAAAATCCTGCATGCCCAAGGAAGCTTCGAATGCCCTTCACATTGGTTGGAGGAGGCAGATTTGCAATAACATCTATCTTGGCCTTATCCACTTCAATTCCTTTTTCTGAAATTTTGTGGCCAAGAACTATACCCTCCTTAACCATGAAGTGACATTTCTCCCAGTTAAGGATCAAATTCGTTTCTTCACATCTCTGCAAAACTAGAGATACGTTATCCAAACAATTATTAAAAGAGCTACCAAAAAGTGTAAAATCATCCATGAAAACTTCGAGTATCTTCTCATTCATATCTGCAAAGATTGACATCATGCATCTTTGGAATGTTGCTGGAGCGTTGCATAGACCAAATGGCATCCTTCTATAGGCAAACGTTCCATATGGACATGTGAACGTTGTCTTTTCTTGATCCTCAGGTGCTACTGCTATTTGATTGTATCCAGAATAGCCATCTAGAAAACAATAAAAGCTATGACCTGCAACACGCTCCAACATTTGGTCAATAAAAGGTAATGGAAAATGATCTTTGCGGGTAGCATCATTAAGCTTCCTATAGTCTATACAGACTCTCCAACCTGTAATTATTCTTTGAGGAACTAATTCATTATTTTTGTTACTTACCACGGTGATTCCTCCTTTCTTAGGAACTACCTGCACAGGACTTATCCATGAACTATCAGAAATGGCATATATAATACCTGCATCAAGGAGTTTGATGACCTCCTTTCTTACAACTTCCTTTAAAGTTGGGTTGAGCCTTCTTTGATATTGAGCAATTGGTTTGGCATTGTCCTCCATCAAAATCTTGTGCATGCAAATTGTAGGAGAGATTCCCCTGATATCTGAAATAGACCAAGCAATTGCTTTCTTGTGATGCCTTAATACTTCCAGAAGTTTATTCTCCATATCATCTGTCAAGTCAGCAGATATGATAACTGGGTAAGTGTTATTTTCAAGAAAAACATATCTTAAATGAGATGGAAGTTCTTTAAGTTCGAATTTTGGAGGACAATCCAATTTTTCAATTTCGTCCTCGAATGTCTCTGTTGTTATTGGCACATTATCCTCTCCCACAATTTCTCTAGAATCCTCCATCATTTCCAAAGCTTCCTTAGCATATGGATTCGAAACAAAATCTGCAACAATATCAATAAAAGCATCAGTCGTGTCATCTTCTATAGAATCAATAGCATAACAGGATGAGTGATCAAAATGTTGTTTGAGAGAATTTTTTATATTGAAAGTGATGTCTTCGTTGTTGACGCGAAGTGTGAGCATCCCTTGTTGAACATCTATGAGTGCGTTTCCTGTTGCTAGGAATGGTCTCCCGAGGATGATGGGGGTTTTTTCATCTGCCTTCATATCCAGAACAATAAAATCTGCAGGAAAAACAAATTTATCAACCTTTACCAAAACATCTCTTAATATTCCTCGGGGTCTCTTGCATGAAGAATCTGCAAATTGAAGAGTAATGCTTGTTTCTTCTAGTTCTCCATAACCTAGCTGCACAAATATAGAGTAAGGCATTAAACTTATACTAGCACCAAGATCACATAAAGCTTGTGCACAAAAGAATTTTCCTATAGTGCAAGGTATGGTGAAGGTTCCCGGATCCTTCATTTTTTTAGGTATATCTCGATCATAAATGGAACTACACTCCGATGTCAACATTACTCTCCCAGTGGTTTCAAACTTTCTTTTTGAGGATAATATATCCTTCATGAATTTAGCATAGCTCGGCATCATCTGTAAAGCTTCATGAAAAGAAATATTAATAGATAATTGCTTCAGAATATCAAGAAAGCGAGAAAATTGCTTATCTAGTTGTTCTTTGCGAAATTTCTGTGGATAGGGCAGATCCTTTATGTTGGTATTTTTTGAATTGTCAGTTTCTCTTTTCTTCAGATTGATCTGATCTTGTGTCTTTGATGCTTCAGTTTCTTCTTTGTGATCAATTACTCTTGGCGGGGAATCTGATCTCAGACTTCTCAATTGTTTCCCACTTCTAAGAGTCACAGCTTTGGTCTCTTCTTTAGGATTTTTCTCTGTATTGCTTGGAAGAGTCCCTGGTGCACGTCCTGCCATCATATTGGCCATTTGCCCTATTTGCATTTCTAAATTCCTGATTGTAGCATCTTGATTGTTTGCCCTTGTTTCCATTGTCTTCTGCATGGTTTGCATAGTGTCAATGACTCTTGCCATAATTTCTTCCATAGGATTAGTCGATTGTTGGACATGAGCTTCTTGTTGCTTTCTCAAAAGTGTATAATTTTGTCGATGAGCTTGATTCTGAAATTTCTCAAAAACTTGTCCTTGATTTGTCCTGTAAGGAAACTTCTGATTGTTCCTCCAACCATAGTCATTATTCCTGAAAAATGGATTGGAGACAAAGTTAGCATTTTCAATATGATCAGGATTAGAAATGTTACCTTGTGGACAATAATTGCTCGCATGTCCTCCTCCACAGTTATTGCACACCATTAATGACATCATCTGCTCAAATTTTTGATTAAGTGCCTCCAGCTGAGTCACTACTTCAGAAGAATTTTTACTTTCTGTAGCATGCACATCATGAGTTCGGCGAGATGGTCTCCTTTCTTGGCTCGACTTGAGGGCTACAGCTTCAATTATATCTTGTATCTCACTAGGACGTTTAGATCCCAGTACTGTCCCTCCTGCTGATTGATCGAGCTTATCTTGATCTGCATATCGTAATCCATGGTAGAAATCTTCCATTACTTGTCACTTTGGAATTCTATTATCAAGAACTCTGGCCAGCAGTTCCTTATATCGTTCCCAGGCTTCATATAACGTCTCGTTATCATCTTGAACAAATGCCCTCAATTCTCTTCGATATTTGCCTGCCTTTTGTGGTGGACAATATTTTCCAACAAACTTTTCTACCAGCTCCAACCAAGAATGAATCGATCCTGCAGGCAAAGTTTTAAACCAAGTGGAAGCTTTGTCACGTAAAGATTGAGGGAATAATAATAAACGAATAACTTCAGAAGAAACATTATTATTTCTAAAGGTGCTCAGAGTGGCAAGAAATTTATCAAGGTGATCGTGAGGGTCTTCATGAAATCCTCCTCCAAATTGGGATGCTTGTATCATCCTCACGATTGCGGGATTTATCTCAAAATTATTTGCGTTAATATCAGGCAGCACGATGCATGATTCTCGGTCACTGTATCTGGCCGAGACATATTCTCTCATAGAAAGTTCTGCTTCATCTTCTCGCCGATTATTATATGGTGGAACCAGTTCATTCTGTTGCTCCAGTCTCTGATTGTCGCGTGCTTGTTCCGCCATTTTTCTTATATTTCTTCGTAATCGACGATAGGTTCTTTCAATCTCAGGATCAAATTCCAACAGTGGATTTGAACTTCTAGTGCGCTTATCAGAAGATTCCAGGATTGATTGTGATTTAATTTTCAATTAGTACCTGCAACAACCAATTTTCAGTAAGATAAAAGAATAAAATAAAATATATACAAGAAGAAAGAAATTCAGATAATAGGTCACGAAAGATGAGTTTTTTACAAATAAAGTCTTTCGGCATGATAGAATTTGAAAATTCGTCATTAAAATTAATTTTCGAGAGGAACTTTTCAGAAATTCTTCAAACCAATACGAATACCAAAAATTAATATCGACCGAAAGAATTTATGATGATGTAAGAAATCGCACAAAATAAGTCCGAACTAATTTGCGATCATAGAGTTAATAATCAGACATAATCAAAAATTATTTTCAGAAAAGAAATAAGATTGATCGGCCGTAATAAGGGTTTACGATCGTAATTAATCCGAGGCTCGTTCGTCCGTAAAAATCGTAAAACAGTGTTGAAAGGGATTCAACGTGAAGGCGTAAAAATTAGCATGGTGATGAATTATCTCGGCCGAAAAAATTGAATGAAATGTTGTCAAATGAATCATTACGGCCGACAAAGAATATAGTTCATATCGGCCGTAAAACAATGAGAGGTAAGACAACAACACATATAAATCGTCCGAAAAGGAGTAAAATCCATGTCGAATAATCCATTACGGCCGAGACAAACTAAATCGCTTCGGCCAAAACAAAGTCAAATCAAAAGTTCAAACTATTATAATGTTACGGCCGAGAAAAAAAAATCACAAATAAATTGGGGTCGTAAGATGGCGTAAAAAACAAATGTTCAGAAATTTTACGGCCGTAAAACCATGAGATTAATTCTCGACCGTAAAAATGAAACATGAGATCATTTCAGCCGTAAAAAGATTAAATCGTCAATTAAGATGAGGTCACTTCGGCCGAGATGATGTCAACACGAGGCCGTAAAGAAAAATAGGGTTTCGGCCGAAATAATTTCGAATAAAACTCAAATGTCGAAAATTGAATCATTACGGCCGAAAATGAATTAAGCAATTCCTTACGGTCGTAAAACTACGAAATCAGATCAAATCCATATGAAAAGTTCAAACAAAAATGTTACGGCCGAGAATGAAAACTGATTCGAATAGGGCGTAAAAATTTAAACCATCGATAAACCGGGCGTAACAAGTCAAATCAATATCCATTACTCATGGCGTAAAAATAACGTTCGGATAAAAATATTACGGTCGTAAAGATTGAAAGTTTAGAATTCAGAAATTATTCATTGCGAGGCCGTAAAATTAATAAAGCTGACTCATCAAATTAAAGTCGTAAATCCATAAGTCGAGTCGACAGTGTAATTTGGAAAAATCCAATCGGCGTCGGATTTTAAACCGAAAGTAGATAAATAAAAAAAATTATCGTGACCTTTATCTGCAAAAGGAAAAAAAATAGATTATTCAGAAAAATAATTAAAACAATTAATACATATGCACAGAGAATTATTTACAATTTATTTACATCTCCTAATAATTCATAAATATCAGAAATTAATTAATAAAATATTCCCCGGCAACGGCGCCAAAAACTTGATGCGTTTAATTTGTAACAATAAAATTTGCTAGCAAGTGCACTAGTCGCTCAAGTAATATAGTAAAAAGGAGTAAGAGTGTCGAACCCACGAGGAATATTATTAATTCAATATCTGGATTTATAAATTAATAAGAGAGGAAAAACATGGATTTTTGGAAAGAGGTTTTATGAAAATAAAATAAATAAAATAAGATAAAGATAAGATAGTGGTGTTGAAGTTAGGCCTTAGGATGAAAATAGATCAAGATAAATATTTGAACCATAAAAGATAAATTCAATCTTTAAAGATGGATTAGAGTCTCCCTAAAGTAATCTAACATGATTAACTTGTGGTCTCCACGACTGGCATCCCTCAATCTAATCATATAGAACTATCTTAATTTAATAAGAATTGAAGTCTCCACGACTGGTACCCCCAAAATCATATTAAAATTAAGATGCATTAAATTGAATTCTCTAGACTATTAATCACTCCACAAACTGGTATAGATTAATAGACCACACAAACTTGATTCTCCACACACTAGTTATCAAATTTATGTCAATTATTAATTCTAAATAAAATCAATTATAATTAGTATAATAAATTCTGAAATTAAACACTCCACAAACTGGTATAGCCTAATTCGGAAATTTAATTAACTAATATAAAAGCATTAAACACATTTAATAATTGATCAGAAAAGATTAAAACAAATAAAATGGGGTCCAAACATTTCCCTTCAATTAATAATCTCCTAAAATAATAATCCTAAAAACATGGAGTTCATCCTAGAAATTCTGGAGAGATAATAATAAAATAACAATAATAATCGAAAGAATTACACCCAAAATAGAAGTAGAGCTCTCGAATTGGGCAGACAGTCGGGCAGCCTCTCGGACTTGATCAGGGTCGCGATCAACTTCCAGCCGTCGCACCTCTCTCCTCTTGGTCGTAGCCTGCAGAGCTCACGACTCGCCGTGAAAGAAACCTGAACTTCAGAGCACGAATTGAAACGATGGATTCTTCACGTATTTATAGGGTGCGGACGGCCTTCAATTTGATCTCGGCCGTAACATCGTACGGTTAACTTTAAATTTATAAGATAAACTCGGCCAAAGATAAATCATTTTATCATTACGTCCAAAGATAAATCTTTCTTATCTCTTTACTCCCTTAGAGTCTCGGCCGTAAGGAAAATATTTTATCTTTACTCCTTTCCATTACTCCCAAAAGATAAAAATCCTTTTATCTTTACGCCCAAACAATTTTATCTTTACACCTTCATATATCGGCCAAAACGGATGATTTCAATTGCCATTACCCCCTCCAAATCTCGGCCGTAAGGAATGAACTTATCTTGTTACGCCCAAAAGATAAAATCATTTTTATCTTGTTACGCCCAAAGATAAACTCGATTGATTGTTACACCCTTCATCTTCATGCCATTACGCCCTCCGAATTTCGGCCGTAAGGAAAAACTTCTCCTGTTACGCCCAAAAGATAAAAACATTTATCTTTACGCCTTCAAATCTTAGCCGTAACAAAGAATTAAATCTTGTTACTCCTTTTGAATCTCGGCCGTAAGAATTAATTTCTTTGAATTTCGGCCGAGATTCGAATTTTCCTGCAAAATAATTATCCAAGTTTAGTTAATCCATCCACAATTAAAATATTTAGAGAATTTAATAATTAAAATTGATAAATATGGAATTATGATTAAAAGTGACTAAAAATGATGCATGCCATGATCAAATTATAGAAAATTTAATTAAAATAATTAACTAAAATATGTTGTATTTTGCATGCATCAATTAGAATATTAGAAAGGGCAGAGGGGTGTGGATGAGTTTCTCACGTCAGCCAAATGGCATAGGTGGAAGAGAGAGAAGTGTTGCGCATGGCTGCCATGTCAGGCAACCTGAAAATCGACGATCATAAGTAAGAAGGGCAATTAGTGAAATAAGTCAATAGCTAAATGATAGTCTAATTACAAAGTATAATTCAAGAATAACATTGGAAAAATATTTAAAGTTAGAGAGTATTTAGTGAAATTGAAGCTCCAAGCATATGCTTGGCTCTATAACCCTTCAGAGGCACTCTTCTCTTTTTGAAGGGTTAGATCACCGCACATTCTATAACAACTAACAATGAAATTGTTGATCTCTTGTCTCACCATCGTGTTCACACCCATATGTAGAAATCTCAAATGAAAAAAGTTTCTTCTTCAAACTTGTTTGTGATATTTATAGCTCTACAATAATGTATCTATAGGAAGATTTGCACATTGTCATGTCGAATTTCCTTTCTACAACACATCCTTTTCATGGTTAGTATGGTTGCCCATTTTTTCAAGGTTTGTAGATCTAATGATTTGTACTTTTGATATGTTGTTAGTCTATTTTAATCTAAGCCAAATTCTTTCTACGATTATATTAGGCTTTTAGTTATGATAGAACTATTGTCCCTTATTCCATAAATAAAAGGGCATAGGGAGCGAGTTTAATGATTTCCATCTTAAGGGTCCGTAAGAAAAAAAATGAGAAGAGAATGACACTTAAATAGAACGAGAATAGAGGACTTTTTCATTTCATGTTCTTCCTTGGATAACTTGCTTTTCCTTATATTTCAATTTAATCATGTCTTTGATCAACAATATAAGCCCATGAAGACCTTGTCCGTGAGTGTAGCTCGAAGTGAAGAATCACCTAAAATTTTTGTGTGTTATTTACTTTTTCTACGCAATCTTTTGTCTCCTCTACTATTCTATTTTTCCTCTCTTATTCTATGAACTATCGTACAATAAGTTATCATCATTAATTCGCATTAGTTGGTATCAATTGTTCTACTTTGATACTCATGTTTTATCAATTGATATTGGAGTCAAGGTTTATGTTGAATTAGTATGTTAATAGTACAATCCAAGATGATTATGAAGAACACAATTAAGTTTGAAATTCCTCATTTTGATGAAATAAATTTTGCAATGTGAAAATTAAAATAAACATAGTGCTACTTTCCAGCCTGTTTGGATGAAGGCTCATTAAGAAAAAAGGAAGAAAATGAGAGGAAGATAAAGGGAGGGAAGGGAAGGGAAGGGAAGGGAAGAGAATTCTTACACCCTAATTTGAGGTTGAAAGAAAATAGCACAAATAGAGGAGAAATGAGGAAAAACAATGAAGATTCCCCTCCATTCCCCTCTATTAAGATTTTATTCAAAAAGAGGAAATTTGTTTTTGCCTTCCCCTTCCCTCTTTACCCTCCTTTCACCTCAATTCAAGTAGAGTGTTAGTTATGACTATGATGTCGCTCTTTTAAGCAAGAAAAAAAGTTGCCATGGATGATAGATAAAAATTTATTGAAATATGATTGAATTAGCTTATATAAATATTTTCCTGACTTTGGATTGGCTAACAATATATTTTTTTATGATGACAAGTTAATGCAATGAATGACAATGCATCAACTCATGCCTAAATATTTTCAATTCGACAATTAATAAATTAGTAGTCTTTGGTGTCAAAATTAATGATGAAAAAAATGCCAGCCTCTTTTTTCCTATCTCATAATAGTGGGACAACCTTATTATGAGTATGTCATATTGCCATTCTTGACATAGACTCGGTGAAAGCCTCCCATCTTATAAAAGAATGAAGAGAAAATCTAAGAGTGTTCACCTAGTGATGCGATATATTGCGAGGTAGGTTTATGAATGAAAATAAGAGTTAATTCTTTAAACATTCCCTCAACTATAGCGATTTTCTGCATCTGTTCCTAATATATGAAGTTATCGTAGCGCCCCTTAAACTATGCTGCGATTTTCACTTTAGTTCATCTGTCATATTCTGTTAAATTTTTCATTATTTTTATTTTTTAAATTTCTTAAATGAACAAATTGCCCTCAACAAAAAAAGAAAAATGGACATTTATTTCAAATCGTAGGAGGATAGCTCACTCATTTAATAAATAAAAAAAATAAAAAATAATGAAAAAGTTAACAAAATATGACGGATGGACTAAAGAGAAAATTCTGACATAGTTTAGGGGCGATACGGTAAATTTATATATTAGGAGCAAACCCGAAAAATCATTATAGTTCAAGGGAAGTTTAAGAAATTAACCCTAAAAATAATGAAGAGAAATTCATATTTAAATCCAAGTTAAATGAAAAGAAGAAAGTAAATTTTAGATATGGTGATTTTTCACATGTCTCCTTAAAAGAAGTGATTTCACACTTACACGTCTCACTACAAGAAATGATTAAAAAATAGAGACGCGAAGTCAATGCCAACAGAGTTGAAACAATGACATCGTAGGGTAAAAAAGGAACAACACTATTTTTCACGCTATACACACCTTTTAGTCTCTTCACATATTATTCTATATCATACCTTATTAATAAATATGCTCATAAATATTTTGATCACTTTATTTGAGCCTTAATATATTTTGACAATCCTTAACTGTATAGTTATATTCATATTAAACCTAATGTTGAAGTATGTTTCAACATGACGTCGCTATTATGACACTAATGTGACACTAATCATTTAAAAATATAAATATACACATTTCCTATACTAAACTTTAATTAATAAATTAATTGAATATTAATTATAATTATATTCATAATTATGAATACAAATGCATATATATATATATATATATATAAGATAAAGTTATCCTCCATATACGTTAATATCAAAATTCTCGCCTTCTTATAATTTTGCCCCCATTGCTTGGCAGCTTCCTCACCGGTCACCTACTGTTCTCCTAAGGCTTCTTTTAAAATCTTCGTAATAGTGACTGTCCAAATGAGTGTGACCTCTAAATAATGGGAATTATTTTTTATTCTTTTATTCATATAAAAAAATTAAAGACAACTATTTGTAATAAAAGAATGTTGTATTGTCCCAAAGATCTGGCTAAAATTGTATATGAGCTTTAATAGAGTTTGAAGGCCCGCATCTAAACTTCTTTTTTACTTTTTATTCTACACCAAAGTTAATTATATGAATCAACGACCATCATGCGTCAGGATTTAAAACCAGGTATATGCCAATTTATGATTAGGATCCGATTAGATTAAGATTCAATCATTACAAATCATATTAGCATCTAATATTTATCCAACCACTCCGAACACTATTAAAAAGAAACTTTCTTGTTGCGATAAACTTTCTTGGGTCATTGGGTTGGTGGAGAAGTTGATTTTTTTTTGTTTTAAAGGAAAGATAGGATTAGATTAGCCAACAACGTCACTACACAAAAAGTGGAGAAAGCTCGGAGGAGGGATATCCTCCCAAAATTGATCGGCAAGCGATCTTCTACCAAAAGATGCTAAAGAATCCGATTCTACGTTTGCTAACCGGGATACATGTCTACAATTAAAGTGTGGAAACATTGAGCGACAGGTTGTGATATCATTGAATATGTTCTTAAGGTGCCACAAATAGGGAGACTTGTTGGAGATAATGCCGACTGCAAGTTGAGAATCCATCTCAAGGAGAATATGCATGATACCCCGACGGAGACAGTGCCTTCCAAGGTTGAATGAAAATGGTTATATAATGCCCCTGCACAGATAAACCCAGTGTTAGAAACTCTGACTATGAAGCCTGCTCCCTGACTCAGAGTTGTTTAGAAATGCGCCATCCGAGTTTAGTTTGAACTAGGAGTGGGGTGGAGGTTCCCAACGAATGGTTCGTGGAGGAAGTCCCCTAAGAAATATAGGGTATTTGTAACTCGTAATAAGAGGCTTTAACTCGCGACCAGACCACGACAACGATTGCTTGATTGGAGTTAAAATGGGCATCATTCCTCATCTTTCATATTCCCCATAGAGATAGAGCAAAAAGGGTGAGAAAACGAGGGGTATGATCGTGGAGATCACATCCCTCCTTAATCCAGTCCCCCTCCTTCCATGTTGGAATAAATTTGAAATAGTAATCAGTATGTGATTGAAACAGATTCCAGATTTGGAAAGCCATAAGACAGTCAAAGAAAAGATGAATGTTAGTTTCAAAGCTAATACCACAGAGAGGGTGATGCATGCAAAATATAACATATTTTAGATTATTATTTTAATTAAATTTTCTGTAATTTGATCATGGCATGCATCATTTTTAGTCACTTTTAATCGTAATTCTGGATTTATCAATTTTAATTATTAAATTCTCTGAATATTTTAATTGTGGATGGATTAACTAAATTTTTATAATTATTTTGCAGGAAAAATCGAGATTTAAATGGATTGCGCTGTATCGACCGAAATTTCGAAGAATTTATCATTACGGCCGATATTAGGATGAAGAATTCATCATTACGGTCGAGATTTGGCTTTACACCCAAGTCATTTTGGGCGAGATTCAAAAGGAGTAACAATTAAGTGATTTTATCTTTTGGGCGTAACAAGATTTAATTCTTTGTTACGGCTAAGAATTGAAGGAGTAAAGATAAATGATTTTATCTTTTGGGCGTAACAAGATTAAATTCTTCATTACGACCGAAATTCGAAGGGAGTAAAAAGGTTTATCTCTTTGGGAGTAAAGATAAAATAAATTCTTACGGCCGAGATTTGGAGGGGGTAATGGCAATGAAATAATTTCCTTACGGCCGAGACTCTAAGGGAGTAAAGATAAAAAGGATTTATCTTTGGGCGTAATGATAAAAGGATTTATCTTTGGCCGAGTTTATCTTATAATTTTAAAGTCAACCGTACGATGTTACGGCCGAGATCAAATTGAAGGCCGTCCACACCCTATAAATACGTGAAGAATCCATCGTTTCAATTCGTGCTCTGAAGTTCAGGTTTTCTTCCACAGAGAGTCGTGAGCTCTGCAGGCTACGACCAAGAGGAGAGAGGTGCGACGGTTGGAAGTTGATCGCGACCCTGATCAAGTCCGAGAGGCTGCCCGACTGTCTGCCCGTGATCCGAAGCTTCGATTTTTGTCTATTTGGGTGTAATTCTTCCAATTATTATTACTTTGTTATTATCTCTCCAGAATTTCTAGGATGAACTCCATATTTTTATTTATTTTATTTTAGGAGATTATTATTGAAGGGAAACTATTTGACCCTATATTATTTGTTTTAATCTTTTCTGATCAATTAATTAATTGTGCTTAATGCTTTTAATTTAATTATTTGTATTTCTGAGTTGAGTACTTACCAGTTTGTGGATTATTTAATTTCAGAATTCATTAATTAAATTAATTGATTTTATGTGAAATTAATAATTGACATAAATTTGATAACTAGTGTGTGGAGAATCAAGTTTATGTGGTCTGTTAATCTAACCAATTTGTGGAGTGATTAATAGTCTAGGATTTTCATATTAATGCATCTTAATTTCAATCTTATCTGACGAATACCAGTTTGTGGGACTTTAGGTTTGATTAAATTTAAGATAGTTTGATTTACCGGATTAAATAGCAGAATTATCAGTTTGTGGACTCTGTGATGTTAATCTTGTAAATTAATAACTTGGAAAAATTACTAATCCATCTTTAAAGATTAAATTTATCTTTTATGGTTCAAATATTTATCCTGATCTATTTTCATCCTAAGGCCTAACTTCAACACCACTATATTATCTTTATCTTATTTTCTTTATTTTATTTCATAAAATCTCTTTTCAAAATACATGTTTTTCCTCTCTTATTAATTTATAAATCCAGATATTGAATTAATAATATTCCTCGTGGGTTCGACACTCTTACTCCTATTACTATATTACTTGAGCGACTAGTGCACTTGCTAGCAAATTTTATTGTTACAAATTATATCGCATCAAGTTTTTGGCGCCGTTGCCGGGGAATATTTTATTAATTAATTTTTTATTTTTATGAATTATTAGGAGATGTAAACAAATTGTAAATAATTCTCTGTGCATATGTATTAATTGTTTTAATTATTTTTGTGAATAAACTGACATTTTTTCTTTTGCAGATAAAGGTCACCATAATTTTTTTATTTGTCTACTTTAGGTTTAAAATCCGACGCCGATTGGATTTTTCCAAATTACACTGTCGACTTATGGATTTACGACTTTAATTTGATGTGTCGGTTTTATTAATTTTACGGCCTCACAATGAATGAATTTTGAATTCTAAACTTTCAATCTTTACGGCCGTAATATTTTTATCCGAACGTTGTTTTACGCCATGAGTAATGGATATTGATTTGACCTTGTTACGCCCGGTTTATCGATGGTTTAAATTTTTTACGCCCTATTCGAATCAATTTTCATTCTCGGCCGTAACATTTTAATTGTTTGAACTTTTCATATGGATTTGATCTGATTTCATTGTTTTACGACCGTAAAGAATCTTCTTAATTCACTTTCGGCCGTAATGATTCAATTTTTTTATTTCGGCCGAAACCCTATTTTTCTTTACGGCCTCGTGTTAACATCATCTCGGCCGATGTGATCTAGTCTTAATTGATAATTTAATCTTTTTTACGGCCGAGAATGATCTCATGATTTTACGGTCGTAAAATTTCTGAACATTTGTTTTTACGCCATATTACGACCTTTTCGGCCAATTTATTTGTGATTTTTTCTTTCTCGGCCATTAACGATCACGTTCGACTTAATTCTCATTGTTTTACGTCCGATATGAATTATCCTCTTCCTCGGCCGTAATGAGTCATTTTGTCGACGTTTCGTCCGATTTTTATTTCGGCCGAAACCCTGTTCTGTTTTACGACCAAGGTTGTCAACCTCAGTTCTTTACGCCTATGATTTTATATGTGAGGAGTTGATTGCCGAAATGATTCATCGCTGTGTTAATTTTTACGACGTTGGTTCGATCATAAGCCAACAAGTTTTTACGCCTTCACGTTGAACCCCTATCAACACTGTTTTATGATTTTTATGGACGAACGAGCCTTGGATTACTAATTTAATTTCGACAGTAAATCTATTTCTGTATTGCGGCCGATCAATCTTATTTCCTCTCTGAAAATAATTTTTGATTATGTATGATTATTAACTTTACTGCCGCAAATTAGTTCGGACTTATTTTGTGCGGTTTGTTACATCATCATAAATTCTTTTGGTCGATATTAATATTTGGTATTCATATTGGTTTGAAGAATTTCTGAAAACTTCCTCTCGAAAATTAATTTTAATAACGAATTTTCAAATTCTATCGTGCCGAAAGATTTTATTTGTTAAAAACTCATTTTTCGTGACCTATTATCTAAATTTCTTTCTTCTTGTATATATTTTATTCTTTTATCTTACTGAAAGTTGGTTATTGCAGGTACTAATTGAAAATTAAATCACAACCAATCCTGGAATCTTCTGATAAGCGCACTAGAAGTTCAAATCCACTATTGGAATTTGATCCTGAAATTGAAAGAACCTATCGTCGATTACGAAGAAATATAAGAAAAATGGCGGAACAAGCACGCGACAATCAGAGACTGGAGCAACATAATGAACTGGTTCCACCATATAATAATCGGCGAGAAGATGAAGCAGAACTTTCTATGAGAGAATATGTCTCGGCCAGATACAGTGATCGAGAATCATGCATCGTGCTGCCTGATATTAACGCAAATAATTTTGAGATAAATCCCGCAATCGTGAGGATGATACAAGCATCCCAATTTGGAGGAGGATTTCATGAAGACCCTCACGATCACCTTGATAAATTTCTTGCCACTCTGAGCACCTTTAGAAATAATAATGTTTCTTCTGAAGTTATTCGTTTATTATTATTTCCTCAATCTTTACGTGACAAAGCTTCCACTTGGTTTAAAACTTTGCCTGCAGGATCGATTCATTCTTGGTTGGAGCTGGTAGAAAAGTTTGTTGGAAAATATTGTCCACCACAAAATGCAGGCAAATATCGAAGAGAATTGAGGGCATTTGTTCAAGACGATAACGAGACGTTATATGAAGCCTGAGAACGATATAAGGAACTGCTGGCCAGAGTTCCTGATAATAGAATTCCAAAATGGCAAGTAATGGAAGATTTCTACCATGGATTACGACCTGGAGATCAAGACAAACTCGACCAATCAGCAGGAGGGACAGTGCTAGGATCTAAACGTCCTAGTGAGATACAAGATATAATTGAAGCTGTAGCACTCAAGTCAAGTCAAGAAAGGAGACCACCTCGCCGAACTCATGATGTACATGCTACACAAGGAATACAATCTTCAGAAATAGTGGCTCAGCTGGAGTCACTTAATAAAAAATTCGAGCAGATGATGTCACTAATGGGAAATTCCAATAATTATAGCCCTACAGGTAACACTTCAGATTCAAATCAAATTGAAAATGCTAACTTTATTTTCAATCCATTTTATAGGAACAACGATTATGGTTGGAGACATAATCCGAAGTTTGCCTATAATCAGAACCAAGGCCAATCTTCTGGTCCATCAAAAGATTATATACTAAAAAGGCAACCTGATACTCCCCAACATCAATCATCAAATCATATGCAGGAGATGATGGCACAGATCATAGACATCAATCATCAGATCATAGAAGAATATGGAATCTAGAGCCACGAGTCAGGATGCATCAATTCGAAATCTGGAAAGACAACTGGGCCAGATGGCGGCACAACTAACTGGACGTACACCGGGCTCTCTCCCAAGCAACACAGAGAAAAATCCAAGAGGGGAAGAGCAAAATAGGCCTTGATTTTCATCAGAACTAAGTCAAGCTGACGACTATAAATCAGAGCTATTTCTATCCTTTTTATTTTTTCAATTTTTTTAGATTAGTCTAATTAGTTGTTAATATCTTAGTTTCGGTGATAGTTTTATTAGACATTTATTTTATTATAGAGTCATTTAATTTAATTAATATTTAATGTTTGTAAGGAGAGATAAATTCAGGGGCGTCAACTCCAAGCATGGGCGTAAATTTCAAGAATTGATTATCTCTACGGCCGAAGCTCAGACATTACGCCCTGCCACCCTCGTTACGTGTGCATTACGGCCGAGTTGTCACACATGCATCAAGCTCGGACATGACAAGACAAGCTGCCACCATTCCTCGTTACGGCCGAGAATCACCTCGTTGACCACGCCGTAAAGATTCCAACAGACATGACAAGACGCCACATCATTACGGCCGAAGATCATGCCCTACGATGCTCTTTACGGCCGAAGACATGACAAGAGCTGCGGGTTCTTATTACGCCCTGCCACCATTCCATTACGACCGAGATGTCACATCAGCAGACCACGGACATACCTTGGAAAAATGCATGCCTTTACGCCCGGATTTGACCTTTCACTGCGCGCTGTCGGAACAGGTATTACCCCCATAAATCCATCTATAAAATACTTACCTCTTCTCGTATGTTGCAGATCAATCAACTCCTTACGGCCGAGCTTTCTCCAAGCCACCGCGCACCAAGACTTCATTACGGCCGAGCTTTCTACCTTACGGCCGAAGTGAAACTCCACTCGACTCCGGCCGAGCAACTCCTTACGGCCGAAGTTCTAGCGCTTCCTTGTGCGTTACGGCCGGTTTTCCACCGCACACCGACATTTATTATGGCCGAGTTTCCACCGCGCTCCTACCATCTGCGCTACGGCCGAAGTCTCAAACGCCAACCGCCGATCCTTACGCCCAGTGCGTTATGGCCAAGCTTCCACGTCGCCTTCGTTTTACGGCCGAAGTCACGCCATCTCCGCCGCTCTCTTACGGCCAAACTCCGGGCGAGTTTTTCACTTTACGGCCGAAACCACACCGCCATTCCTTACGGCCGAAATCTACAGATTCATCAACTCCTTACGGCCGAGTTCCGAGTCACACCTCCAACTTCTTACGGCCAAACTCCAATCTCCGGCCGAGCTTCATCAATTACGGCCGAAGTTCTTCGTCAACCGGTCCCTTACGGCCGAGTCACCTCCGACCTTCAGCCGGTTCTTCATCGAATACTACGGTCGAAACCTCAGCCGCTTCCACCGAGCCGGTACCTTTTCTTTGTTTATTTTTGTCCAGATCAAGATGAGGCGATTTGCTAATATATGGAGGGGACGTCACGAACGACGACATCCGAATGCTCAGCCGGCCCCACAGCCCTCACAATTAATCTCCTACCCCGGAGATTATTATTGGACTAAGCCGGAGTATCAAGCTCGATATGAACGGATGTGTGATATTCGAATTCATGCCACCAGATTTTCAGATACTAAATTGCTGAGGGAGTATAATTTACTTGCAGATATTCATTTATTATTTTCTCAAATTGGACTATCTGACTTTGTGCATTCTTGGTGGCCAACTTATGAAGTACTAATTATGGAATTCCTCTCATCCCTGGAAGTTTTTAATTTAGATGGCAGGAACTATGATCAGCCCCGCATTTCATTCCAACTTTATGGACGGCCATTTACTCTCACTCTAGGAGAGATTAATAATATCTATGGATTTCCCAACCATGGATCTCTTTCTGTACCTGCCGACTTTGATGCTGAAACTTTTTGGAAACAGATAACAGAAGAAGATTGATTGGTTTGGAACACCGCTAAAGATAGCTCAATTCAGAATCCTGTTCTGCGCTACGTCCATCGCATGCTAAGCAACACCATAAGTGGACGCAGTGATAATGATGGTGCCGTCTTAGAAGGAGAGTTATATCTCATCCACAGCATGCTTCACAGAACTCCTATTAATGTGGGTGCCTTCCTCATTCGTCGATTCCAGCGCCGCACTACTCATCGTGGCGGCAGCATTAATATGGGTGCCCTTCTCACACCTATCGCTCAGCACCTACAACTAGACTTGGACGATCTTGAAGCTGTGCCAGGAAACACTCACCTCACTCGTAGGACCATTCAAGCTATGGGTCTCGTGAAGACCAACAACTCAGGGATCAAAGTTTTTATTTTTAAAGGCCACCATCAGGAGGTGCCCTGCTCAGATCGAGATGCTTTTACGCCGATTAATCCAAATAATTGGCTCCTTTTTAGGCAGGTCATAGCTCCAGTAATTCCACCTGCGGGACCATCTACCTCTGTCGGACAGCTACACCAGGATGAACCTTTCTCCTGGTTTGATTCTACTGATTATGCGGCAGCCCAACCCTACCTTTAACAGCAACAAGGATTCCAGGCTATATCACCGGCAGCTTCCCAATATGTCACATCCGTCCATTCGCCTTATATGCCGGTGCCTTCTCCGATTCCATCTCCAGCACAAGAGAGCTCTTCTGATTCCTCGTTCATACCTTCTACTCCTTATGAGGAATGCGATTCGATGGAAGTATCTGCCCCTTTACAAGAACCTGTGCAGAATCGCTATATAGCACCAGAGCCCACTTTTACTTCAGCTCCAGAACAGACTTACTATCCACCTCCGCCACCTCAGCCTGACTATGCTTCCATGCAAAACTTATGGGAATCAATGTATGATGAACAACTTCGTCAAGCAGGGGAGTTTCACACTTTTCAAGAAGAGCAACTTCGTCAGTCAGGGCAGTTGCACGCTATTCAGGAAGAGCAACTTCGACAAGCACAAGAGTTGACCAACATTCGAGCTGATTTTAGAAATATGGATGATCGTCAGGGTCGCTTCGAATCCCTTCAGAATCAACATGCGCGCATGACGAGACGCATCCATGAGTATCATATGCGCCAAGGAAATCTCAGCTACCATCCACCATCGCCACCCCGCAGACAGTAAATCCGGTTGTGTCTTTTCCCTTTTCTTTATTTTCGTTTCTTTAAATTTTCCTTTTTATTGAGTATGTATCACTTTTCCTTGCTGGCTTAACACTGAGGACAGTGTCTAGTTCAAGCTTGGGGGAGTTTGCATTTCATGCATTGCATGTTTCTTTCTTTTTATTTGCTTATGTTTGCATCTATTTGTAAAAAATCCAAAAAAATTGAAAAAATTTAAAAATTTTCTAAAAATACCATTGCATGCATTTATTTTTGCTACCATCTTACTAACTTTTGTCTTATTGTTTTAATTATCTTTAAGTAAAATTCAAAGACATGTTATTAATTGATGAAATTTGAATGCTTTTCTTTCTTATCACTTGCTATTTTAGTATCAAACTTATAGACTATGTGCCTATGCTAAGTAGAATTATGAATGACTAGACGACAAAATCATATTCATGCCTTTTTATTAATTTCTTTTAAGTCTTGATTAGCAGTAGCCTTCTTATTGATCATATCAAGTACTTTGTGAGCTTATAATTGAAAGTGAATAAAAAGAAGGGTTAGTTAAACCCCAACAAATAAATTAAAAAAAAGTTGAATAAAGTTATGTGTAGGTACAAAAGTGTTATCCGGAACCAAGGTGTGTTCGGGTAATTAGATCCGTAGGGGTTCATGCCTGGCGACCTAAGGGCAACTGCTCTGGGATCCGTCGATCGAAAACCTGCTACATGGACCATCTTGTGGAATATGGAGAAGCACATGAGTACTGAATCATGGCTAAGTTCGAACTCTTCATTCAGAACCTTGGTTGTTCGGGCAAGTAAACTCGAGGGGTGCTTTATCACCTGGTGCCCTAATGCCATCTAGTCTGGGAGTTATCAGTCCAAAGCCTGCTACATGGACTTCCTTGTGCAATCCTGCTTGAAGATTAGAATTTTTAAAATGATTGAAAATAAAGTTGAAAAATGAAAAAAAAGAAAAAGTTTTAAGCTCAAATATTACTTATGTGTTCAATATCAATGCTATTATTTGACAAATAATTAATTTTTCTATAAGGCTGAATTTGAGATTGTTTAAATTTGTGTAGCATTCAGAACCTCTATAAAGCTAGGTGCATGAAAAATGATGAGATACTAAGTAGTAGGTGTGCAGAAGAACTGTGTGAGAAAATTAGTCAGTTAACAATATGGAGGCTACGATGGAACTTTCTTGAGCCTTGCTTTGAATTTTTGCTTGAGGACAAGCAAGACTTTAAGCTTGGGGGAGTTTGATGCATGCAAAATACAACATATTTTAGATTATTATTTTAATTAAATTTTCTGTAATTTGATCATGGCATGCATCATTTTTAGTCACTTTTAATCGTAATTCTGGATTTATCAATTTTAATTATTAAATTCTCTGAATATTTTAATTGTGGATGGATTAACTAAATTTTTATAATTATTTTGCAGGAAAAATCGAGATTTAAATGGATTGCGCTGTATCGACCGAAATTTCGAAGAATTTATCATTACGGCCGATATTAGGATGAAGAATTCATCATTACGGTCGAGATTTGGCTTTACACCCAAGTCATTTTGGGCGAGATTCAAAAGGAGTAACAATTAAGTGATTTTATCTTTTGGGCGTAACAAGATTTAATTCTTTGTTACGGCTAAGAATTGAAGGAGTAAAGATAAATGATTTTATCTTTTGGGCGTAACAAGATTAAATTCTTCGTTACGACCGAAATTCGAAGGGAGTAAAAATGTTTATCTCTTTGGGAGTAAAGATAAAATAAATTCTTACGACCGAGATTTGGAGGGGGTAATGGCAATGAAATAATTTTCTTACGGCCGAGACTCTAAGGGAGTAAAGATAAAAAGGATTTATCTTTGGGCGTAATGATAAAAGAATTTATCTTTGGCGGAGTTTATCTTATAATTTTAAAGTCAACCGTACGATGTTACGGCCGAGATCAAATTGAAGGCCGTCCACAACCTATAAATACGTGAAGAATCCATCGTTTCAATTCGTGCTATGAAGTTCAGGTTTTCTTCCACAGAGAGTCATGAGCTCTGCAGGCTACGACCAAGAGGAGAGAGGTGCTACGGTTGGAAGTTGATCGCGATCCTGATCAAGTCCGAGAGGCTGCCCGACTGTCTGCCCGTGATCCGAAGCTTCGAGTTTTGTCTATTTGGGTGTAATTCTTCCAATTATTATTACTTTGTTATTATCTCTCCAGAATTTCTAGGATGAACTCCATATTTTTATTTATTTCATTTTAGGAGATTATTATTGAAGGGAAACTATTTGACCCTATATTATTTGTTTTAATCTTTTTTGATCAATTAATTAATTGTGCTTAATGCTTTTAATTTAATTATTTGGATTTCTGAGTTGAGTACTTACCAGTTTGTGGATTATTTAATTTCAGAATTCATTAATTAAATTAATTGATTTTATGTGAAATTAATAATTGACATAAATTTGATAACTAGTGTGTGGAGAATCAAGTTTATGTGGTCTGTTAATCTAACCAATTTGTGGAGTGATTAATAGTCTAGGATTTTCATATTAATGCATCTTAATTTCAATCTTATCTGACGAATACCAGTTTGTGGGACTTTAGGTTTGATTAAATTTAAGATAGTTTGATTTACCGGATTAAATAGCAGAATTATCAGTTTGTGGACTCTGTGATGTTAATCTTGTAAATTAATAACTTGGGAAAATTACTAATCCATCTTTAAAGATTAAATTTATCTTTTATGGTTCAAATATTTATCCTGATCTATTTTCATCCTAAGGCCTAACTTCAACACCACTATATTATCTTTATCTTATTTTCCTTATTTTATTTCATAAAATCTCTTTTCAAAATACATGTTTTTCCTCTCTTATTAATTTATAAATCCAGATATTGAATTAATAATATTTCTCGTGGGTTCGACACTCTTACTCCTATTACTATATTACTTGAGCGACTAGTGCACTTGCTAGCAAATTTTATTGTTACAAATTATATCGCATCAGAGGGCAAGCAAGATTCACAGAATGATTTGAAGTTTGCAAGTAGATGTTTAGTAAGGAGACGGTTATGAGCCAATTTTCAAAGAAAAAGTTTTATTTTAGGGGGAATGTTGATGCACCATATAGATATCTAACACGGCCATCTAGCATGCCTAGGTGGCACAAGCGGCCTACTTATAAAGTTATAAACTGCCTTTGCAGTAGCAATTCCAGAATTCTCCGAGGCCCACACCCAAGAATCATCACAGGAAAATAGTCAATTTAATACATTAAATCTTATCCATAAGACATGGAGCAAAATAATTCATAAGAATATCAATATTCCATACAGAGTGAGAGATGAGATCAGCAGTCAAAAGAGAAACAATTGGAGACTGAAAATTTATATAAGTAGGCATATGACTTAGAGGAATATTAAAAATTCATGGATCATAATACGCATGAGTGCCCAAGCCATTACCAATATGCTTTTTGAGTCCAAGTTTAATGTTTTTCAAGATTTGAGATAAGAGTATCCAACTCCAAGCAGATCGATTCAAGGGGGGACAAGGCAACCATGGATGAAAAGTAAGATATTTATGGGTCATAAATGATGAGAAAAGGTCATTTGATTTATTTAATATTGATAAAAAAACTCTAGAGCCTAACAAGGTCGAACACATATAGTTAAGGGACCTGATTCCCAAACCCCCATCCTGTTTTGGTAGATGAATTGTGTTCCAACTAATTAGATGAAGTCCTCATCACCAGAGAAAAGATCTTGAGATATGTTCAGGAGATTCGATGAGGCCAGAAGATATATTGATGACACTTAAACCATAGTTTGAGATAGAAGAGAGGGTGAATTTAATGAGAGTGACTTTCCCAGCCTGGGATAGAGTCTTCTTTTTCTAGCCAATCAGCTTGCAATGGGTCTTGGAAATGATATGAAAGAAGGAATCTTTATTAAACTTCTTATACGAGATAGGAGTCCCCAGATAGATAAAAGGAAAGGAGCCTACAGGGATGTTTAATATATTTTGAATGATGTTTTTTTCTACGAATGTGAAGTTTTGAAGGAAAAATAAATAGCAGACTTGTTTATATTGATTTTCTGATTTGTTAATTCCTTATACCTGCTAAAGGTATCCTTCAAAGCTTTACAATTTGAGGCAGTGGCCGCAGTACAAACAAGGAGGTCATCAACATATAAGAGATGCACCTACTGTGAATGGCTTAATATACCCAATATTGATTTGATATTTGATCAATGAGGAGAATACTTGAGACACCAAGATGAATAAATAAGGGGATAGGGGGTCACTCTGCCTAAGGCCCCTATGGCTTTTGAAGTATGGTGAAAAGGAATCATTGATATTGCAAGTGAAGGGAGGAGATTGGATACATCTCATAATCCAATTAATGAAGATGGACGGAAATTTCATTAGCTGTAAAACCATGTACACAACATGATAAGAAACTCTATCAAATGCTTTTTTCATATGAACTTTGAGAATACAAATTTTTTTCCTTCCCTTAGTAAGAGTGGGATATTTCTTGTGCCAAGAATAGGTTATCATGAATTGATCTTCCTCTGACAAAGACTGCTTGAGATTGATCAATGAGATTTTGCAAAGTAGGTTTCAGTTGGCAATAACTCTATAGATATTATTACACAAGGATATATGCTTAATAGTCAAATATAGAAATTGAATTTGATTTTTTTGGTATAAAAGTGATGGTAGTAGCTTCAGACCCCAAAGATAATATTGGATCTCATTGCAAACATCATGACCAATAATGTCTCAGTAATTCTTAAAAAAATCAATCGTGAATCCATCAGGCCCAGGGGCCTTGCCAGCTAACATATGCCGTATACAATCCTTAATTTCTTTGTGGGTGATAGGCCTTGTTAATTGTGGAAGGCAAGTTTCATATAGGAGGGGTAAGGTTGGCTAGGCATAGAGGTGGAGAGGAGGTTGTATATCAGAAGCCCAAAGATTAGAGTAGTGATTAACAAAATAACATTTGATATTCTAATCCTAAGTAATTATGAGCCCATTGTCATCTTGGAATTTAGTAATTTGATTTTTTCTTTGTCTAATGATGGTGCTAAGGTGGAAGAACTTAGTATTTTTATCACAATCTTTTATTCAGTTCACCCTAGATTTAGACCACCATTTAATACTACTATGTCTATAAAATGCAGCATATTGGTTGTATTTTGCTCTTAAAAGTCTTAGTTCTAATTCAAATAAGCCACACTTTTCATCTTTGTGTTCTAAGGTACTGATTTCTTACTTAACTATGGCTGCCCCATTCTCAAGTTTACTCAGGGAAGTCCTATTCCATTTTAATGTTAATCTTTTGATTTTGGTTAGGGATTTATGTAAGGTAGTATGGCCATCTCTTTTGGCCCAGTCACTCTCCACATTGGATTTGGATTACCGATAATCAAACAAAAAATGCTAATATTTAAGATTTGTGAGCTTTATTATTGGTGTTTAGCAAAATTGAAGCATGATCTAAAGTCCCTCTAGTTAGGGATATCGGTTTAGATTTGGATAAGTTGATAGTCAGTGATGGTTTACAAGCGCCCGATCAAGTTTACAGAGGATCCTGGCATGATGTGATTTGTTATTTCACCAGGTGTATTGGGAACCAAGTAAAGGAAGATCAATTAGGCCTTGACTATGGATAAAGCTACGAAAGATTCTAGTAGATTTTTTCTAAGGTGAAAAGAGTTCCACCTCTTTTATCTTCGTGAGAGTAGATATAGTTCATATCACCATGACAAACTAGGATATATCATCCGGTTGTAGATTTTCTAGGGAGTTTCCGATTCACTAATTTGGCTCCTAGCATTAATAAGTGAGAAAAAACTTACTTCAAAAATTGTAAATTATTCAATTATGTACACATATGTAAATTTATAAAATGTCAGAGGCTTTCTATTTATTTCTTTATGGTAATTGTAATATGCTAATTAATTAATTTGAATCATGATAAATTGCAGCTCTCATAAATTTTTTGTATGCGTGAAAGGCGGAGCCCGAAATGCTATTTAAGCTTAGTTGCTTATGTAATAGGCTTAGATAAAAAAAAAACTGAAACAATGGTTAATTTTGTCAAGAAATTCGGAGGAACTCGAGAAAGATAAATGAAAAAAGTTGAAAAGCAAGAAATAGTAATTGAATTAATTATATTTTAAAATAATATCTTGATCAGGTTCGTCTTGATTTTAATAAAATTCACTATTTAACTAATAAAATAAATTAATATATAATTGTTTGATAAATTTAAAAAGAAAATTAATTATGTAGAATGACCTATGTATATATTTTTCTCTTTCATTTTTGGAATGTAGGTACTATTTGGTGCATAAAAAGTAAAGTATTTAGTAGTAAATAATGTTTGTTAAAATCAAAATACTAGTATAAGCATTTGATAAACATTTTTTTTAGTAGTGTTTAGAGGTTTAAATATAAAACGCTATATTATCTTCTAATGGAAGTAGCGGTTTCATATTATATTCTCATTTTTATAATAAAAAGCTATTTAATTATTAAATAATATATTATTTTTATTTTAAGATATCACATATTTAATTTTACTTACAACTCAAATAAGATTTTTATTTTGAAATAATCAATCTTTTTATATTAAAATGATATTTTTAAAAGTATTATTATTCAGAATAAAATATTATAAATTAATTATTATGAATATGATGTATATAAAAATGGTGATAAATTATATATTATATCTATTTTTGTCATTTTATACAATACACTAATTTAACAGCTATGCTTACCAAATAGTTTTTATTGAATTTATAAATAAATTGCTATCCACTATCTATTAATACACTATAAGAAAAGTGGACATTAGCGACGCAAAATAGCGTCTCCATAGCCAGTGGCGCTAAGTCGATGCCATGAGCGTCGTTATAGCATCTCAGTTGAGTCACACAAAGGAGACACTACTTGCCTCATAATAGCGTCACATTAGCGTTCACATAGTGTTTTGTGAAATAGACGCTAAAGTAGGTGCCATAAAGATGTCAATTAGCCACTATTATTGTGCGCGACGGAGCGAAAATGCGTGGCCGAACTTAGCGACACCGTTCAACACAAATCTAGCATCGCACGTTTTGAGACGCTTTGTCGATGCTAGTGAGGAATCGATATGGGTGCCACATATTTGCACGGTTTTGACGCTGAGTTATGAGACGCTACTTGGCGTCACAAATGATGCGACGCCAAAATAAAAATACATTCCTATAGTTGCCTACACATGTAACACATACAACGCTTAATTGACACTATTTTCAACACTACTTGACGTCTCATAACTATATATAACGTATATGTTAATTAAGAAATAGATTAACTATATGCTATCTATATTTATATAACTATATATATGTTATTTATTTTGACGCAATCCCATATACTTTAATATATTTTATATGTGTACCTTCAACATATATTATGTACTTATATAAGCTTATCATATGTGTGTTCCTAAATATATATTTGTTATATATATTATATATGTTACTTATGCATACAATATATATCATATCTTAATTATACATATATTATTTTTATAATCTTAATCGTGAAATTATGTTTGTTGAATTAAGTGACATAATTTGTTACAAAATATCCCATTTTAGCACCATCATGGAGACTCAATAGCATCTACTGAGCGCCACAATATAGCCGCAATGAAAATCGACGCTATAGAGGCACTATTGGCATCTCCCTGACGTCACGATGTTTGGATGCTAAGACTTTTGAGGTGCTACATCGACACTAGGGTGTCGCTAATACGCTTTAGCGACTCATTAGCATCATTATAGCGCCGTAATAGCCGACTTTTTATTACACTACACTCACTTATTGGGCACATATAGACATATAAATACACATATAAACTTATACTTTTATATAATACGTACACATGTACATATTATTATCACTTAATCTCGCACATATAAACATATACATACATATATATACTTATAATATGTATACATATACACGTTATTGTCACTTATCCTCGCACATATATAGACATATACATACACGTATATACTTATAATACATATATACACATTGTTGTGAATTAATCTCGCATACGTAGACATATAAATACAAATATATTAGATATACATATACATAATTTTGTTATATACACATATGCATATAAACTTATAATTTTATATACATATACATGAGTAATTATATATGCATTCCATAATTTTTATAGTCTGAAAAGGAACAAAACGACTGGAATGGGGCACAATGTTATGAGATGCTATCTTGAATATATAGACCTAACATACATACACACATCATATATATATATATATATATATATATAGTATAATGTATATGTGAAGCAGGATGTGCTTTGCACCGTGTGAAGCGCGCTGAGAGCCGTCCGATCGAGATCCAGTGGAGATCATTGAAGCGCCCGTAATGGGAAGCCATTTTTCATTTCGGCTCTCTCTCTCTCACACCTTCCATTGCCCCGCCTCCATTTCCCTTTTTCCATTTCCCCTCTCGCTCTCTCTCGCTCTCTCTCCCCCTTTTTCCCTTCGGAGTCCTGCCTAATCTCTATCTCCGACGGACGATCTCGACCTTCTGGCTTCGCACGCTCTATTTCTGGCAGCGTCTAACAGGTGTGGCTCTCATCCTTATTTTCGATCTCTATGTTCGGCGTTTGATCTCGCATTTTGTCTCTTGCTCCCGGCCCCTCTCTTACCCTTACCCTTCTTCTTCTCAGGTCCGGCTCTCTCTTATTTCCGGCCGATCTATCTTCGACATTCTATCTCGGTCTCCAGCGTCTAGCAGGTGCAGCTCTCATCCTTATTTTCGGTCGATCTCTATGTTCGGCTTTCGATCACGCTCACCGGCGTCCAACAAGTGCCACATTTTGTCTCTTGCTCCGATGTCTAATAGGTGTTGCATTTTTTTTCTCGCTGATGTACAGTTGTCGCCCTAAATCGTTCTCTCATGTGATCTCAATCTCCATTCGGATTCCCACCCGATCTCCATCTCCGACATTTGATTTCGGTCTCCGACGTCTAACAGGTTCAGATCTTGTGTTCTCTCTCTTGCTCCCGGCCTCTCTCTTACCCTTACCCTTCCCGTCCGGCCACATGCAGTGTTTAGGGGTTTCATCCGGATGTGCAAATGACTGGCTGACAGGGCATACAATGTTCAGATTTTCATCTTCTTTGATTTTCATTTTTCGAAGCATACGTTCACGATTCTGTTCTCGTATGTGAAAGTATTTTGTTCCAGTTTTCTATTTGTTGTCATGGCATGTCTGATGTTGATGCAAAAGTATTAGGTAACAACTTCTTTTTTGCTTTCTCTACCAATAAGAACTTTTTCTCTATTCCTAGGATCTGATAAATATGTACGAACCTAATTTCGATACAATTTGTTTGAAGGCTTCATCGCAAAATAAATGGTGCTTCATTGCTATTGTGAAGAAGCAGATGTTAAGACATCTTGGACGGAGCTCAATCTAGTTCGGAGGTTCCTACGGTTGTAGGAATCACGGAGTAAGTATATATTAACCTTATCTTTTGTTCATAACATGATGTTAATATTAAATCATTTTCTATTTTTACTTTTTGAAGCTAATTGAAGCATGTCGATTTTTCCGTTGGATGGATGGACCTCTTGAAGATCACTACAGGAATATTGTTAATGGATTGCTACGCAAAATAAATAGACTGGAGAGTGAAGTCGAAATCATACACCTGAAGAAGGAAATTGATATGATGAAAAATCCAAAACATAGATCTCCTTCATCGTTTTGGAAATATTCAACCTTCTTCTTACTTATGTTAGTTATAGTAATGGCAATGGAATAGTCATATGACTGTCATTATGTATTGTCAAACTTGGACTATGAAACTTGAACTATTTGTTATATGTGGTGTAACTTGGACTAATTATATGTTAGTTATAGCAATGCTATAACCATTGTTTATTTTTTCTATGAAACTTTGAAGTATTAGAATGATAACCGTTGTGTATTAGAAGAATTAAGCAAATTAGCTCAAACTTGTAAGAAGCTATAGTGCGCTGACTTCTTGGAGCATGCTTGATTCACATATGGTAGAGGTGACATAAGAGGTATCTGACTTCTGATTTGTGTATAAGTTTCACTTTGGCTCATAATAAATTGATAAAGCCCAATACCTAGAGAATTCTTAATATACTTTCTTGAGTTTTCACAAGAACATGAGGGAAATTCAACCACAAAAAACATCTCATCCCAGTACACTTTCATTTTGTTAACATAAGCAGAAATATGGGTAGCCGAACTAGCTACCAGTCCTTCCAACATGTATGCTCCCGCCTAGCTACCAGTCCTTCCAACATGTATGCTCCCAGCCTAGATTCAGCGTCCGATGAGAAGTAATGGTGAGGTTGGTGATTCTGAGGCACAAAACGTGATTTTGTCTTTCTAGTAGGCATGGAGCTCGCGTTCTGGTATGACTTGTGGGGCTGACCCAAAGAAGCTCCTTGCTTTGCAGAAGTTTGCATTCAGATGCCACCCACTGGTTTGGTGCCTCATAGATAAGTGGGCATGCCAAGATCTCTGATTGCAAACATCGTCATTCTGAAGAATTATAACTCCTTTCAGTTACTAAAAAAATCATTTTTTTTTGCGGCAATATCACAGTAGGATCTGTTAAGAAGTAAGGAGAAAAACATGAGAGAAAGCTGTGACAAAAACACACACAAACACAAAGTTGTAGAGAAAAACTACAATTTATCACTGCACATTGACATCTAAGCACATAAACCAGCACAACTTATTGGACAAAATAAAAGATTAGACATCACACATTGAACATAAACCAATCAACAAAAGATGGGCTCTTGAAAGAAAACAAGATTCTTAAAGTAAAATTGGACATCACACATTGAATGACTTAGTCATAGTTTGACCGAACTCCATGATAACACAGACAAATAGTTTTTGGCTTTCCTCGAACAAGCTGACACTCGAACAAGCTCACATAGTCTGAATGTCTAACACTCGAACAAGCTGACATTCAATTTTGCACACAAAAAAGGATCATGTGACTATACTGGAAAGCAAATTGAACCAGACCAGTCCTATAAGTCTTGTTCAACTGATCCAACAAGGGGGACACTAGGCTCTAAATATCAATCCAACATGTCCAAAAGAGGCGAAAAGCAAGCACAAGTCACATGTGGTTCAACCATGATCTCCCTGCAACATGAAGAAGCCACCAAAAGAAACATAGATCTACCTGTAAACAAAGGTAAGGAAAGCTATTGTCATTACTAACACTGTAAGGTGCACATTGTTAAGCAAAAGCAGTTTTAGGTTTATGACAGGATGGTTTTCAAAAGCTTCACATAAAG
Organism: Pontederia crassipes; assembly: GCA_030549335.1. Lineage (NCBI taxonomy): Eukaryota > Viridiplantae > Streptophyta > Magnoliopsida > Commelinales > Pontederiaceae > Pontederia > Pontederia crassipes. The sequence goes on along the minus strand of CM060184.1, from coordinate 25,236,938 downwards.
ACTTACACAGCAATAAGTTTTTTCTTGATTAATGAGTACTATATGTCTCTTCCTCTTGTGTATTGTTCAACTGCAGCAACATATAATATGTTAATAAAAGATACTTCAAGAAATTCACGCGAAAATTCATGATAAGTTGTCTAAAATAGTATCTGTGCCTTTTTCAACGGACAAGAAGTGACATAATGTCCTTTTGTTAGACAATAACTGCATGTTCATTTTTTGGGAGCATTTTGAGACATTGAAATCTCAACATTAGATTTCATTCGTCGTATGTTCCTTGGTCTTCCCTTTGCTTTGGTGGCACATGGGTCATGTATGATAACATTAGAACCTTCAATTGAAGAACTTTGCACTTCCCTTCGACTTGAATTTATCTCAACCTGTGAAGCTTCAATTGCATCACTTATCTATCTTTATACAATATAATTTTTGAATAGCTTCCTTCAAAATCATAAAACCAACATTCAAATGTTTTGAGGATCGTAAACTCATTTCTGCCACCTTACGTCAATTTCTCTTAAAGTTCAACTTTCGTAAAGGAGTGATATCAGATTCACCAATTGAGAGCCCATCATCGGCTGCCATGTGCACATTTGAATACCGAGCACTCATCGTCCAACGATGAAGAATATAATGCTTTGGTAATAAAATAAATCTTCTTTCATTAAGAATCAATAATGCCTGTGCACACAGGATTTCTTCCGGTTCAAACATTTTGCAAGAACATTTCACTTAGATTTTTGGTTGTGCAGTGTACTCCACAAGAATTCTTTGTTTATCTTCTTCATCTGATAAATACATAGAGTAAATAAATTTTCCAGCATCTTATAAAATATAGTAAAAACTTTTTGAGTGTAGACTTTTCCGGCATGAATCTCTAGAGGAATTTTTGAAGCCGTGACAGCAAAAGTATACAAATTTCTAAAATCTTCTCGTTCTTCGGCCTCGCGACGAGTAGAAAGAGCTAAGTCATACTGATGGACAAAATCATCAAGTGAAGTATTAGAATTGACAAATCCATCGAAGAATGCATTAATACTCTCGGCTCTCTGTGTGGATTGTATGCCTGCACAAAAAGTATCATTTAAATAAACTGGGACCCAGTGTTGACGCTTCTTATACATTTGTTCCAACCAATGCCCATCCGGAATATCGTATTTCTCTTTCAAAGAAATCGTCTCTTCAAACTCTTGTTTGATCACAGATCCAAAAAACCAATCATTGTAATCTTTTCTGAAATTGTCACGCGTATATAAATCTCGAAGATATGTTATGGCATTCTTCGTAATATGTCATATACAGAACATATGGCATGTACCAGGAAACACTATGTGAATAGCATTACTCATGGCCAAATCTTGATCAGTTATAATACATATAGGCTTCTTCCCATTCATGTATTCCAACCATGTTTCAAATAACCAAACAAAAGTGTCTTCAGTCTCGTCTGCTAGTAGAGCACATCCAAGTAATATAAACTGTCTATGATGGTTAACACCGGTGAAGGGTGCAAATGACATTTTGAATTTGTTGGTTCGATAGGTTGTATCAAACACTACGACATCACCAAAAGTAATATAATTGTCCTGTGATCTACCATCTGCCCAAAAGAAACTCTTTGCCACTGCTTTTTCATTGGCCACTATTCTGAAAAAAGGACCTGTCATCTTCTAATTTGTTCTCAAAATAAGAAAGCACTGCCATGCATTCTTTACTAACGTAATCCTTCCGTGATGTTCTGATATGGTCAATGCACTGTTGAGATGTTACAAATTTTTCCCCGACATGTTGAGATATTTAGCTATTTTTGAGGGAGCGATCCTAGCTTTTCTCATATCGATCATTGCTTGCGTTGAAGGACTTGATGATTTATTATGTGAACGTAATCTTGATACGTTAGTCGAAGAGACAAGCAAATGTGTGTGGTCTTCATGAAACTTTTTTACCTCCCATTTGCCATCATCTACAACCTTGACTAATAGTTGTGCATCGCAGTCTTCCCTCACATCCTTTCTTCTTTTCACATCTTTATCCTGGTCCTTTCTTTTGAGATCCTTATGTCCTTTTGAGCAAACAAGTCTTCTACCTATGGGTTCATTTGTTTTTCTTGATTTGTAAGAATAGTCCCTCCTTATCGAAAACCCTCTTGACCTAGCATATGCATTATAAAATTCATATGCCTGATCTTCACTATCAAACTTCATTCCAACACATGGCTTGCTAATATCCATATCATTCTCATTATCTTTGAGCTCAATAATTTCTTGGACTCAGGATTCATCCATCTATTAAAATAAGATGTAACGTAACATAGAATTACATTAATATATCATCACATATGCACATAATTATCTTAATGTGGAGGAGCATTCAACATCACATATGCTAAAAAAAAGGCACTACAAGTTGGATTTCTTTGATAGTTTGTGTTTTAAATAATTCACTCGTGAGTATAGTGGTCATAAAAATTTAATACAATACAGAAACCATACAAACAAAAACCAAAAGTGTGCTAGATTTAAGCTGAACACATTTAAACTGTGTGCAAGATGAACAAGACAAAACCTACTTTCTCATCACCTGAGCGACAAGGGAGGGAGTCATGGCAGTGATAGGAGCAATGCATGGGGTGGGAAGGTACCTGGAACAATCGTGCTCTTGCTCCGGAGGTGATTGACGGAGAAGACCTATGATTGACGGATGAAAAGGGGACGAATTCTTGCACCTGAGTGAGAGAGGAGTACGCCATGTCGGTGATAGGTGCTATCTGAGAGATAATGCGCAAGGGGGGAGAGATACCTAGAATCGTCATGCTCTCGCCGCCTGTCCGATCACCGGAGAAGACCTATGATCGTCGGACGAAAAGGGGGCGAATCCCTGCATCGAAGCGAGAGAGGATGGAGTCATGGCGGTGATAGGCCCAACAAGAGAGACAATGCACGAGGGGGAGGTACTTGGAACCGTTGTGCTCTCGCCGCCTGTCCGATCGCGACGAGAAGATCTCAGCTCGCCGAACGAAAACGGCGGATCCCTGCACCTAAGCGAGAGAAGAGGGAGTCACGGTGGTGATAGGCGCAACTAGAGAGACAATGCGTGAGGGGGAAGGTACCTAGAACCGCCGTGATCTCGCCGCCTGTCTAATCGTCGGAGAAGACCTAGGTCACCAGATCCCTTCTTCTGAGCAACAGAGGAGGAAGTAATGACGAGGAAAATGCAACGAAAGAGAAGCGATCAAACGATGAAGATAGAGATCGACAGGTCATACGTACGAGAGCCGCACTTGTTAGATGCCGATGGCCGAGATCGTCCGCCAGAGGTAGAGATTCGTCTGCCAGAGGTAGAGATTCGTCCGCCGGTGGTAGAGATTACGCGGGACTCCGTAGGGAAAAAGGTGTGGAGAGAGAGAGTGAGCGGGGAAATGAAAAATGGATCTCGATCGGCCAATGGCTTCCCATTGCCCAAAATATCGCGAGATGGCTTTCAACCGTGGGACGTCGATCGGACGGGCGCTTCAATGATCTCCACTGGATCTCGATCGGACGACTCTCAGTGCGCTTCACACGGTGCAGAGCACATCCTGCTTCACATATACATTATACCCATATATTATATATACACAATTACAAACATATAATAAAAAATTAGAATATACAAAACCTATTGGAATATAAACTTATAATATAATTTGAACAAAACAATATAAACCTATTTAAATAGAAGCCAATAAAAAAAAGTCAAGAATAGTATTTGGCGTCACTTTAGCGTCTACTTAATGTCGATTGTGCTTCGTCGCCTATAGAGTCACCTGGGCGTCGATGTAGCGTCACATTTAAGTTTATTATCTTTTAATTTATTTGATTGTGCCATTTTAGTGTCTATGTAGAGTCGCATTATGATGTGGCGCTAAAAATTTACCTCAAATTCCTAACTTCTTCATTTACTTTTTACTTTTACACATTTATCGCCCGAGCCCGACCGCCGCTAACTGCTCCGACCCCGCCTCCGGCCTCCTCCTCCGACCCCGACCCTGCCCACCGACCGCCATCGACTCCTCCGATCCCGACCTTGCCCACCGACCACTGCCAACTCCTCGTCCGACACCACCACCCCCCTGTCACTCTCTCTACCGGACGCTGCCCTCCTTTGTCACTCTTGTCCGCTGCCCGCTGTTGCTCCTCCGCTCATAGCCGGACACCACCCTCTACTAACCTCTATCCTCTGTCGGACGCTGCCCTCGTCCGCAACCGGACACCGCCCTTGTCCGCTGCCCTCAAATTAATGTACAACTTTTTTTGGTAACTATCCAACGATATTCAAGATTATTAACACGTGACTAATTCGGTGTTCGGACTTATAGAGCGGTAAAGAAAGAGAGACCCTGACCAAGTTGGAGACTCTAGGGATCGATTTCGGAGCTACTTGCATCCGTCAAATAACCTAAATCATAGATCCTCTAATCAATTGTGTAAAATTAATGTACAACTTTGAAGAAAGAAGTGCAGTACTAAGTATTTATTGTTCCAAGATTAAAATGCAGCTCCGCCATCATTATCCTTGAGTCAAATTTGCAGTTTATATGACCTTTAGCATAGAAGAAAGATGTGCAAGACCAAGTTTTCATTGTTCTAGGATCAAAAAAATCTTGCGGCTCAACCAAGAACAATTTGGGTTAGGCCAAGAATGTAAACAAATAAATTACCACATTAACGTACTAGTCTCGTATGTCCATAATTATCTTTGCTTCTATAAATAAGGCTAGCCAAGAACTGTATAAATAAAAAATGTTGCTGATTTTATCACTATATACGTATTTATGTGCATTTGAAATTTAGTAGCATAATTAATATTCTTACATATAAAATCCTTACATTTTCATAATTTTGTTAATGCGCTCAGCATTTTATAATTATGTTAATGTTCTATCTTATTGATCCAACTCCTTGGCGTACGTGTAAAGAGACATCGACGTAGTAGAATTAAGTGTCAATATGAATTCACATTTATTTTAATTGCCCATGCATACATGTCACTGTAAGGTGATTAAACCCAAGTGAATAATGTTTTACAATTGCATTCTTTTGTTTCATTGAACTCTTTGATTTTTTGTTTGTAAATACAGGAAATTTTATTAGCTAATCAGGTTATATGTAGTGGATTTAAACAACCAGACATATATAGCTCTTAGTGTTTTATAGAGACAAAAGTAGTCTTCTTAACTATGGTAATCTTCCATTGCACATGATATTGAAAATTTGGTTTCTTATACAATTTAATAAATTTGTTGCAATCTCTAAAAGTGTTTTGACTAGGGAGCTTTTGTACAGGTGGATAACTGATTTATACCAAAGTGATGATCAAGAGATGGTAAAAACACAGTAACAAAAGATGATAGCTAGTCCAATCGGATCAATCCATACTGATCTTGAAGCCTTAAGTGGCGTTTGGTTGGGGGATAAGTACTGGAATATATGGATATTCCCTGGGTTATCACCAAACGCGTGTTTTATTTTGCAAAAAGTACAAAGGACAATCTTGCCATTTTTAAAAAAGTTAACCTTGTAAATAGTGAAAATATGTGAGTTATCATATTCTTTATAAAAGGTGGAATGCACTTAATCGGGTGAAAACTTTAAAAATTGCCTAATCCGATGGACTATCTACCTTAACCCTAGCCTATTTTAATCCTTAACCAAATGGGCCCTTAATGAACATGGGTCATATTTCCATACAAAAATTTTGACACTTAAGACTGACGTCTCTCATCTAACAAGCATGAGTAGAATGTTCATATTGTGGTAGGGGAAACATACATGAGCTTATACTTACTATGACATGGATATTAAATTAATCCATGAAATACTTTTATCATTTCATTTTTCTTTGCAATGTAGTAAATTATGTGTATAATACAAAATTCATATTGTTCTTCATATATATGTCATCATTCTCTTGTACATAAGAAAAGTAAATAAAATTTCAAACTTCATTGTATAAGGCTGTTGCTCAAAGAATTTGAAGAACCATAAGTAATATTTATAATAATTCAAAAATCCAAAATGTCTAAGCAATTGTTTTGTGTGAAATATAAAATTGAGTATGCAAGCTTAAAACAATAATGGCATTTCAAAAATTAAATTATTTGCATATTTATTGATGTTGTGGCTAAGTAATGATGTTTTTTAAGCAAAATGTTACTTTGATTTTTAATGCACAACTATTTGGACCAAAACATGGCTCACTTGGTAAGTAGAAGCACAATTGATGTTCACACATTCTAATGTATACACAATATCGTTTAGTGTTTATGTTCTTCCAACCTAAGCAGTGGGTATCATATAGACTTCTTTAAAGGACATCATGCTTTTTATTTCTATATCCAACACAACATTTACATTTCTTAGTTTTAGAAAAGGGTAATACGAATAAAACTTTTTATATAGAATTTTAGCGTTTGTGATAGTTTATTTATCATTAATGTACCCACCAGAATTTAAAGTAATTATCTTAACCTAAAACAAAATTGTCTGAATTAAAAATGGATTAATTGTTGGAATATTTTTTATATATAATTATATTTTGATGATACAAATCTTTAAAGATTAGAATCATATTTGAAATATCGAGAAAGTTTAAATAGTAATGAGTTGTTTCACACACTAAACTTTCAATTAATATTTATCTATGTTCTAATGAGATTTGCCTTAAAAGGTGAATATAAAAGTTATTAGAATATAAAATCAAACAACTTAAACTTTTAGGAAGATTGGTTAGTACATCAAATAACAACATGGTATTTGGCTCAAGAGTTTAAGCCTCATAAGCTCTTATTAAAAAAATATTTTTGTTCAGTTGTCCATATTGTGGGTTGGGCTAGATCAAAGTTTTCAGCAATCCAATGTGAGGGGGATGTTAAATGATGCTCTTTCTAATAGCTTAAGCTTTTAGAAAAATTAGTTAGCACATAAAATGTTAACAAAAGTTATAGATAATTATCAATTTTTTTTAGTGAATCAAGAATTACCTCAGACCCGACCTAATCTGAACCTTGGGTCGGGTAAGGGTCTGAATTTTTCGACCCGAATCGACCAGACCTGAACCACCCGAGTTTTTAAAATTTTTATTTAGTTTTCAACTTATATCTTATAAAAAATAAAAAATATTAAAATAAAATAATTTAAATTTGTAAAATAATATTTAAATACTTAAAAAATTATTTTATGTTTTTAAATAAATATAAGATACTATTTTTTATATTAAATAATATAAAAAGTAAGAAAAAAATTTAAAAAAAAAGAAAAAATAGTGGTCGAGTTACCCGACCACCCAACTTGATACGGGTCAGGTTAGATCGAGTCCAACTCTCAAAGAGGGTTGACCCAACCTGCCAAAAAGGGGTGACCCAACCGATTGACCGATTAAAATCAGACGAGTCGAATAAGGTCAGGGGTCGGTTAGGTCAAACTCGACCCGTGAACACTTCTAATGCTTAAAAAATGAAACTTCAAAAGTTCAATTTGAAGTTGATATTTTTATGTCCAGAACTTGAACTTAATATTTGATTACTTTATCATTAGATTTTGCATGAAAGGTAAATATCAAAATTGTAGATAATGTTGTTAGCTTTCTATAGAGTAAAAATAATCTCATTTGTATAACTACTTAAGATTATATGTGTCTATTAGACTGTCAATAGTAGTAGCTGATGACCGTTTTGAGAAGATGGTGCCTGCCTTAGAAGAAGACAAGCGTAGTGACTAATCCATAATGGACATCCGCTGAGAGAAGTGGGCATTGGCTCCAATGTTGAAAAGTACAAAATGTCTAATTTTGAATACCAATGGTTATAAAGAACATTGGATGCTATAAACGATGTCTAAAAATATTTCAAAAAGGTAGAGACTTTTCAGAAAAAAATAGACTAAACATTTGTGAAGTCCTCTTGAGCTCAAACATGTAAATATTTCATTTCCTTTTCTCTTACCCTTTTGTGTGAAATTCAAAATTAGAAAAGAGACAAGGAGAGCGTTCTAGTATTTTTGTAATAGGTGATTTAGCTCATAAGCGATAAAAGATTGTGCCTTACTTCTCGAATGGAAAAAGGTGCAGGTGAAAACTTTCAAGGAGAGGTGTGTTACCTCTCAAAGAGGTGAAAAGGTGAAAGTTGTAACATGTTTCTTCCTTGCTCCCATTTGGAACGAAGGAATGCTTAGTGAAATCTTATGGTTTCGAAGTCGAGAAGTGTGAGACGTAGGCCAAGTTTTTTGTGCTCTTTCTATCTATCATTCTTCTTGCTACACCATTATGCATGATATTTGATTGATATTGTGTTGGTTTAAAGTTTACCAAATCGATTTTAAGCTTCCGTGATAGTTTTAGTTAAAATCTTTCTTTTCGATTTAACTACAATTCACCCCCTCCCCCTCTCTGAGTAAATTTCATTAAATAATCTCCAACTTTAGCATCTTTCTCAACTCTATCATCTAACTTTACTTTGTAAACAAACTACCCCAAACTATTGATTCGTTTTAAAAACTACCCTTTCGACTCGGAGTAGCCAATTTTTCAATCATTTTGCTGACGTGAAATTTTATTTAAAATACTATAAATATAAAACATTAAAATAAAAATACAAAAATTAAATATACGTCGTATCTTTGCGCGTACCTTTGCGACGCTTGCGACATATGCACGCACAATGCCAACAAGATCGCCTCCCACCATGAGTGCATTAGGATGTGTGAGGTCTGCGAGTAGGCACCCGCCAGCTTCACCTGCAAGATCGACGTTGTGGTACTCTACATCACATGTGACACTTACATCCACTCTGCCAACCTGCTCATGCGCCACCACGAGCGCGTCCTAGTCATGCCCTTCCTCGAGCCCCTCTCCGCACTCAAGTTGTCGGTTCTAGGAATAGGCAATGAGTTCTTCTTCGACGATGAGGATGACGAGGAGGGGGCACCCCTCCCCCTCTGTGCACGCAATCTATTCACGGAGGAGGTGCCACATCCCTTGCATTTAAAAAAAAATTATATTATTATTTTAATATTTATTTTTAAAAATAAAATGCCATGACAACAAAATGATAAGGAAATTGGTTATTCTTGAGCAGAAGGGTAAAGGGTAGTTGCTGAAATAAATCAATAGTTGGAGGGTAGTATGTTTACAAAGTAGAAATAGATTAAAGTTGGAGGGTATTTAGTGAAATTTATCCCTCCCTCTCTCTTAGTTATTATGATCCAACAATTGCTATCAAATCAATATTGCTCTTATTTTTAAGATTTAAACATATTTTAGAGCATTACACCATAAAGAAGGTATTTCATTTTCCACCCATTGGATTTTAAAGACTATTCATTTTTTTTCAAAAAAATAGAATGAAGGCATATTTATGTTCAATTGATTTTGATATTTGAACAATTGTAGAAAATAATTTTGAAAAGACAAAGATGATTTTAAATGATGTTTCCATTGATCTTTCATTATTATTTTATATAATGATTTTCAAATTTTATGCCAAACATGATTTCTATGCTTAAAATGCATTTTATTGCACCTTTGATGAAGAAAATCTAAATATTATGTTTAAATACTATACGTCTTATAAGATTCAAATTTTTTTAATAAATATGTACGAAGGTAGCAATTTTGACAATATTACTTCCACAACATCTGACAATTAAGCTTTGTGCTTACTGACAAAGAGTGCAACCGATGAGATAGTCTCAATTTTATCTTATTGCTCCACTAGTGACAGTGATAGTGATACTAATAATAATATTAATTTTGATGTGCGCAAAGCATTTTTCTCTTTAATTCAAAAGTATCTTTTTCTTAAAAAAACTTTAATGACTATGAAAAATAAAATTATTTAATAAAGAAAATGATACATGCTTAGTTCAAATTGACAATTTGAAAAACAAATTGATTCTTTTGATCACTTATGTGTATCTTATAAATTTTTAAAATTTGATAGTTCAAAATTAATTACATTATATGAAGAGTTACAAAAGAAACATGGTACTTTAAAAAATGTTTGAATAATCAAATTACTGTTGCTTTTTCCCTAAGAAGCAATATTAATGATGTTCTACAAAAATCTATGCATAATGATAAGGTTCTTAAAAAGTCCATTGCTCATACATTTAGAAAGAAAAAATTTAATGAAAAATGTTGAAACTACAAAGGGGTATCACTTGAAATATTTTTATCCTTTGTTGAAATTCAACATGATGCTGCTTATGATCATTATATGAAACATAAATATTCTTGTGACCATTCATTTAATTCTAAACACTATCATGACTCTCATAATAGCACAACAACAACAACAACAACAATAACAACAAAGCCTTATCCCACTAGGTGAGGTCGGCTTTATTTAAGATTAGACAAAATTTTATGCTGGCTGTCGGGGCCTAACACAACCCTCCTCCTTTATCCGGGCTTGGGACCGGCTATAAAATATAGGCGGAGTTACTCTCATAATAGCACATTAAAATTTAAACATGTGAATAATCATTTTGAGAAATAATCTGTTATTTGTCATTATTGTGGTCTTCATGACCATTATGCCTTTGAATGCAAAATTTAAAAAAAAAATATTAATGTGAGCATGAAAATGATGTGGGTTCCAAAGGGAACAATTACTAACGGCACTGGACCCAAACAGCTTTGGGTAGCAAAATGATTTTACTTGTAGTGTGCCTCCACTATAAGAGATCTTCCAAATAACAACGTGCATTAGTGATTCAAAATGTTGAGGTGCCAATAGCAACGTCATGGGTCGACAAAATGCGATGCTAAGTGCCTCCCCGTAGCGTCTATCTAGTGTTGCATTAGTGTTACATCATGTCGGCATCATTGCGATGCTACTTAGTCATTATTGTCACGCGCCAAAATTAAAAAAATGCGTTGTACTGGTGTCGACACCTTGCGACGCTAATCTAGCGTCACCGTGAATGCGACACTAAATTGATGTGAGTTCAGGAGGTGATGTTGGCGTTGGATACTTGCGTTGTATTGGTGTCGACTGAATGCAACATCAAATCCCTTGCGACGCTATGTCGACACTAGCTCAAGAGGTGATATTAGCGTCAAAAGCTTGCGACACTATTGTGAGGCGCGGGGGACACTATTTCACTGTGTCGCTAAGGCGCCACTGATGTAACGCAAATGGTATATTAATTTGAATTTAAGTATGTAATGTTAATTTGTGTAACTATATATGTTACCTATACTATAGTTTAATGAATAAAAGATTAAATATTCCTAATCTTATACTATATGTTACTTATATTATATGTGTTACTTACATATGAATTCCTATATTATATGTTACCTATATTATATGTGTTACCTACATATGTATTCCTAAATATATATGTTACCTATATTATATATGTTACCTACAGATGTATTCCTAAATATACATAAATACAAATGCACATATATGTACATAGATAAAAATATACATATGTAGTAATTATAGATGTATTGATCTATATATACCTACATGCATATGTACACATGTCAATATATTAGACATGCAATATATATATCATATATTAATTATAGATATATTATTTTAATATTCATAATCATGGAATTATAAAGGTCGAATTAAGTGATATGATTTTCTTAGAAGAATTGAAATTAATACTGATATTTAGCACCACCGTAGAGATGCAATGGAGTTGACATAGTGCCGATCGATGCTAACGTGGTGCAAATTGGGACCACTTTAGTGCTACAACCATTATCAACGCTAAGTTAGAGCAACTATAGTGTTGATTTAGTGACGCACGTTCCTAAAGATAAATCGACGTCTCAAGCATGTGACGCCATGTCGACGTTAAGGAGCCGCTATTTTGTTTAGCCAAGACTTAGGGTCTGTTTGGCAAATAACTAATAAAGGGATGGGATGGAGTGGTGTGGTGCGTGATGGGTGGGGTGGCGTTGTGTGTCATCAGAAAGTCCATGTTTGAATAATAAATTATATAAAATGTGGGGTGGGGTAATGAAGATTTTATTTGTATAAAAGTCATTTTTACCCTTCATTATATATTTAAAGTATTTATAATCATTCATTAGGAGTGAGCATGAACTGGGATGACTCATCCGCACCGGCTAGAATTTTCTAAATTTTTTTCCGACCCGGTGGATAATTGGGCCAGGACTGAGTCTCATTTCTTTAACACCCGACCAGGTCGGGTCGAGACTGAATCCGAATTTTACGTCCCAATGAGGTTGAATATATTATATTAATATTAGATTATTTTGAAATAGTATATTTATACTTATTTTGAATAAAATTTTATATTTACTAAAAAGTTTTATTTAATAAAAAATTATAGATAAATATGTATTCGTATTAGAAAAAAATAATATATGATGATATATATCAATGAATGTGAGAGAGAGAGGAGAGAGAAGAGAGAGAAAGGTGGTTTAATTTGGTAAGAAGAGAAATAATTTAATTTGGTAATAAAAAAAGAAAAGAGGTTAATTTGGTCTAAAATAATCTAAATTGGTGGAATGAAAAATATGGTGTTTAAAGGGCTTAGCTATTCCACCCCACCCCTCTTAATTTAAATAAAAAATATAGCCAAACATGGTTTAATTAATTTCATTCCCCCATATTCCACCCCACCCCTTCATAACCCTCAATCCAAACAGACCCTTAGCGTCAAAATAGAGATGCAATCCTATCTTGAGTCGCTATTTTATTTAGTCGACTTCTTTTGATTATTCTCATTTAATCTTACATATGTATAAAATTCTTTTGATTAATCTCACTTAATCCTACATATGTGCAAAAATTGAAACTAATAAGAAAAATATATCACTTAATTCCAAGCTGATAATTGTATCATTTATCATAAGGATTCATATGTGGCACATATACATATATACATATTCATATATATATATATATATATATATATATATATATATATATATATTATATACACACATATATACATACATATGTATAAATTTCTTCAATTTTAACTATTAACAAAAATATATCACTTAATTCCTGGCCGATAATTGTATGCTAACATAGTACGCATTTATTGATATAAATAGTATAACACATATAGTTTATATATATATATATATATATATATATATATATATATACGTACATACGTTTGTATGTATATAGACATACATATATGTATATCCATTACAATGCACGTGGCCACTACAATGTATGTATATAGTTTATATATATATTATTATATATATATATATATTATATATATATATAAGCTCACCCACCCCATCCCCTCTCCTTCCTCCCCTTGCTGCCCTATCCGAGCGTCGGCGGGTTCCACTACAATGCATGTGGCTACGCCGGCCAGGCCTTCTGCATCCACTGCGCCCTTTGCGAGTTCGACCTCCACCTCCTTTGAACCGCCCTCCCCGAGGCGATGAACCACCACTCCCAACCCCACCCTCTGAGACATCCTCGAGTGCCCAGTTGCCGATGTTGGAGCTTCATATGGGATTCTGCCAAGCAACCGCCGACGTCGGAGTCCCCGCCACCCCAGACGCCACTCCGAAAATTCATTTAATGTAATGGAAATTTATTTGATGGAAATTCATATGTATATGTGATGTAATGAAAATTATTACGAATTTGATGTATTTTATGAACATTTGTCTATGCGAACGTATATGTGAAATGATCCTATGCGCACATCTGTTCATTTGACAAACATATCATATATAATGCCACATTAGCTCCACATTGGCATCGTCGTATTAACGCCACATTGATGTCTATTTTGCGACGCATTGGTTTCAATGTAGCCCCACTGACGATGGCAAGGTAACAATTATTTTAGCGCCTTATTAGCATCCGAATAGCATCGTGGTTTAGCGTCAACTTGGCATCAAGGTAGAGTCGATAGTCAGTGTCTCTCTAGCGCCAAAGTAGCGACACATGTTAAGATTATGTAACTCCAATACTCCCCCTCAAGTTGGAGAATGAGGATTCCAAATTTCCAACTTGGAAAGAAGGAAATGAAACCGTGCTCGTCCAAATGCTTTAGTAAAAATGTCCGCAAGCTGAAGCTTTGAGGGAACATAAGAAGTCGTGATTACTTTATGTTTGAAATGGTGACGCACAAAATGACAATCTATTTCAATATGTTTAGTGCGTTCATGAAACACTAGATTCTGTACAATATGTATAGCTGATTGGTTATCACAATGTATATTCACTGCAGATGAATGTTGTATCCCAAGAGAGTCAAGAAGGCTTCGCAACCAAAGGATTTCACATGTTGTGACAGCAAGTGCATGATATTCAGTTTCGGCAAAGGAGCGAGCAATAGTGGTTTGCTTTTTAGACTTCCAATTAATAGGACTCCCACCAAGAGTGATAAAATAACCACTAACAGAACGTCGAGTCATAGGGAAAGCAGCCCAATCAGAGTAACTATATGCCACAGGAATAAGAGAAGATGGCTTGAGAAATATTCCTTGGCCAGGTGACTGTTTGAGGTAGCGCAACGTGCATAGAGCAGCATCCCAATGACCTTGTCGAGGATCATTCATAAATTGTGATAAATGAATGGAGTAATTGAGGTCTGGTTGAGTAATTGTTAAATATATCAAGTGCCCCACCAAGCGACGATAGCGAGCGGGATCAGCAATAGGCGCACCTGAAGTATTTGTAAGCTTATGATTTTGCTTCATAGGAAAAGGAGAGGGTTTAAAACCCAACATGCCAAACTCATCAAGAATGTCCAATGTATATTTGCGTTGACAAAGGAAGGCCAAATTTATGCCTAGCGATTTCAATGCCAAGGAAATAGCGAAGAGGACCAAGGTCTTTAATCCGAAATTTCCCATGCAAGTAATTCTTGAATAAAACAGAATCTTCTAGGCTATTGCTTGCCAAGAGAATATCATCAACATAGATTAAAATTGCCATATAAATGGAGCCTCTCATAAAAGTGAATAGAGAATAATCAGCTTCTGATTGAGTGAAGCCATAATCAATTAGAGTCATGGTGAATTTAGAAAACCAATTCCGAGATGCCTATTTTAGGCCATATAATGACTTGTGCAAATGACAAACCAATCTTGTTGAAGTAGAAGAGAAACCCGGTGGCATAGCCATATAAACTTCTTCATAAAGATCACCATGTAAGAAGGCATTGTGGACATCAAGTTGGTGGAGTTCCAAATTTTGATGAAGAGCTACAGCAAGAAGGCAATGCACGGTGACTAATTTTGCAACTGGAGCAAATGTCTCATGATAATCAATGCCTTCAACCTGAGTATATCCCTTAGCAACTAAACGCAGATGCTTCCATGCGTTCAATCTTGTAAACCCATTTACAACCAATAAGCTTTTTTCCAATGGGCAAAGATTGAAGGGTCCATGTGCCATTCAATTCCTCGGCCATTTCGTGGCGCCAACGATCATCTTGCATGGCTTGCTTAAAATTCCTGGGTTCTTGGTCAGTATGTAAGGATGCCAAAAAAACTTTATAACCACAAGAAAACTTTGTTGGATTCAAATATTGGGTAGTACAATGAGACTTACCAGAGGAGATAATTGCACCAAGAGAGCTACATGAAAGTTTATTAGCATATGCAGTGTGACACACATAAGAGTCAAGATAAGGTGGTGGTTTGCGCTGACGAGCTGGACTCTGTTGTGGAGTGGAAGTCACATCAGAGGTAGATTGAAGGGTAGGAACATCTGATGTGGAAGATGGACATGGAGGCTCGAGCTCCTCAGTAGTACCATTGGAGATAGTGGTACGAATGGTCTCAGCAAGAGGTGAGCAGGTTGTATCAACAAACATTTTTATAGGAGAAGGATGAGATGAGACAATATTAGAGGAAAAGGGGAAAACATTTTCACAGAATTCACCATCTCGAGAAACATAGATATCAAATACACGCCAACCTCTTTTACAATAAGGATAGCCAACAAAGATACATTTGTGGGAATGTGCATCAAATTTATCACGTCCAACAGATTTGTTATCATGGGCATAACATAATGATCCAAAGACTCCAAGATTTTGATAATTAGGTGGCTTTCCAAACAAAATTTCATGAGGGCTGCGACCAGACAACAATTTGGATGGTGTGCAGTTGATCAAATAAACTGCTGTGGAAATTGCTTCTCCCCAAAAGCTTTTAGGTAAGGAGGATTGAAGTAAAAGAGCACAGGCAACATTTAAAACATGACAATGTTTTCATTCAAGTCGACCATTTTGTTGAGGTGTGTCGGTGCAAATTGTTTGGTGTTGAATACCATGTAAAAGAAATAAGTTTTGTAGGCTAGTGGAAAGAAATTATGTGCCATTATCGCTATGCATAGCTTTAATGCTTTTACCAAATTGTGTCTGAATCAAATTGTAAAAAATCATCAAGAGTGAACACGTAGCAGATTTTTCTCTCATGAGACAAACCCATGTTGCCCGACTGTGATCATCCACGATGGTGAGGAAGTAATTGGCTCCAGAACTAAAAGGAGTTTTATAAGGACCTCACAAATCACAATGAATTAAACCAAATAAATCATCTGCTTTATTGGAACTAGAAAAAAATTGGCTTCCAGTTTGTTTTGCTTGAATACAAACATCACAAGAATTTTCAGAAACAGAACTAGAAGAAGAAATAAGCCCTAGTAGTTTCAGATTCCAAGAAGGATGTCCAAGACGTTTGTGCTAGAGAATAGCATCGTCAGATACCACCACTTTATTTGCTAATATAGTGCGTGCCAGTTTGCGCAGATGATAAACTCCTCCTTGAAGCTCGCCCAGTCCAATCATCTTCTTCGTGGTGTGGTCCTGTAATACACAAAATTTTGAAAGAAAAATAGCAAAGCAGTCCAGTCACTACATAATTTTGCTATAGATATTAGATTGTATGTTATCTCAGGAATCAATAATGTACCTTTGAGCATAAGAATTTCTCCAAGACACAAATCTCCTTTATGTGTGGCTCGAATGGAAGCACCATTCGGTATTTTGACATGATCTTTGGTTTTAATAGGCGTAAAAAATGTGAATAGATCTGCTCGATTTGTCATATGCATTGAAGCTCCAGTGTCAAGGATCCAATTTAAATAAGAAGCAAAAATGATATGAAATCATTATCAGACAAGGGTTCAGTAATAATCTCATCATTGCCAATAATTTTAAGCAAACGTTGAAACTATGACTCATATAATCCTCTAAAAGCTCCATATCTATCGCAAGTCTGATTAGTTTGAGCAGCATGAGCAGTAGCAGGTGTCCCTTTGATATTGGAATGACTCCTTCAACAAGTTTTCCTGATGCTGGTTTCTCATTCTTGTTGTGTTTGGAAGGATCCCGATGAGGTGGGTACACATTTAATTGGAAACAATTGGCTCGAACATGCACATATCGTCCACAATAATCACAGTTGGGACATTTATTTGAAGATTTGTTATTTGAACTCTGTCCTCCTCCTTTAGCTAGGAAGGCAGCATGTACAGATCTAGCTTCATGGATACGTGTGACCTTGCGTTGCTATTCTTCATGGCTTATAAGAAAGTAAATTTTACTAAGTGATGGCAAGGGATCCATACTTAGTATGTTGGATCACACAATGCTAAAGCTTTCAGGATTCAATCCCATGAGAAATTGATAAGACTTTTCTTTTTCTCTTTGCAGGATATGTTTAGCAGCAGCATTGCAAGAATCGCATACAGAAATATCGACAAAATGGTCGAGTTCATCCCATAAGCATTTTAACTTGCACTAATATTCAGCCACCGTTCTTCCTTCTTGCTTCAGTAGACATATATCAGACTTGATCTGGTAGATTCTAGTTTCATTGCCTTGAGAATATCGTTCTTTCAGATCTTCCCAAAGCACTTTAGCTTCTTCTGCATAAGCCACATTGGATTGAAGCTCCTTATCTAGAGAATTAAAGATCCACACAATAAGCATAGAATTGTAGATCTTCCATGCTTCAACGTCGGTATCTTTTTTAGAAGGTTGTTTCACGGTTCCATCAATGAAACCCAATTTGTTCTTCGCACGAAGAGCATTTCTCATGGCCCTAGACCATGTTAAATAGTTTGTGGCATTTAATTGATACGAGACAAGTTGATTCTCAAGAGAATCAGACGTGGTCAGAGCATAAACTGACGAATGCTTCTTAGATGACTCCGCCGCCATTGTAAGATATTCATGGGAAAGGAATAACACAGAGTCCAAGATCTTGCTCTGATATCATAAAAGGTTTATAAGTAAAAGAACAATAAATTGAATTGGAGATCGGAAAACTCACTGATCTTTTTCAATTTCATTTGACTATATATATACATGTTACAATATCCAATTAGTTGTAAAGAACTGGAAAAAAAAGAACTATCAGATTCGTTTGATTTTGGAAAACGGAAGTGGTAACAATAGTAACAAACATGCTGTTGACATTTGAAACTACTATTGTGAGATGTTAAGATTATGTAACTCCAATAGACCTTAAAATTATGATTTCCAATTTGAATGTTAGTGCTATCATTTGAGAGTTCAATACATGTATTAATATTTTGATATTTGAGACACTAGACATAATGATAAGAAAATCAACATTTGACATAATGTCTTATTATGTTAGCCACTTTTAGTATTTCGAATCATTACTTATCTAACTTTGGAAATGCATATGGTGTTTACCATGCTAAACATAATTATTTCTTAAAAAATGTAAAGAAAGTTATTTGAATGTGGTCTTACTAGTTTTAATATAATCTTAGCTATTTTTTTCATATAATATTTCTCTTTCTCTTTTCTAACTATATTTTTTTTCAAAATTTGTAATCACTTTTAATTCTTTAATTTTCGAATCAAAATATTATTTTATTATTTTTTAGGTTACAGAGTGTCACATCAATCTTCTTGTAAATGTCATTTATGGTAGGGATCACGATAATATTTAAATCTGTGAATGATAGTTTTGATAATTCAATATATTGTGGAAATTTGTCAAATCATTTTTCTAAATAAACTCATTTATGTACTTTGATAATTTAAACATGGACCTTCGATGATTAATTTCACTTTATTAAATCTAAATTTTTCATAAGTTTGATATTACAATTACAAGGGAGGACGAATAGCCTATAAGTGATAAATTAGAATTAAATCGAGATCAGTTAGAAAACAAAACTCGAGGGACCCGAAAAATGACTCAAAAAATTGATCAAAAAGTCGAAAAAATAGGAAAGTGAATCCAATTTAGGACGATTTTATAATAGAACGAAATCGATCCACCGAAATTATAGTCTCATCCAAAAAAGTTGTAAGAGTTCGTGAATTCAGTTTTATTTATTACTTTTTATTTATATAATTAATTCATAAGTTATTAATTTTTTATTAATAGCATAATATTTTCATGTAATTTAATATGTTCCTATCACATTATAAAACTCTAATTAATAATCCTAATAGTATACCCTGTATGTAGTTATAAAATTAAACATATTTAAATTATTCTGATTTATCATATATTTTTTTCAAAAAAAATTGGCCTATTAAAGAATGATTTTTTTTCTAAATTACTTTAGGATCATTTTTGTAATTAAAACACATCGATCCAAAGAATAATGACCGAATTTTTTTTTTGGATCGACAAATCAGACTAGAATTATTTTCACCCATAGCGATCATATTCACCTAAGAATGAAACTATAATACACAATTACACATAGAACATGTGGACATCTTTCAACTTGTAACTGAAAAAAAAGAGTTCGATTCCCAATTTGGAAACTTTTATTTTTTTTTAAAAAAAAAATATCGTATATTAGATCATTATATCTTTCTTTAACAGGAAAAAAATTTAAAATTTTATTTATTTAAAAATAATTGTCTACACATAGGCCTCAATAATCTTAATTATATGTGTATATATACAATTATACATATATATTACATCATAAATCATAACGAATACTTTAATAATTTCCAAGAGAAATAAACTATATTATTTTAGCCCTTGTTGAGCTTCTTGGTTGGTGTGCACAAGTAGAATCGTTAAATACGAAGGCCAACATAATTAGCTTCACCAAACAACTAACTCCAACGAAACGTCGGCTTTAAATAATTGCCCATGTAGATTTCAAAGAGAAATTACGTGACTAATTAAATTTTGAAAAATAGTTAAATACGAGTATCGATCCGTTCTATTTTCATAATTGTCCCGTTATTTCTAATTTATTCGCTTTCTCTTGGACTCATCCTTTGAAAAAAAAAACGATTAATCATTGACTAAAATTTTAATATTTTTACATTTTTAAAATTAGCTTGATAACAATTTTATTAATATCTTAAACGTATGGATGGAATTATATGTGATGCATATTGCCCTGGTCAGAACGTTGAACATGCAGATACTCGTTTCGTGGCTGATGCTTATGATGACGGTCACAAGTAGGCGAGCTTGCAATGGTTGACCAAAATTTATTGAGGTTGAACTTTCTTTTTTTTTATTATTATTTTGTCTCTTTGGTGATTTCCCATGTAATCGGAATCCCTCTTGAATTTTATTTACTATTTCACATTATATAATATGAGACTGAAATTGTGAAGTATATGCATTTAATTAAAGTTATATTTTTGTTTCACCACTCCCACAAAAAAAAAATCTAGAAGTTATATTGGATATTTTAATATTTTTTCCCTCCAAACAACTTTGTTATTTTTTTTTGTTTATATATTACTTCGTATATTTAAGCAAAGTCTCCTATTTAATTCTTTCTGCTCATCTTAGTTGAGAAAAGATATATTCCATGGCATGCCATCCTTCTGCATAATAATTTCTTTTCTTTTCTCATCTACTTAGTGAAGACTTCCATTTTGCGAGATCGCTTAGCTTAATTAGAATTTCTTTTCTTCCTTTTCGTGATAATAGAAAGTCTAAATCAGACTTCCTCTAGGAATTTAATAGAATGATGATAAATAATAATTTGATGCATTATGAAAAAATAAGACATCAGAAGTATCTAAAAATTGTAACATAAAAATATGAAGACATTTTTTGTATACTATTATTCCTATTACTGCAATTATTATTAGGATTTAATGAAACTTCTACTTATTTAAATGGGTAGAAGCCTCATAAAGATATTGTAATGCAATGCAAATTAAAAGAAAAAAAATGGTTATTTTCATAAACCACCCCAAAACTATTACGATTTTTTACATCTAACCCAAACTACAAACTTATTTTTTTGGATCCCTAAACTATCGTAATTTATCCAATTTGATCCTTCCATTGACTTTTATCAATTTTTCTATTATCTTCGATTTTTTCATTTATGAAAAGTTAAAAATACTCCTTTCTTCGCAGTCGGAGTTGCAGAAGTCGAAAAGAAAGCATAAAGTCGAAGGAAGGAGTATTTTTTACTTTTCATAAATAGAAAAAAATTGAAAATAATGAAAAAATTGGTAGAAGTTGACGGAAGAATCAAATTAGAAAAATCGTAATAGTTTAAGGATCCAAAAAAATAAGTTCGTAATTTAGGATTAGATGTGAAAAATCGGAATAATTTAGGGACGGTTTATGGAAATAATCCAAGAAAAAACTTGATAGTTTTTTGCTTGCCCCTCCCTCCTCTTCGAATGTGCTTTTTCGATCTGGTTCCACTAGCTGCATTTTCGCCCTCTTCTATGTCCTCTCTATTATAATGATGAGACCGGCGCCACGGCGAGATGTCTCCTACACCAGTGACGAAAGGGCGAGGTGGCTCCTACAACGACAACAAGGTTTCCGCTCGTGCTCTAGGGAGGCCATTTGTGTGCCACGGCTAGGCTTTTGCGGCAACGTCGAGGTGTGTGGTGGCAACAAGGGGTTGAGATCAAGGTTATCATGATCGCTTTCCGAGGTAGGATTGGAAGGGGTCCGGAGGATCGATGATCGTAAGATCCTACTTAGGATCGTAAGATCCTACCTTATGAATAAAAAAAATATTTTTTAAAATAATAATAATATAATGATGATGATGATGATGATAATAATAGCTATTTAATATTCTACTCTCAATATTTACATTATACTTAGACTTCTAACTTTTATGGGATACATAATAATATAGAAAGTTAAAAGTTAAAAAAAAACTAATTATGATAATTCACAATGGTAAATCAATTTTCTCATCTGAATTATGAAAAAAACAAATATTTTTTTGTTTCCTAAATATAATTTTTTCACATAAGTTAATTAATTTACTCTAGATCATTCATAAAAAAAATGAAAAGAGAAATTGAGAGGAGATAATGGAGAGAATTTAACCTAATTCATTGCCAATTTTTATTCCTAATATTCTATTTTTAAATTTTTTTCTAATTTTAAAAAATAAAAAATTAACTAAATAAAATCATAAGAATGATATGATATACAAAGAAAGTTACCTCCTCTCTTGCCAATTTTTAAATTTAATATTCTATTTTTAGTTTTCTCAATAAAAATAATTTTAAAAATATTAAAAAAATAAATACATAGGATCGGTAGGATCTTAAGATCCTACCGATCTTACGATCCAGCGATCGATCCTACTACGATCTTATGTTTCCGATCTCTAAAGTGAGATCGAGATCGCTTGCCTAGTCTTGGATCATAGGATCTTACGATCGGGAAAGCGATCCTTACAACCATGGTTGAGATGGCTTTGAAGGTGGCAGCCACAGTCTGTGCATAGCGATGGGGCTTCTGCAGCAGCGAGCACGACTTGTCTGCAGGCGACATTGCTCTTGCGGCAAATATGACACTCGTGCTATGACACAATCTTTCCTGCTCAATGATAGAGCTCCTGTGGTCGTGACCATGGCTGTGCGCCCGCGGCGAGGCTCTTGTAGCGACAACGAGGCTCATGATCTAGTGAGTTACTCCTTCACAGGAAGGGACTCTTGCGGCAATGATGAAGCTCGTGTGGTGATGACGAGGGATCGAGGTGGATCTGACGACGACTACAGCTCCACTAGCGACGAGATTCTTTGTGTGGTGGGATGTCGATAGGTAGGACAGACGAAACGAAGGATAAGAGGGTGTAGATTGTTTTTTCTATAGCGAATCTATTCGAACTGGTTCGATCTAATGACTTTGAACCATGCAGATGGTCGGAACAATGGGTAGAAGGCTTTATCCATTTGAGTGGATAGGAGCTTGGTTAAATCGTTATTATTATTATCAGGATAAATTACGCTAAATGTCCTTTAACTTTGACGTTTGCTTAGCGATACCCTCAAACTTCAATTTATAACACAAATGTTCTTCATCTTTGAATCCGTTTCACCCGGTGCCATTTTTATATATGATCAGTCGTCTTCCGATTGCCCGGTCGTTATGGCATCAACACGATCATTTTCTCTCTTCTTCACGCAAGTAGTCGTCTGACATGACAACTTAACCTTCTCTCTCCTCCATGCGATCTCATCCCTTTCCCTCCTCTCGACCTTCGGTGCCAGCAGGGGGTGTGGTCGCCCCTATGAGCTCGGAGCTCGCAGGGGGGTGACCTCCCCATTTTTGCTTGCGTGCACACAGGCAAAGGGGGGAGGGGTCGCCCCCTACGACCTCTGGCGAGATGCAGAGCTTGAGGGGGGCGACTCCCTGCGTGCGCCGATGATGCACGTAGACGAGGGGGGTGGCCCCACGTGAGCTCTCGCGTCTCGGCGAGCTCACACCGACGACGCAGCTGACGTCGGAGGTTGAGGAGAGAGAGAGAGGATATCATGTGGATGAGAGAGAATGTTAAGTTACCACGTCGGACGACTAGTTACGTAGAGAAGAGAGAAAATAATCACGTGGACGCAGTCGACGGGAGATCCGAGAGACGGCCGATGGTAGATAAAAATGGTATCGAGTGAAACGAGTTTAAAAATAAAGGGCATTCATGTTATAAAATAAAATTAGAAGATATCGCTGAGCAAATGTGAAGAACATTTTAACGTAATTTATCCATTGCTATCATCATCAATTAGAAAGTGGATTTTATTTAATTAATTTTCCCGCATATTTTTCTCATGTTGCCATGTGCCACAGTGCCAACAACCCGGCGTCGTCATCTGACGCATGCGCAAAGACCCGCGGAGCCCATTCGCACGCCGTGGGTGTGCGTACGTGTGGACGACAAGTTCCGCAGTAGCAGCCAAGTTCGGCTGCCACCACCCGCATACAATGTACCCCAAGAACGTCCAAGCTCCCGTGCCAACAACCGTCCTCCATTATTTTATCACTAACTCCACCAACCACCGACGTCGCAATTGTTGCATCCACCGAAGCAAATCACGTCCTCTGGCTCACCTGCATCGAAGGCTCTCCTCCTATTTAAACGACCGCGTTCGACGCTCCCCGCAGATTCCGTTCTCAAGTACGATCGTTCTTTTCTCCTCCTCCTCCATCCCTCTCTCAGCGAATTGCAATTCCTCCTCGAGAGCGATCCGCCGCCGACGCAGGGATGGGAAGCCTCGGCGAGGATATCAGCAACGGCGTCGCTGCCGCCGCTGGCGGTTGCAGGAAGCCTCGGTTCCTCTGCCTCCACGGCTTCCGGACCAGCGGCGAGATCATGAGGGCCCAAGTGGTCGGAAAGTGGCCGGAGGAGGTCACCGGACGGCTCGACCTCTTCTTTCCCGACGCGCCGCACGCGGCCGCCGGCAAGTCGGAGGTCGAAGGCATCTTTCCGGCGCCCTACTACGAGTGGTTCCAGTTCGACAAGGTAATTGGCTATCATTTATTTGTTAGTGAATAATTAATTCTCATTTTTTTTCCTGAAGCCGACCCGGTTTTGACGACTAACAATAACAACCCCACTTTCTGAGGACGACATTTAAAATTTTTTTTTTGGCAATATCGAGATTTTGTATAACTTGACCGATCTTAATTATTGATCTATATACATTTTTTTGTCTTGTAGCAATTTATGAATTATACGAATTTGGAGGAAGCATACGAGTACATCGAGCAGCTGATGATCAAACATGGGCCGTTCGATGGCCTGATGGGTTTCTCGCAGGTACGAAATTTGCAAGATATACGTATGAATTATGGTTGCGAGGTTGGGATTAATTAATGGTGTGTTAATTAATGATCAGGGGGCCATTCTCTCTGCGGCTATCGTCGGTCTACAAACGAAGGTATACTACGATAGTTTTACTGACATTTATAGGCGGACTCTTAGTTTTCCTAGATCATAAAAGTTAAAAAAAATTTGAGATTTTTTTTCTAAAATATAGTGATTTTAATTGATACATATTGGTGCTTACTCGAGCATAAGATATGATCCGTAACAACATAAACGCATGTTTGTGATCTTTACTTCTGTTCCCGTGATACATACTGGTTTTTAATTATGGCAGGGATTGGCGTTCAAAAAGGTGCCCAAAATTAAGTACCTGGTGATCATAGGGGGAGCACAGTTCCACAACCCGGAGGTGGCTGAGAGGACATACCCAGAACAGTACGATTGCACAGCGCTCCACTTCTTAGGTATTAAAACTATTTCTGCTTCACTTTCTTCTCTAACCTATTAATATGTATATAGATATGTAAACATAGTAATGTACATATGGCCATTTTTATTGTGTTATATGTGACCATACTTTAGACTTGGGTAAAATTGTTGGGGCTATTGTTAATTATTGTTAGTACTTTTAGTAAGCTTCGTCCAGGCCGTTGACTTGGTCATCCGGTTGATCATTTATGAGTGAAACTTTGAATGGCTGCTCAGTTCATAAATCATAAACCACATAAATGGGGGTTGGTATAGTCATACGTAGGAGAAGCGTAGTCAAAGAATACAAAATTAAGTAATCAACCTCCCCCACATTCGGTTCGAGGGTCAAAGTTTGACCTCGAATATGATCATCATATCAATCTTTGAATCTTGTTATTGTCATTCCAAAAATTTTAATATCACTCCTTTCTAAACTATTTTACTCCCATACTGAATAATATTTTATAAATTATCAAAATGTTGATAATTAAAGTCAAAGAATAGAATTATCTTTTAAAAAAAGTAGTGTTGAAATTTTTTAGGTGTGGTAATAAGAAGATCCATCGTCTCTTGATATTTTGAACGATTATTTCAAAATTCATGAACTATCTTAGTATCTTATGATTTTATCCCTATTTAGTAGTCTTCTAGGGGACTAAAAGTCTAAAACTATCATCGTCTATATTTTGAAGAGGCTCGTAAGTCGGTCTATTTTTTGTTTGTACTTGTAGAATTGGGAAAGTCCTAAAAAAGTGAAATATGAAGGCAAACTTGTATTCCGTGGTTGCAGGTGAAAAGGACTACCTCAAAAAATACGGTGAAAAGCTCATCGAATTATTTGTGGATCCGTATGTCGTCCACCACCCCAAAGGCCACACCGTCCCAAGGCTTGGTGAGCTCATTACTCTCTCTCTCTCTCTCTCTCTCTCTCTCTCTCTCTCTCTCTCTCTCTCTCTCTCTCCCATTTCTGGGTTCAGATTGAATATGAATTCAAGCTTTTTTTCCTAGCTGAAAAAGTTTTATTATGTTTCTGACGTTTATTCTGTTCTGCAGACGATAAAGGCCTCCAGATAGTGGAAGAGTTCCTACACAAGATTGAAGATGATGTGGCTCAAGAGGCAGTGGCTATATTGACCGCTAATTAGGAAGATATGCTTATAGGAACTATAAAAGAAATTATTCCTGTTCCTGGAGGCAACATATGTGCTTACACGCACGAGAATCGTTTGCTCAGGCAGCATACAGTGGTCAGATTCTTTTTCTAATTTTTTTTTATACGTAAAGGTTCCGTGTTACGTTACACAGTTAGGTGGACTGGTCAACTGTTAGTACATGTGATGGATAGCAACAACAAAAAGACTAAACCACCTTACCGAAAAAAAAAAAGAAGATTAAACCAGCTTTTATATATTGAGTATAGCTTGGGAAGTCAATTATTTTGGAGATCGCAGGAGTTTAATATATTAATGGCAGGTGGAAACCCCTGTAACTGTAACAATTATGCATAAAACTTCGAGTTACTTCTAATTACCTCCATTTTCTACGCAGCATTCATCGTTTTTTTTTCTGCTCTATCACTTTTGTCGGCTTGAATGAATTGTATTATTGTATGTATTAATCACTTCAGCATTTAGTTTACAAATGCATGATTGATCAAAGTCTTATCAGATCCTCAAATGTGGTGTTATATGAAATTCGCTTAACATATATTTGTTTTATACTCCCCCAATTAGTAATGCTTTATTAACAATCATGAATTCATTCATAAAAAATATGAAGTTCAGATGTTATACCAGAAGGAACCAAATTGGGACAAATCAATCAACCCGTGACAAGTCTATTCATATGAACAACAAATAAGTTTTATTTCGTTAATTATATGTGATAAAGCTATGATTAATGATAATAGCCGGTGGAACCGAGGAAGATAAAAAAAAATGTACCTCTCCGAAAGCGCACATTAAAGTTCGAACTTTGAGATATTATATTTGCTCATCTTATATTATTATGATAAATACACAACAGAAGACTTTAAAATATTAAGAACTTTGTTTAAAAATGCCCATAAATGTTAAAGATCCCAAAATGACACAAAGTACTAAAATATCTAAATAGCATTGTTATTTAAGAAAATTGAAGTTCTTAAAAGTTGTGTTTGGCATGATAATTTGTAGTTCTCGTTAGTTCTAAAAAATTAATTAATTTGATAAAAAAGTTTAGGTTTGGTGTTTAGATGAAAAATATAATGATGGAAATTTGAAAAGTTGATTTGATAGATATAGTAGGTATTTGGATAAAAAATAAGAACTAAGAGTATAATGTATTATTTTATTGAATATAAAAGTATAGTAAATTAAAATATTGCATCTTTATTTAATTAATAATAATTTACAAAAATATTTATATTAATATTGTAATTTATAATTTACAAAAAATATTTATATTTATATTATAATTTATAATTTGTGAAAAATTTAATAAATTATTAATATTATAATTTATGAAAAATATTATATTAAGTTAAAAAAGTTATTTTATAGCAAAATGATAATATATTAATAAATAAAATATTATAATTGATTATTATTTAAATTACTTCAAAAATACTTTACTTAATAATATTAATTAGAAATTGGTAATTAAAATATAATAAAGATTGAAAACAAAAAAGCAAAAAAAAAAATATAGAAGTTCTCGCTTCGAACGAGAACTTTTTATTCTATGAAATGGAGAACATCAGTCACGTGACGATAACTTTCCGAAAATTTTTTGATTCTCATCACATTGACTGTTTGACAAAAAATCTCTAAAATCTCTTGCCCAAGTTCTGAAATTCAATCTCCTCAAAAAAAAAAAAGTTCTGAAATCCAAACATAGCCAAAATATTATGGGACTATACTTATCATGTGCAATATCTTCCTCATAAATTAAACCATCATTTTGTATTCTCAATTATCTAAATGAATTTAGAGTACACGAATTATCGAGAAGAATATATAAAAATGTAGGGTATGAACTATCATCGTGATATTACATGATATACTTTTATCGCAATAATAAAAGAAATCTTACCTATTTCATGAACAGTACATGCATAACAATTCTAGCGTATAAGAATAAACATTCGTGGCATAACGTACATCTACCACATCAATTTATACACCATAAACATATGTGACATACGTGATAACATTTCTTTTCTTTCTTTACTTCGTCATATATTGCCTCATAATTTCATGGACGTTACTTATTATTTGACATCATTATTAATTTTTTATTTATCATAATTAGCTTGACATTTTTTAACTTTCTTCATTTAATTAATATTAATAACTGTTTCGTCTTTATTTTATCATTACCATATGATATTAATATTATCTTAATTTAACTAAGGAATCTTGTCAACATCATTATACGAGTTAGATACACCACAAAAGTCTGTTCCATGTTTAACCATGCCACCTAGGTTTTACCTTGTGCCCCTTAGGCTGGGTGTCCTTGAATGTAGAATATAATTTTATTAATAAAAAATACTCATATAAAATATGTTGAAAGTACAAGCTACACGATCATCAAATGTGACATTTTGTCATAGATAGTTTTGTTTAAAACTACATCCATCCACATAAAGCGCTAGAGAGCCCTAATTTTGATACAAGAATACATCCACCTTGAAGTATAACTAAAGAAGTCATTTTCGGGTGCAGCGGTTTTTTGTTTAAGCAAAGTCTCGAATTCGCATCCTCATGAATGTAAAAAAATTTTGTTGGGAGTCTCACCTGTCATTGTCAGGTACACGACGTGGGTCGACCATACCGAATTAGTTGGGCTCGAAGGTGGGTCGACCTTCAATTTATGGACAGTGCGCATAATCGTTAGCGTCACGTAGGTTGGTTCATCGGTACCGCTTTCCAGATACCAAAAGCTCCTCCTCGCTAAGAAAAGTCTCGAGTTTGAGTCATGGTGAATGTAATAAATTTTTGTTGGGAGTCTGACTTATCATTGCCAAGTACGCGTCGCGGGGTGATCATACCGAATTAGTTGGGCTCGATGGTGGGTCGACCTCTAACTTGTGAACAATGCGCATAATCATTAGCATCATGCAGGTTAGATAGTCAGCACAACTTTTCATATACCGAGGTCTACAAAAAAAAGTCATTTTTTTTAGATTTTCCCTTGTTTTTATTAAGTTGATGGCTTTGGTATTTACTTAGTCATAAATGTATATTGAAACTAATCTCACTACCCCGGGGTGTGAAAGACTTAAATCTTGGGAGATAAATGAGAAATCTGTCCCACGAAATAGAGAACAATCCCTAGGAATGATAGAATTACCTTAAATAAACAATTACTTATAATACAACAATAACAACAAAGCCTTATCCCACTAGGTGGGGTCGGCTACATGGATCATACGACGCCATTCCGCTCTATTAGTAACCAAACCTTTCGATATTTTATTCACTAATAGATCTTGTTCTATTAGTTCGCCAAGTGTCCGCCTTGGCCTCCCTCTCCATCTTTTAATCGGACTCCAGATTATTTGATCTACTCTTCTTACTGGCGCATCTAATGGTCTTCTCTGAACATGACCAAACCATCTCAAACGATTCTCTACCATTTTCTCACTAATAGGAGCCACTCCGACTCGTTCACGTAAAACAATTACTTATAATAATTTTAAAATTTATAAATCTAAATATACAACTATGACTACAAGTGAGTAGTCTTCATTGTAAAATTTTATGACTTCTCAAGAAAAGAATTGTTTGTTCTCACTAAACATAAACTACTTGGCAAAAGGTTAAATCAATTGCGAGTAAAATTTACATTCCAACTGCACTAAGAATGAACTTATAGATGAATTAGCTGTACTAGTTTTTTAGGATTTATCAAAGATCAATAGAAAGTAGATCAAAACTAGAATAAGTAAGTTTGTTCAACAAGGAGAAAATGTTAGGGCATAGTAACTGCTTTTGGACAATTTAACTTTCATCAATCAAATTAAAAATATTAAATTGGATTGGTATCCAATTTATTAGGAAAACTCTACTCTTACATAACCTATAACCTCAAATTCTCAATTACAAATGAAGAATGAAGTGAGCTCCAAAAAAGAAGGCTTCGTCGCACCTTCCTAAAATTAGGGTTCTTCTATGCCTCCACCGCCTCTTAAATTTGTGACGTTGTTTGCCTTTTTTCCTTAAGATATTGCACACCTTTACTACTAATGACACGTGCATCCTCCTTCGATTCAGAGGATCTATGTCTACCATTTTGATATCAGTATATTTGTTCAGTTATGTAAAAGTTGGTTTTAAACTTATATTTTTGGTTTAATTAAGTGATAAGCAAAAACATATAAACCATTCTGTTGATGTGCCTTGAATTATATACTTTGTACCCAAAATTATGAAAGAAAGAAATGAGGATCTATGACAGAAGCAGAGGGTTTGGGTCGTTAGGCCCAAGCCCGTAGCCCACCACTGATTCTCGTGGAAGTGCGGGATGCTTCGTTCCCCATAGTATGGACCTTTATATATGAAGATTAGGATTTTATATGATGTACTCTCTTTTTGCTCATAGTAAAATTCTTCTATTGACGGCCTCCTTTGCCCGTGGACATTTCTCTCTTGTTCACGTTGATCAAAAAAGTTTTACCACGTTAAATCTCTGTGTTCATCTTCTTTATCTTTTGTTATTTTTATTGTTCATCGATCATCGGTGTTCTATTTCAACACATACTTACAATGCTCAATCATAACTTATAATGCATGTGTTAATATTATACTTTTGATAGGATGATATTTTATAGATTTTGCATGGTGTATATCTCATCTCCACTAATGGGCATTTATATACATATATGAGGAATATTATGGTGTATATACATTTGGGTGCATACAAGTGCGATTACTCGTGCAAATGATTCGTCAGTTGGGAACGCTGCGCACTGGACTGATAAAAAGGCGAAGGAAAATCCCGGTCGGCACATGAACATCGTCCACAACCTACACCTAGGTCACGAACCGCGTGCCTTTTTGCTGTCACACCGTCGAGCCGGAAGGAATGCGTTGGCCCACCTCTCCGATCCGATGAGGTCACAAAGGGGGGCATTCCCTCCCCTTTTTGCTACCACGCCGGCGAGCCGAAAGGGACGCGTCGGCCCTGCGAGGTCGCAGAGGGGAACGCTCACTTTTGCTGTCGCGCTAACGAGCACGAAAGGGGAGCGTCGGCCCCCTCTGCGACCTCATCGGTGAGGTCACAGAGGGAGGTCGATGCCTCCCTTTTTGCTTCCTAGCCGGTGAGCACGAAAGGGGGGCATTGACCCCCTCTGCGACCTCACTAGTGAGGGCTCAGAGGGGGCCGATGCCCCCTTTTTTGCTGCCACGCCGCGAGGTCCGTGCAGTGGGCGCATAGGATAGGTCGGCGGCAAGAGAGGATAGGTCGGCTCCGAATTGGTTTTTTTTGTGAAACAATTTTTTTTTGTTAAACCAAAAATATGATAAATGATTAAATCTCAGCATTATAACTAAACCAGTTTTAATCTAATGACTGTGATGAAGTATTTGCACCTATATGCACCTTAATATTCCTCTACATACATATATATAGACACACACATTAGGGAAAGTTTTAATGCGTCCAGTCAATGTGAACCATCGGCATGTGGATCTATGGCCCAATTGAAACCCACTAAATATATAGTTATGGATGGTTTCTATCACGAGTGGTGGATTTTATTTGAGCCATCAGATCAATAAACAATGGTTGGGATTGAAGTAACCATGTTAATCTAAAAATTGTCCCGTAGTCCTCGCCTAGATTGTGCAAGCTACCAAGCGATTCTAGCAGATGATGGATCCCTTTTGCTTCTTTTCTATGTGTAGTGGTGGCTCTTTACGAGTTTCTCTTGGCGACGACAAGTTCTCTCTTTCTCTCCCTCCATCCCCCAGTTTATGCATATGCAAATAATAAAAAAAGACTCGGCTCTCACTCCTCCCTCTCGACATGCACAACTCAATTTTTCCAAACAAATTTTGTGTTTTTTAATAATATATATGTAGATCTATAGATTTTTTGTTTGTGTTGCCGAAAAATTGAATCCTTGTCATTTGTAAATGGAATAATATTTGAGACTTATGAGCATCACTTTCTTCTCTTCTGGACAATTTCTTGGCCATTTTGTTATTTTTTTCTTTTATTTTTAACCTCAAATAAGATTCCCATTAGTCTCAATTAATCTTTCTTATAATAAATATTATTTTCATAAACCATCTCTAAACTATCATAATTTTCCACATCTAATCTCAAACTCCAAACTTATTTTTTTGAATCCCTAAACTATTATAATTTTTTCAATTTAGTCCTTCCGTCGACTGCTATCATATTTTTCCGTTAATTTCATTTTTTTCTCATTTATGAAAAGTTAAAATTACTCCTTCTCTCATCTCTTCTAATATTTAAAATAAAAAAAGGAAAAACACAAGTCCCCCGACCGGTGACATCGCACTGGCGTAGGAAACGCCAACGCATGTAGGGGGCGACATCGCAGCAGGGGGCGACCCCCTGCCTTTTCCCTATGCGTGCCGCGCAGGAAAATGCCGACGCGCCGTCGTAGCAGGGGGGCACCCCCTGCCTTTTCCTGCGGGCGCCAGCGCGCATGTCATGGGATCATTCTCGGATATAGACCTTGTACGACGACTAGGCAGATAGGCACCTAGCCAAGTCTGTTTTGAGTAACAGCGAAAGATTTATGGTCGAGACAATTATGCCGTGAGTCACTCTTATAGGCATTCAATCACGAACATAACTAGAGTGTTGGACTACTTGTCATGGGTTCGTGGCATTAGCGCGTTGAGACGCTAATGTAGGATCTTGAATGCTTAAAGTCCGAAGGGACAACCGAAAAATCACGAGACATCAAGAAGGCACATCGATGTGGTTGTCACCTCACGCTCAAGGCTAGACACTTGAATTAAGGAAAGTTTGATTGTATTAAATATGATGAAATATAACATACATCTGGGCCTCGGAAGCCACTAGTAAACTCCTCCCAATGTACCGTAGGTATGAAAGTCTTATTACAAAATAAAAAATGTAAAAGATGTACCCTAGGGGTAACGCCACATACTTGGACATTCATAAGGATGACCTTACATGATAAATGCCCTACCGGCGGATAATTTGGTACTCCACAATATTACGCAGTGCGAGACGACTGCATGTGTTCCATGATTCGATGCTGAGCGGTCGAGAGCTTTAAGTTGAGCGGTATTGGTGCCGCGAGATTTCGCGCTTCGTGTCACAGGAAAATGCCCTGTGACATTCTCCCCCACCAAATTTGGTGACACCCCCGACGCCGTTGTACGGGCTTCTTCAGGGCCTTCATCTTCAATCTTGACTTTGCATGTCTTGTCTAGAATCCACCTTCTTTGCCTTGACTTGTACTTCACTAGCATCACACAGCGCCAGGAATTTCTGATCCTTGGGACTCGCTGAGGACTCCTCCCTCATGTCTGCTTCGCTTCTTGATCCTTCGTCCAATCCGGGGTCATCACTTGTGCAGCGTCAGTGGAGTCTATCATCTGTGCGGTCTGACTTCATCAAATAACTATCTGTCTATCAAGTCTCTATTGGCTTCAGCTTCTCTCGACTTGTGCACTGTCAACTTGTTGGTTTAGCTTCTTGGAGTGAAACAACTCTTGAGTGACTTCATGAGCAGCTCGGAGAAAGAGTTGCTTCAGGGTCTTGGCAGATCATTTTGAAAACTCTCATCACTTGACCTGTATGACTTGACTCAATGCATCATATTGTAGATGGTTGCGACATAGGGTCTTCCTTCCGTCGAATGCAAGGTATGGGACCATCTCACTCTTTGATGATCATTTTGAGATTTTGATGGCTTGAAGCAGCACAAGTTCTTTGATGCCAACATTTGTTACTCGTCTGGTTTTGGATTGCTATTGGGAGCGACAAGAGTCTCCCCATGGACATTGTGGACTTTGACCCAAGACCTCTATGTTGCAAGCAGCTACAACATAGAGTTATCCATCTGTCGAAATGCAGAGCACATGTTTGCCTCACCCTTAGTGATCATTCGAATCTTCGACGATCTGAGATAGAACAAGATTCTTCGATATGACACTCCATGCCTCGTCTACTTCGAGTCGCTATAATGTGTGACGAGAGCCCCCACACGTTCCCTTGTAGATCAACTCAATGTCTTTATATTACTGATGGCTGCAACATAGAGTCCTTCGTCCATTGAGTGTAGAGTGCAGGACCACCTCACCCTTGGCGGTCATTTGATATCTCGACGGCTTGAGGTGGAGCAAGGTTCTTTGATATGACACTCTCTACCTTATTCACTTCAAGTCGCTATAGTGACCGATGGGAGTCTCCCCATGTTCATTGTGGTTCAACTCAATCCTCCTGCTTCAATGGGCTTTGTCTTTGTATTGATAATATAACTTCTCCCTTGCGACTTGAGCTTCTCTCCCCCACCATTGCCCTTGCCCAAGGGCTTTGGTGGCATGACACTTTGTCTCGGCTTGAGTGATTTGGCAATGTTGATTAGCGAGTAAAGATTGGGTGATTCCGTCATCCCAACTCCATCCTAGCCCAAAGCTTCAACTCCTTTGTTGAAGAGCACCAATGTTGGGTCTTCATCTACTTAGGAACTCTATAGGCGAAGCTCGGTGATACCTTTCACGTCCTCTTCAACATGCTCTTTTGGCTAATGCTGAACAATGCGACCTTCCCAACTTATCAGGCTTGCATAATTGATGAACTACCTTCTACCTCCCTCCCATGTCTCAATGGGATCCATGCTTTCCGCATTTTAAATTATCATGACGGCATCGCCATCATGAGTTCACCACATCTTGCAAGAATTTTGGCGTATGTATTCTTCCGATCCGAGGACCTCCTTTGAATCTTCGACAACACCTTTAAGTATAGATGGGGCAATACCATTATGCTCATTGACTATGATGATGCACCTTTGATGCTCGTCCATCAACAATCCGAACGAAGTAATGCCATTGTGCTTGTCGACAAAAATCATGTACCCTTGACATACTTATCCACCGGGCGGCTGACTCTTGTGAAAGAGTAGACATTCTGGGTCCTCACCGGTCCATGGGATGCTTGTGAAGACGTTCCGTTTGGGCAAGCGGATTGTTGTTGGATAGCTCATGGCAAGAGTTTCCAACATCACATTCATCTCTATTCAAAGGGACGACATCGTTAGTGTGTCCTTCAAAACCTTGGACTTCGATTCTTGGAGGCCGCTTTGATTGCTCGAGGCGTGGATTAAGAGGAAAGGGCGTTCCTTCCTTCGATTGGCGGTGGAACGCTTGACAGCAGCATGCCGTTCACCAAATGCTCAATGCTCGAACTATTTGCTAAATTGGTCATTGGGGTTGGTGTCTCGATCTGTGTTGGCATGTAGCAGGTTCGTCCCACTCCCGATGGATAGCATTACGCCGCTTGCGGGATGACACTTGACGAGGCAGGCAAGGCTGATGGCTTGTTCCTAAGTGTTTGCAAGTAATGCTTTGATCCATTTGTGAAAGTCATCTTGGCACGATAGACAAGGTTGGGGGATAACAAGATGCTTGTGAATGATGCTTCGTAGCCGAAAGAATGATATTTCTTAGCCAAAAGGGACCATGAACTTTGATGCTTAACCTTGAGCCAATTTCTCTCCTGAAGCAATTGTGTGCTTCACGTTGCATGATTGGGCATGCGGTGCGACATCACAAAATATTGAGCAGTGCCAGATTGTCATGATAGTGCATGACGACAGTGTCTGAATGTGACTCAGTACTCCGAGTTACACAACAGTTGTGTAATGCGACCTCTTGGTATAGGTAGTGCAAGACTATCATCACAGAGTATATGGATACTCTTGACGCAGTGCGACACTTCAAGATTCCCGACTGTATACTTGGGATGGTGATCTACTTGAGTCAACGGTGCATGATCACCCCGATTAGGCACGGCGATCAGTTCGACATCATGACGCATGACATACATTCCTTGACACGACATGGGTGTACGAGGAACTTGCTACGGGGCACGACTGGGCGTGCGGCAAGGAATCTTGCCAAGCATTCCTCATTAGCGTCCATGATCAGAGACCACGACACCAGTGCACCTAGGTGTAGTGAAATTTTTTAGCGAAAGCATTTTTCCTATGCCAGGGCACTTCGCGACAACACAAGCGAGACATCGTCGCATGGTGATCTAATACCACTTGTCACGGGGTCATTCTCGAACACTAAACATCATGTGGTGACTAGACGAATATGCACCTAGCCAAGCCTATTTTGAGTAGCAGCGAAAGATTTATAGTCGAGACGATTATGCTGAGAGTCGCTCTTATAGGCACTCAATCACGGACATGACCAGAGTGTTGGATTACTCGTCATGGGTCTGTGGCATTAGCGCGTTAAGGCACTAATGCAGGAGCTTGAATGCTTAAAGTCCGAAGGGGCAGTCGAGAAATCATGAGACACCAAGAAGGGACACTAGTGTGAGTTTTCACCCCATGCTTAAGGTCATACACTAGAATTAAGAAAAGCTTGCTTATATTAAATATGATAAAACATAACATACATCTGGGTCTCGGAAGACACTAGTGAACTCCTCCTAATGTACCGTAGGTATGGAAGTCTTATTACAAAATGAAAAATGTAAAAGATGTACCCTACATGTAATGCCACGTACTTGGTCATTCATAAGGATGACCTTACAAGATAAATGCCCTAAGGGCGGATAACTTGGTACTCCGCAATGTTATGTAGTGCGGAGCGGCTGCATGTGTTCCATGATTCGGCATTGAACGGCTGAGAGTTTTAAATTGAGCGGCACTGGTGCCACGAGGCTTCACGCTTCGTGTCATCGGAAAATGTCCCGTGACACGTGTAGGGGGTCTCCCCCTCCTGCGATTGATGGGCGACCTCCTATTGTGACCATCGACGTCACAGCAAGGGCGACCCCATGCCTTTTCCTGCATGCGCTGGCGCAAGGAAAGTGCCGACGTGCATAGGGGGTCGCCTCCCTTTTGCAACATTTTTCGGTAGCAGGAGGGGGCGACCCCCTATTGCGATCGCCGACTCACAACAGGGGGCGACCCCATGCCTTTTCTTGCATGCGCAAGCGCAAGGAAAGTGCCGAGGTGCATAGGGGGTTGCCCCCCTTTTGCAATATTTTCCTATGTGCGTCATCGTAGGGAAAGCGCTGACGCGCGTAGGGGGGTCAGCCCCCTACTGCAACAGCATTGTCAGCATTTCCCTACATTGTTGGGTCGACCCATGCTGCGACATCGTCAGTTGCGGTAGAGGGGCGACCCCTCTTCGCGCGCGACGTTTCCCTGTGCCGGCACGCACAGGAAAAGTGTGTGTGGGGGGGGGGGGGGTCGCCTCTGCTGCGACGTCGTCAGTCGGGGTCGACCCCCATATGCGTGCGCCCGCACTTACTGGAAAGGGGGGTTGCTGCTGCGACGACTGTCACCAGCATCACAACAGGAGCCCCCTCCCCCCTCGTGTCACGCTCCGCTCGTCGCTGGCATATACGTTTTTCTTTTTTTTTAATTTCTAAATATTAGAAGAGATGAGAGAAGGGGTAATTTTGACTTTTTATAAATGAGAAAAAATAAAATTAACGGAAAACATGACAGAAGTCGATGGAAGGACTAAATTGAAAAATTGTGATAGCTTAGGGATCCAAAAAAATAAGTTCGTAATTTGAAGTTAGATGTGAAAAATCATGATAGTTTAGGGGTGATTTATGAAAATAACCCTAAAAAAATATGTTTCCCTTAAGCTGCAAATAAGGACTTTTTTCTATAATATTCAAATTAGAGAAATCAAAAGTATATTAGACAAAACTATTAATATCAAGTTTGTAACATAAATAAATGATAAAAGAAATTTTCCTTTTGAAGTTAAAGTTATAAATAATCTTGAAGTAAAATCACCTTTCTCTCCATGTTCATTTCTATGCGACATTAATAAAAAAATTGTCAAGTACATATCTGGTTAGAAGAAGAATTATTGCATGCTTTCTTCCATGAAAAAAAAACTTGATTTTTTCGGGTATAGTAGAACAATGTTAGTAATAGGTTTCACCAAAATTATTCAAAATAGATTATGATGTGTCTCATTGACACGAAGTGGCATTGTGAGAGGTTCACGATTGCTGTAATCATTGCCAAGAGCTACAACGGAATACTGTAAGAGGTTTTCACCTGCAAAAGTAGAGACATAGACATTTGGGGTGACGAAGAGTGGACGTGGGCTGGTGATTATGGGATATTTTAGAGACTAAAATGTTTTTCATTATGATCATTTTTCATTAGAGATTAAAACCAGCTACCATGTTACTTAGGTGGTATTACAATCATCCGTAGATATATGATTCAACGGATCAAAATAACTGACCACATGTTGAGGCCAAAAGTACATGCCGCACTAACCCTTAATATATATATTAAGGGAAATGAAAGAGAAAATGAATCTTTTGACTTTTTCTTAAAGCTTTCGCCGTAAGTCTTCTTCTTCCTCACTTTCTTCTTCCTCATTTTTTTACTATTCATCCTATCTATAAAGAAACGCACACAAGAAATATACGCTACTAGTAGGTGATTTATAATATTCAAAGTGCTGCCATAACACTTTAGAGAAGGCAAGGAGGTCATCTTCCACGAAATTATAATAACCATCCATGTTTGTTTGAAGTTCCAAAACCCACGACAAGAAAACAACCTTAGATCAAGTGGTATCAGAGCTTAGATTTAGATTTGCTGAGATTATTTTGTCATTCTTCTCTTTGTTTTTTCTCTGCAATGGTGAAAATTAGAGGAGGAAAGATCATCATTTGGAAGGAGAAGAAACTTCTCCTTTTTAATAACCAGACTATTCTCCAAGCCAAGACACTTTCGATGAAGGATTATGGACAAAGTGAGTATCAAGTTTGTGGAGATTATGGCAATTTTGAAAACCTTGATAGAGTAGAATCAAAATAAAAAAGAATAGATCATCACAACCACCACCAGTAGTGAATATGTAACCTCATAGTCCACGTGTGGTTGGAGACTCAACTAGCCACACTAAAGAAAGAAGAACAATCTAAAAAAATGAGGAAGATTGAAAATGGAACAAAGGTAGTGAAAGTAGAAGATTATGAGCAAAGGAAAGAGATTGGACAGCATCAAGTGTTTAACATTTAAAATGGAGACCAGGGAAGACATTTCATAATATAGAGGTGAGATAGATGGAGATAGACTTGGCTCTTGGTTGGATAGGTTAGAGTTATACTTTTTGCTGCATAACTTACCTACAATGAGTGATTTTCATAAGTGTGAAGAGGAAGTCGCACGCATTGGTTTGATGGAAGTCTTATGTAACGTCTTGTCATTTCAAAAATAAATTGTGTAAATAATTTTTAAGGGATGGGCATTTTTGTCTTTTGGTAGGCAGCATAAAAAAAGATAAGATGTGGAAAGGAGGAAAGAGAAAACCCATCATCTCCTCCCTTCCACCCTGCCACTCCGACCTGCTACAGTGCCGCGCGAGGAGTTCCAGCCTCCATCACTTTCGACCACTCGTTCTTCGCCATCCGGTCATCGCCTTTCGCACGAGAGGTACCGATGGAGTGAGGACAATGAGATGAACGTTTTGACATGTATTAGGAGAAGATCGGTCCACTAGAGATGACGTAGTGCATGCCGAACATGAGAAAGGGTGGAGTTCTCTGGCGACCTATTCTGACCCCGATTCACGCCGATCTTTCTTCCGGTGAGTTGTGCATCATCCTCAGGCCAATTAAGTTCACTTTAAGGGGTTGCAAACATGCTTGTGCTCCCAATCTTATAGATGGTCGCGATTGGGATTTTTCTACAACCTTTTTCTAGCAACATTTTTGGCGAGCCACGGGGTGCTCCGACTCACCTCACCACGACGTTATGGTAGGGGTGCTCACATGAGGTAGAAATGCATTAAGTTTCTGTCCATATGAAAATTAATCACAAATTACTTGTAGGTTCGTTGATTTTGGTTTTCGACCGTTTCACATTTCCGATGATTCACCCTCAGAGTTTGATGGTAAAGGAAAGGGAAATGTGCATATTATATTTAATAGTGGTTATGTGAACTAATTTTAAATAATAATATCTATTATTGTTAAAAAGGC
The DNA here is from genome assembly GCA_030549335.1 of Pontederia crassipes. NCBI lineage: Eukaryota > Viridiplantae > Streptophyta > Magnoliopsida > Commelinales > Pontederiaceae > Pontederia > Pontederia crassipes. The sequence goes on along the minus strand of CM060184.1, from coordinate 25,196,233 downwards.
GATCGGTGATTGTGTTTGGCATTTCGACGGGTGCGGCTTTGGTTTCGAGAGCGTGGCTTCATTGTTATGATAAGGATCGATTGGTGGCCGAAAATATTTAAGATTTAATTTTATAATTGATAAGAATTGGTTATATGGTCTAATTTGAATTATTATATGCTTAATTTGGATATGATAGGTGGATGCTCGTTGAGGTTTGAGTAAAGTGCTATTAGTTGACGATTTCTTTTTCCCTATTGGTAAGCATTCTAAAAATCTATAGTGATGATCAATTTATGAAAACTAGTTTATATGATAGTTATAATTCATTAATTATGAACTTAGGTAAGAAAATTAGAAATTCTACTTCTAGGCACCAATATGTCATTAAAAGACTATTATACAATGATTAATGAATTAAATGACATATGACACCTAGAAGTGATAAATGTCTTAGGTGATAAGATTATATTTCTAAATAAGGTTTAAATGAATGTAATAGATATTTCTCTCATTTGAGCGGATTCAGACGTAAGATAGTTGAGACTTGAGGAATCCAAGGTGAGGGAATTTACCTCAAATGATATTAATTATTTAACTCTTCGGAGTGGTGACATAGTCCCATCCGATGTGAGGCAAATTTTTGAGATTGTTTTCTTCATGCATAATCATACTTATTTGTGTGCTTCATATATGTGCCATCATATGACTTGTGATGTTTTAATACGAAGTTTTTTTTGTGAAATTGAAGTAAATATTTGATTTTTGAAAAGAAAATGTTTATACGATGGTTTCTAATCCTTAACTTCCACTTCGAATTTGCATTCATGCATCATGTGCATTTCATGTAAAAACCCGTATAAGACAGAGTGTTTTCATCTCGGAGGATTGACCAACTTCGAGTATACCGATTATGATCCAATATGCTCTATGTCGATATAGCGACACGAGGAGTAAATTCAACACCCTATGCCGATATAGTGACACGAAGGGTGAAATTAGAACAATTATCCTGTGACGATATAGTGGCACGAGGAGCAGTTCGACGTCCTATGATGATATAGTTGTAGGATGTCAATGGCACCAGAGGAGGCGTGAATTGGTGTTTAACATCGAAAGTATCGATTTCACAAAAATCATCATAGAAGCTTAAAATCAATTCATTAAACTTTAAATCAAAACAAATCAGATCATATCACAACATAACACTACAAGAAAACTGTGAATTAGCGATGCAAATAACGTCTCAATTGCTAGAGACGCCATGAGCGTCGGCATAACGTCTTAGTTGAGTCACAACACGACGACACTACTGGCCTCCCAACAGTGCCACATTAGCATTTACTTAATGTTTCACAAAATAGACGTTAAAGAGGACGCTATAGAGACGCCAATTAGACGCTATTATTGTGCGCCATGAAGTAAAAATGTGCGACAGAACTTAGCATTATTGTAGCATCGACACAGTTCGACGTGCACCTAGCGTCTCAAGTACTAAGACGCCCTGTCGACGCTAGCTTGGAATCGATATGGGTGCCAAAAATTTGTGTGATTTTGGCGCCGCGAGTTATGACGCTACGTAACGTCATAGGTGATGTGACGCTATGTAGATTTCAATATAAAAATATATTCGATAAACTGACACAATAAAATATAATATCAAAGATATGTTTGTATGTATGTATGTATGTATGTATGTATGTATGTATGTATGTATGTATGTATGTATGTATGTATGTATGTATGTATGTATGTATGTATGTGTAATTAGAGATCTTACTTGGGAAGCTGGCCAATCGACGACAACAGATGCTACCTACAACGCACATGCTTGGTACTATTTTAACACTACTTTAATTAAGAAATAGATTAATTATATGTTATATATATGTGTTATATATATTTTGACGCAATCACATATACTTTAATATATATTGTACGTGTACCTTCGACATATATATGTATCTCTATATAATTACTTATATATGCCTATCATATGTGTGTTCCTACATGTTAATATATATTATCTATACTATACTCATGTATATGTATTCCTACATAATTACTATAAGTTATATATCTATATATGTTATATCTATTTTGACGCAACCCCATATACTTTAATATATATTATATGTGTACCTTTGACACATAAATGTATCTCTATATAATTACTTATATATGTCTATCATATGTGTGTTCCTATATGTTAATATATATTATCTATACTATACTAATATATTATATGTGTACCTTCAACATATATATATATATATATATAATTACTTATATATGCCTATCGTATGTGTGTTCCTATATCCTAATTATACATATATTAATTTCATATTCTTAATCATGAATTATGATGGTTGAAACAAAATAGTCCATTTTAGCGCCACCATGGAGACTCAATAGCGTCTATAGAGTGCCACAATAGAGCCGCAATATTTGTCGATGCTACAGAGGCACTATTGGAGTCTCCCTAGCATCGCAATGTTGAGACGCTAAGATAATTGTGACGCTAATGCGATGCTAGTGTGTCGCCAAACAAAGTTATCGACTCATTAGCATCTTTATAACACCTCATTAGCCGACTTTTTATTACCCTTACTTAATCGGCACATATTGATATATAAATACGCATATATACTTATACTTATATACAACACATACACATATACATATTATTATCACTTAATCTCGCACATATAAACATAAACATATACATATATACTTTTAATACGTATACATATACATGTTATTGTCACTTATTCTCGCACACATATAGACATATACATACACGTACATACTTATAATACATATACATATACAAATTGTTGTGACAATCTCGCACATATAGACATATACATACACATATATATGGATATACATATATATACTTATAAGCTTATAATATAGACATAACACATGTATTTATGAAATATATATGAACTACATATGAATATACACTTATAGTTTATATATATAGACCTAACATACATGCATACATATATTATATATTTATATAGATATACATAAATATAATATAAAGTTAAAAAAATCAATATCGCGTCAACATAGCGTCGACATGTACGTGATGCCAAGTAGAGTCACATCAACATCTAACTAGCGTCGCACACTTTGGCGACGCTAAAAATGACCTTAAATCCCTATGTTCTTCCCCGATTTTTACTTTCACTGTTTACTATTTACTAAACAGTTCTTCTCCTCCGCAGGACACCGATCGTCGACCTCCTTTGTGAGACGCCGACCAACGACCTCCTCCGTGGGACGCCGAGCTCCTCCTTTGCCCGGTGCCGCCCTCCTCCACCCTCTTCCACTTCCTCCGTCGCCCACCGAACGCTGCCCTCCGCTGCCCTCCTCCGCTCGGCGCCTCCCTCCTCCGCCCACTTCCACCTCCTCCTCCGCCCGCCACCTTCCTCCACCCTCCGCTGCCCACCTCTGCCCGGTGCCGCCCTCTCTACCCTCTTCCACCTCCTTCGCATGCCGCCTTCCTCCTCTGCCCTCTTCCACCTCCACCACCCTCCACCGCTGCCCTCTATTGGCTGGAATTGCTCCGCCGCCTGAAATTGCTCCATCGCTCCACGGTCGGACAATAACTTCTATTTGTTAATTTATTTTTGTTAACTTGAAATTGAATATGGTCATGTTCTTAATTGCTTAATTATATGAATATATGAACAACAACAACAAAGCCTTATCCCACTAGGTGGGGTCGGCTACATGGATCATACGACGCCATTCCGCTCTATTAGTAATCAAACCTTTCGGTATATTATTCACCAATAGATCTTGCTCTATTAGTTCGCCAAGTGTCCGCCTTGGCATCCCTCTCCCTCTTTTAATCGGACTCCAGATTATTTGATCTACTCTTCTTATTGGCGCATCTAATGTCTTCTTTGAACATGACCAAACCATCTCAAATGATTCTCTACCATTTTCTCACTAATAGGAGCCACTCCGACTCGTTCACGTATATGGTCATTCCTAATCTTATCTAATCTTATATGACCACACATCCATCTCAACATCCTCATTTCGGCTACCCCCACTTTACGTTCATGTTGTCCCTTCATAGCCCAACATTCACTACCATATAATACTGCTGGTCTTATAGCAATACGATAGAATTTTTCTTTAACTTTATTGGGTATTTTTCTATCACAAAGAACTCCAGTGGCTTTCCTCCACTTACACCAACCAGCTTGAATTCTATGATTAACATCGTCATCAATCTCACCATCTTGTCTTACAATTGATCCTAAATATTTAAACTTTGTCACTTGAGGAATTATATCCTCCCCTAGCCTAACTTTCAAATCGTCTCTAAGTTATTTATTTGTGAAATTACTATGCATATATTCTGTTTTATTCCTACTTAAACGAAAACCCTTTGCCTCCAACGTATTTCTCCATATTTCCAATTTTGTATTAATCTCTTCTCTTGAATCCGCTAAAAGTACTATATCATCCGCAAATAGCATGCACTTAGGTACCTCCTATGTGATACTCTCGGTTATAGCATCGATAATTAAGTTAAATAAATACGGGCTTAAAGCTGATCCTTGATGTAGGCCAATTCCTATAGGAAATTTATTTGTCTCACCTCCGGGTGTCCTAACCCTAGTCAATGCCCCATCGTACATATCTTGTATTACCTTAATGTAGGCAACACTCACCCTCTTCTTTTGCAAGGCTTTCCAAAGTACATCCCTTGGTACCCGATCATACGCCTTCTCTAAGTCAATGAAAGCCATATGTAAGTTTCTTCTCCTACTTTGATACTTCTCCATCATCCCCCTTAGTAAATAAATCGTCTCTGTAGTGGATCTTTCTGGCATGAACCCAAATTGTCTCTCAGAAATACTAGTCTCAATTCTCAATCTATGCTCAATCACTTTTTCCCATAATTTCATTGTATGACTCATAAGTTTAGTCCCTCTATAATTTGCACAATTCTGAATATCCCCTTTATTTTTATAAATAGGAATTAATGTACTTAATCTCCAATCATCAGACATCTTTTTCGATAGTAAAATCTCATTAAATAGTTTACATAACCACAACACACATTTTTCTCCTAAACATTTCCAAACTTCAATCGGTATACCATCCGGTCCAACAGTTTTACCATTTTCCATTTTCTTAAGAGCTTCGCTAACCTCTGAGACTCTAATTCTACGATAAAATGATCTATTAAGCTCACATTCGCTAACTGTCAAGTCCTCCAAATCACAGTGGGAACCTTCACATCCATCATTAAATAGCTTATAGAAATACTCTTCCCATATGTTCTTAATATCTCCTTCAGTAACTAAAACCTTGCCAACTTTATTTTTTATGCATCTTACTTGATCCAAATCTCTCTACTCCTCTTTATTCATTGCAATCTTGTAAATCCTTTGTTCACCAGCCTTTGTCCCTAACTCCTTATAAAACCCCTCATATGCTTTAGCACGAGCATCACTAACTGTCTTCTTAGCCTCCCTTTTCGCCAAACGACACTTTTTCCAATTGTCAGAACTATTGTCCAAGTGTATCGCCTTGAAATAATTCTTCTTATTATGCACCTTTTCTTGGACCTCCTCATTCTACCACCAAGTCTCCTTATCTCGTGGTCCAAAACCTTTTGATTCTCCTAAAATGGCTTTAGCAACCATTTCAACCTTTTTTGCCACATTCTCCCACATGATACTAGCATCTCCTTCTAACTCTCACACACTTTCCTCTAATAACTTACTTCTAAAAGTCTCTCGCTTCTCCCCCTTTAACTGCCACCACTTGATCTTTCGATCAAAAAATATTCGAGATTTTGGTTTTATACATTTCATTTGCATATCAAGAACTAACAATCTATGTTGTGTAGTCATCCCATGCCCAGGAATTACTTTGCAATTAGTACAGCGTCTTTTATTAGTATTTCTTGTCAAGAAAAAATCGATTTGAGACCTATGAGTTTCACTTTTGTATGTGATTAAATGTTCCTCTCTCTTCCTAAAACAAGTGTTGATAATCTTAAGGTCGTATGCTAAAGAAAAATCAATAATAGTTTGCCCTTCCTCATTCAATTCCCCAAAACCAAAACCACCATGAACCCTTGCATGTGGTCCTGCCTCTTTACCAACATGTCCATTAAGGTCTCCCCCAATATAAACTTTCTCGGTTGTTGGTATACTTTCAATCAAACCCTCCATATCTGTCCAAAACTTCTCCTTGAGATGTGATTCTGCTCCTACTTAGGGTGCATATGCACTAATAATGTTCATAGTCTCCTTTCCAACAATTACTTTCACGGATATGATTCGATCCTCAATCATTTTAACTTCCACAACATTCTTCCTCCATTCTGCATCCGCGATAATACCAACACCATTCCTTCCATTTACCTTACCTGTGTACCAAAGTTTGGAACCATTTAACCTAATATCTTTACTTCCCTCTCCTACCCATCTAGTTTCTTGCAAGCATAAGATACTAATCTTACGCTGGTCCATTACTTGTGCCACCTCGAGGTGCTTCCCATTCAACGTCCCAATGTTCCAAGAACCTAATCTGACCTTGGTCTCATGAACTAGCTTCTTTAACCGCCTCCGTCCATTAGAGTGTGGTAGCCCTTGCTCATTTAACACTGCATTCAGGCGAGGATGCAGCGGCTCTTGCTCTCTTATCATTGTACCCGAGCTGTACAGCGCGTTACTTATGGGTAACGACCTAGCATTAACACAATATATTCGTTGATCCATGTTTATAAGATTCGACAGAATTTTATGCTGGCTGTCGGGGCCTAACACAACCCTCCTCCTTTATCCGGGCTTGGGACCGGCTATAAAATATAGGCGGAGTTTATATGAATATATGAACAAACTAAATTATTTTTAATTATGCCTTAATTTAGATGAATATATGTTCTTAGTTATGTTAATTTGAAACTTTGCTTTCACTATATGAATATCATGAATTGAAAAATAGGTTAACAAACTAAATTATTTCTTAAATTTATGGCTCCAATTAGATGAACATCGTGACTTGAAAATAAATGAACAAATTAAATATATTATTCCGAATTATGCATCAAATATGTATTCGATGAGATTCTACTTGAAACCAAATACTAATCAAATATTATCAAATTTTTATCTTTTTGATCATGTTCTCATTTTAGTTCACATAGAATGTGGATGAATATTATTGTTAATTAAAATGAGAACATTGAAAAAAGAGATTAGAATATGATAATTCATTGATTAGTAACGACGATCAAGTATTGAAACAAGTGATTTTGGACTTCATAACTTCAAAATCACATGTTTCAAGTACAAGAATTTATTGATATGTGGCTTAATATTGTCCATTACAAAAATGACAAAGCCAGATTGTAGTTGGATTCGTCATTGGAGGGATAAATGTAGTGTTATAACATAAGAATATAAGGACGGTGTTGATGAATTTGTTAATGTGGCATATCAAAATGAAGGCGTTGCTTCTTCATATGGTGAAATATTATGCCCATGCTGGAGGTGCAAATGTTATCAGTGGAAAATAAGCTTATCTATTGTGTACTATCCCCTAGGTTTCACTCAAATATGAAGATGATTGACCTATTAAAGGTAAAGGCATCGGTAGAAAAGTAATAGATAAGCTAAAACAAACATATGACAGTGAATTAGGGAACAAGAATTTTGTGTACGATGGTGAGAAGGTTTATTCACACTGGGTGCTCTTTCTCAAGTAACCATGGTTACTAATAATAACACAAGTTTGTTACTTTTTTTTCAATCATGGTTACTAGAGGTCGAGCTACTGGATCATCTCGCTCTTCTAGGCCTTCACTCCTGATGAGTGAGCCATCACGACCATCATGTATTATATTTATTGTCAGTTGCTTATAATAGTTACATTCATATGTACTTTTTAATAATGTCAGTTGCTCCATCTCCGACAGGGCACGTAGCCGGATCGTCACATAGTAGGCGATCCATTGATGGGTTGTCTCCACGTATCACTCCCACATTGTAGGCGATACATAGTAGGCAGTACAATTTTCTAATTATTTTGTTATTGTGATAGTTGCTCCACCATCGACGGGGCACATAGTCGTGACATCTCGATCGCACAATGGTGATCGGCATGTCACACCAGGTTATTTTATGTATATTTCATAAATTTAAATAAGAGGCAAATTTTATGTATTTTTTTATGGACAGTTGCTATGCCACCGCCACCACCGAGATTACTAGACGTATCATCACATTCTAGCATTGGCGAACGACATCTTACTCTAGGAGATATATTTATTATTATTAAAATTATATTTCCCATTTAATTACATTAATCATTTTTTTGTTAATGTCAATTGCTATGCGTCTATTAGCACAAGCACCCGACTGCCATGGATCATGTAGCGATAGACATCACTCGAGGTGAGAACTTTATTGTACATATATCAATTATCACTAGTTTAATTTGGTATGACACTAATGGTTTATTTTGTAATTGGGCCCGTCGATGATGTCGAACCTTCTCAGCTGTGATGACTCCTCTTCGACAGATGAGGAGGGATTACACGATAATGGGAAGTGATCACCATGAATAATATTGCCCGGTCGTAAGTTAAATATGTTGTAGAAATTTTATTATAGTTTTGCTTATCATTGAAAATTAATTCTTCTTTCTAATTTGCAGGACCACTTTTATACCTGCTAGTACTGTATGGGATATCAGTGCTCTTGTTCTTTTCCACTTGCCAGAAGGGGCAAGATCGTGGAAAGATATCCCAATTCAAGTGCGGGATGACATCTTTTGGACTTTTATGGTACGATCTTCTTTTTGGATTACATAATTTGTTTTATATTATTTTTAAATTACTAAGTTTATAGTATTGTTTAGGAGGAAAATAAGTTTCATCCAGATCTTAGTTTGTGGACGATCTGGAGAGCTTTTGAGGAGGTGGCTGTGAAATGTCTCCAAATTTGATTATATAAGTTTCGTAAGGTCGTCACGTCCGCCGATCTCACTTTGGAGCAGGGCATACAAAGATGCCCAAGGCATATTAGACGCTCGATTTGGGAGTCCTTATGTAGGATATGTTTACTTTTAAATTATTTTTATTAAATTTATAATTTTTCAGAGTCTAAGTATTTGATGTTCATTCAAGACGGATGAACAATGACAAAGAAAGTAAAAAAAGGCAAGAGTTAATCGATTTTCAAAGCCCGAGGTTCACAACCACACAGGTGGGTCAATGCGATTTACGAGCATCGACGACGTATGGTAATTTACATACAAAAATGAATAATTAAATTTTTATATTATACTTATTTTATAAAATATAAAAAATTATTGCAGGAAGAAAAACAAAGTGGTATTGTAGACTTTCACGCAGACTACGAGGCCACACATAAGAGTCGAAAGACCAACGACTTGGTCACACCCACTGCTCATAGGCTTTTGGTAAGTCTCATCACATGTTCATTTGGTTGTTGACGTTAGTGCAAATAATTTTTTAAATGTGCAATGTTTAAGTTTTTTAAGATGAGTATAATGCGAAGATGGCTAAAAAGTACGAAGATGATCCGAGTACTCAGCCAACATGTAACATTTCTCGAAAGCAATTCACATTTTTAATTTGTGTTTTTTGATGTTATATAATTTATATAATCTATAATGTTAATATGATTGTATAATTTTTTATTTTGTAGAGGACCTTGCTATTTGGGAGGAGGTGGCCGGCACGACACGAGGAGAATGCCTGTGTGACCTAGGCACAACCGCTCAGGTACGTAGGAGGAGCGAAGGATATGCCAGCGGTCCATATGCTCCGAGCTCATCCGCTGGACCTAATATGACACAGTTATCGCAGCAGCTGTCACAATAGATATCGCAACAATTGGCTCCTTTATTGTAGGCGACTCAGGGATTGATCCCGCCACAGAATCAATCCCCGCGAGACCGACCGAGCACGTCAGGATCGAACATCTAGAATGACAACAACTCCCAAACTTAAGATAGAAAACTTTTACATTATATTAGATATGCTTTTGTTACTTATACATTTTTAGTAGATATACATGTTAGTTCTACTTATAGGTTTGGATTATATTAGTTTTGTTAGTTCAGTTTATTACTTTTCATAAGGTTATATTTGATATGATGCATGTGATGCTTGTGATCAATGATGAATGCATTTATATGCATTATATATTTGAATGGTGTGGGAAGGGAAGAAAATATGACTGTGATGTGGCAAAAATGTCCGTAATTAGTGTCTTCATAGCGTCTCAATGGCGTCGCAAATATAAGCGACACCATGTTAAATATATCATCCTTAGCGTCACATTATTGTCGATGCAAATATAACATTAGCGGCACAGTAGCGCTGGGCTAGCGTCGACGTAAGTATAAAACTAGCATCACTTCAGCGTCGGAATCGCGTCGCTACGATATACGCCATGTCCGTGTCTCATTAACGTCTCAGCTCTATTGCTCGCAATGACAACTTTCACGTCAATGTAACGTTGAGTTAACGTCTATAATTGATACTACTTGCGTCATCTTTTGTGTTGGCGCTATTGAGATGCTATTAGTTATCAATTCCAAGCGTCTCATATTGTTGACGCTATAATGACACCAATGCAGCGCTAGTTTTTTCAGCCACACAGTAGCGCGACATTAGCGTCGTGAGTCCTGTGTCACTATTTGACAATTTTCTTGTAGTGTAATATTAGAAGGAAAGAGAGAGAAATCAAACACGATGGTTGTTGATGAGGTTCAGTCACACCTTGGCCTACTTCTTTGCTCTAACTTCTCGATCTCGAGACTATCAAAAATTCCACTAAATCTCTTCAGGCAAGGAAAAAAATCCCTTTACATCAACCACATTTTCTTCTCTTTGAGAGGTAAGGAAATTTCTCCTCCTAGAAAGCTTATCTTTTCTCTCGTTTAAGAGGTAAGATATGGAACCTCTTTTACATAGGAGTTCTCTCAATTTTTTTGAACAATTATTTCTCTTTTACAATACTATGCTCACAAGGAAAGAAGAGAGAAAGAAAAGAAACTAAAATGATAACTTCAAGTAAAGGGAATACTTTTGATAAATTAAAGTTTTTCTTCAATGTTTGGATGGATGCTTTTGCTACAAGCTTTGACACTCCTTTTATAGGCTTCAGTATGTGCAAAATAGTCATTACTGTTCATTTGACCGGGGGACCGGTCGACCGTCTATGTGACCGTAGCGCGATTTTTTCAGCTTCTGTGCTTGATCGGTGGACTGGATTATTGACCGGTCAGTCGATCGGTATAGTCTCGACATTTTTTATTTCACCCGTTGAGCTGATTAGTTGACTAGTGTATTGAATGGTTTATCGACTGATATAGTCTCGGCCTAGAACTAGGAAAGCTCTGCATTGGTCGATCGACTAGTATTACGGATCGGTCGATCGGTATAATCTCTATTGGCCTTCGTTTCGACCGACGAGGTGACCGACCTGTAGTATTTTGATCATAACTTTTTGCATAGTTATCCAAATGAGATAATCTTGCATTCTATGGATAGCTAACAGGAATTTCTACAATTTTGATATTCATTATTTATCCAGAATCTAATAAGATCATAGTCAATTATTAAATCAAAGTTTAGTGCATAAAGTTGTCCATTTTTATTTAAACTTTTTTAGCATTTAACTTCAATCTTTCGAGGTTTGTATCATCTAAATATAATTTTATATGGCATTAAAACTTTGATCTAACAATCTCCCTCTTTTTATGAAGATAAATCAAGGAATATGAAAAATATATAAGTTGCGAAAAAGTTGTAAAATTTTGTAAAATCAATTTTGCTTTCTCTAAAACTTAGCTTTTCTTACAATGATAGATATTCATGTAAGTACAAATTGTAAGGTATTATTCATATAAGGTTATATTCATATCATATTTCTCCTATATTTCTCCCCCTTTAGTTTTATCAAAAAGTAGTTTGCACGTGAATAATATAAGAAAAAATATGTAGCTCCCTATTAATCCAGTCATGTTATTCTCCCCTTTTGTCATATAAGAAACATGTAAAGTCACGAAAAGAGTTGTTTATAAAATATGTGATACGCAAAAATAACTCCCCCTAAATTTATGGCTATTTTATAATGGTAAAATGAAATCAAATTGATCTAAAGGTTGTGAAAGCCACAAGTCTCAGAAAATTTGTTTTAAGAATCAAAATATTGCAAAAAGCTCTGATAGAACAATGATATGTCAAAAATAAAGTTGGAACATTAACATGCTCCCTCTATCAGTATGACCAATTTTCTTGTTCTGTTTTATATGTTTCTCTTTTCTATCAAAGAAATAGTAATTTTGAAACTTTGAGTGAAATAAAAAAGTAAATGATACTTTTACCATAACCTTAATGTCTTCACATTTCCAATTCCACTTGTCATTTCCTTTACATGTGAGGCACACCTGAAAAATAATTATTTAACATTTGGTACCCAAACTTCTTTGGGTCTTATTTTGTTAGATAATATTCCTTTTGGAACCCAAATCATGCCATGTTGTGATGGTTTTCTTATTTTGCATTGATGTACATAATGATCGTAAAATTCACATTTAAATTGTGATTTTCTATCATAGGAATGATTAGATTTTCAATAAGAGTTTTTATTTCCAAAATAATTCCTAAGATTATTTTCCGTTATATGAGAAATAGTCTTATCATTATTTTGCGTATTTTTCAACAAAGTATTTTTCTGTTTTACTTTTTCTAAAGAACATCCTAGTTTTATAATTTCACATGCATGTATAATTTTTAAAGTATCAATTTCATTTTTCAAATTTTTATTTTCCATATAATATATATTCTTTTCTTCTTTTAATTTTTCAAGCTCATGTAGTAATTTTTCATTTTTCTCTTTAAGTGAGAAATACATTTTTATAAGATAGGAAAGTTTTTTATTCACATCTAAAGAAAAGTTTTCTTCGAAGGAGCTAGATGAGTCATTATTCGAATTCGAAGGGCTAAAACGTACCTCATCTTTGTGTGCCATTAAGCATAGGTATGCTTTGTCACTAGAAGAGCTTGATGAGTTACTTGTTTTACTTGACTCTTCATATTTTTTTCTTTTTCTCTTTCTGAGATGTCTCTTCTTTGTATTGTTTGTATGATCTTATTGGCACTTCTCATTCTTCTCTTTCTTTTTTACCAATTTGATATACTTATCTAATTTTCTTGTGTAGCGCGCGAGTATTTTTTCATCAACTTCCACTTCACTTATCTTCTTCTTTTTTGTTTGCTTTCAATGCAATGTTTTCTTCTTGGAGGATTTTTCTTCTTTATATTCTTGGATTGTGAGCCAATAAGATCATCAAAATCTAGCTTATTCAAATTATTTTCTTCAATCATGGTCTTCTTTGTATACCAATTGGAGGAGAGACCTGAGAACTTTTTTCACTTTTGGGGAGTTAGTTCTTGGCTCGCCCAAGGAGGCTAAGCCATTCACAATATCGTTAAACTGAATAAGCATATCATTAATGAATTCATGTTCTAGTATTTTGAAGGAATAATATTGACGATTTAAAATATTTAATCTAAATTCTTCAACTTTATCCGTTCCTTCATAAGTAGTGATGAGTTTTTTTCCACATTTCAATTGTACTTTCACAAGAAGAAATTTGATTAAATTTCGTTGAATCCAAAGCACAAGAAAAAAAATATTTTTAGCTTTCCAATCAAGTTTTGAAAAAAATTTTTCTTTCGTCATGTTCTGCAGGTAATTTTTCATGTAAATAATAATATTTTTCAACAATGTCCCACATGTCTATATCAATAGAACATATATATGCTTGAATCCTAATTTTTCAATAAGTAAAATTTGATGCATTAAAGAACGGAGGGCGGCTAATTGATTGTCATAAATTCACTTGATGTCGTGGCTCTAAAGATGGTTAGATCTTAAAACAAGATGATTAAAAATCAAAATAAGAGAAATCTGCTCTGATACCAATTGTAGGATCTCAAAAGCACCAAGAGATGGGAGGTTGAATTGATGTTTAACACTAAAAGTATCGATTTCACAAAAATCATCGCGGAAGCTTAAAATCAATTTGTTAAACTTTAAACCAAAATAAATCATATCATATCACAACATAAATGAGGAGGGAGAGAGAAATCAAATACGATGAACACGGTGATTGTTGACGAAGTTTGGCCACACCTTGGCCTATGTCCCTACTCCGACTTCTCGGCCTCGAGATTGCCCAAGATTTCACAAAATATCTTCTTTCATTCCAAATAGGGCAAGGAAGAAAGTCCTTTTACATCAACCACTTTTTCTCCGTTTCTAGAGGTAAGACAACCTCTCTTAGGAAACTTATCTTTTTTCTCGCTTAAGAGGTAAGATATGGAACCTCTTTTATACAGGAGCTCTCTCAATTTTTTTGAACAATTGTTTCTCTCTTTTACAATACTATGCTCATAAGGAAAGAAGAGAGAAATAAAAGAAATAAAATGATAATTTCAAGTAAATGATCTTCTTTTGATAACTTGAAGTTTTTCTTCAATGCTTAGATGGATGCTTTTACTTCAGGCTTTAGCATTTCTTTTATAGCCTTCAGTATGTGGAAAATTCATTCAGAAAATTATTCATAATTTACTCATTCAAAAATAGCCGTTATTGTTCATTTGATCTGGGGACCGGTCGACCGCATAGCTAGACCGATCTATGTGACCGTTGTGCGATTTGTTCAGCTTCTGCGCTTGATCAATCGACCAAACTATCGATCGGTATAGTCTTGACATTTTTTATTTCACCCATTGAGCTGATCGGTTGACCGGTCTATCGACCAGTATAGTTTTGACATAGAACTATGCAAGCTCTACACTGATTGGTCAACCGATATCACAGATCGATTGACCGGTATAGTCTTGACCGGCCTTCATTGTTTTGACTGGCAGGTTGAGCAATCTGCACTATTTTGATTATAACTTTTTGCACGGTTATCCAAATGAGATAATCTTAGCTTCTATGGATAGCTAACATGATTTTGATATCATTAGTTATTCCAAAATTTAATAAGATCATAGTCAGTTATTAAATCAAAGTTTAATGCATAAAGTTGTCCATTTTTATTTAAACTTTGTCAGCATTTAACTTCGATCTTTCGAGATTTGTATCATCAAAATATAATTTTATATGGCATTAAATATTTGCTCCAACAATAGTGACTTGAGAAACGGAATTAAAACAACCACCCTGTGGTGATATAGTGACACGAAGGGTGGGTGAAGAAGCACTCGATTGATGAGTGATATGGATATCCGTGTTTGATGATGATTTCTCAACTTATATTATATATATGATTTTGTCATGCATGTGCACACATGACATTCATTTTGTATGATCATTATGTGAATGAGTTCCCTTTTGAAAAAGAGAGGATTTTGAATATTTATTGAAAATAAAGATGTTGATTTTTGTAACAGTTTTAATACTTGAGGAAGTCATTTTAACTCACTAAGCTTAATCCATGCTCATCACTTTTTCTTTTAATTTTTACAGGAAAGGAATACATATGCTGCATGTTTGATTGGAAATGGGTATTGATTAAAAAAGGGATAGTGAGTGAGATTCCGCGATGAGCATATCTGGCTCAATTTTTTCTTTTGATACTTATCATTTTTTTTTTAAATTTACCATTGTGATTTTATTTATCTTGACACCGTCTAATTTTGGGTTGTGGCCCATGATTTATTGTGGATATAAATTGATTGATGGGAGTTGAGGCTCTATGATTTATGGATGAGATGATATGAGCAAGTCCCTATCATGAAATTGGATAAGGTCTTGAGACCCTTGATGGATCTTGGCAGGCATTTGACATGTCTTGTTCGTGTAATAGTTTTGAGGCGGAACTCTATGTTCATATAATTTAAAATTTTTGATCTTGAGTCCCATATTATTTGGTAATTATAAACAGCCAATGATACATATTAAAATTTTATCCGGATCCACATACATCTTGAGAGGGTCCCTGACCCCCACTAAATTTTTACAATTTTATTATGTATATATGTTAATATCTAAATTTTAGGATTATAAATAAAGTTTGGCCCCCCTTAAATAAATTAGATATCAAATTAGAGTAGAAATGTAGTTTTACTATAATGGATGTTTCTCTATGTCAACTACCTAGAGGTCTTGGGTTCAATTCACCTTGACATTTTTTTGTCTATCCCTTTATGTTGGCCCCCTCATTTTTTAAGTCTAGGTCTGCCCCTGCTTGTGAAATGAAGAATATGGATAAATATTGTATGTGACACATGAATGAATTTACGCACGTCATACCAAAATATTTGAAAATTTTTAGAGCTAGTTAATTTTTGGAACGTTAGTTTCCGTTGAATATTTGAATTTGAATTTAAACAATTGATTTACTTGTTTCAACCCTTGTGGCGCCAAAAGGAGTAGCTGGGCGTTATATCTTATGTGCAAATGCATGAACATCAAGGCTTGACATGGAATGCCTTTAAGGCGCTAATTAGATGGTTCTATCTTGTTGGATACCTCTAGGAGCGTTGGAGACATTGGCATTACTTGAAACAATATTCAGATCAAATTAATGTGCAGGATTACACAATCGAGTTCAAACATCAGACATTGATTCTTGGTGTTTGACTTAGAGAAGTAAATATTCTATAGAATTTGAGTGGTTTGCAAGAAGATGTGTAGAACCATCTCTGAAGGCATCATATTATAGACATTAATGATGCTTATATAAAGGGAACTATCATAAAGAAGACCCTGCATCTACAAAGGTACTCCAGGAATACACACAAGAAGAACTCCACATCTACTACAAAGACAAACCAAAAGACATAGGAAAGAAGTGACTATAAGAAGTCAACAACAAAAATGGAGACTCCAAAAGGAAGGGAAAAACTCTTTGGTGTACAAACTGTAAGAAGAAAGGACACAATGAACCCGAGTGTTGATTTGCACATCTAAAATTGACTCATGATCATTAGAAGAATGGTGCCAAGAAGAATCAAATAATCAAACAAGAGCCAATGTGGCTACAATATCTAATGAAGTGGATGTCGTGTATCAGAATTATCTTACACTAACCCTTATAACAAGAAAGAGAAAGGCTAAACCCAAGAGACCACCATCTACTTCAAAGCAACCTCTTGCATCGGATGAATATCACGAAGCTCTCTTCTACTTGAACATTCAAATCAAACAATTTCTGGTCAAAGCCATTATTGATCGAGGCAGTCAAAAGAGTTTGATATCGAAGAGTCTTGTCAAGCAGATGAAGTTGGAGACAATATCTCATCCAAATTCATACCCTCTTGGATGGATCAAGAAAGATGTTGAGGTTCAAATCAGTCAACATTACACTTTTCGTTTTGCCATCACTAGATGATATGGTGAGGTAACACGTGAGGGAGTGGCTCTTAACATTAGCCAAGTAATTTTCTTGTTCTCCATATGTGTTTGATATAGATGACATCTTCTATCGAAGATATAGAAGTATAGATTCATCAAATATGGTCAACAATTTCTTGTGACAAGTAAGAGACCAACAAATCCTATAGAGTTGACCACATCTGCACAAATAAAAAGATGGTAAGTGATAGGGGCAAGGATCTAATCCTTCTCTTAAGAAAGGTACCACAAGAAGGGGAAATTCCATAAGTGATTTCCAAATAACTTAATCAAGGTAGCAGGTCTCATATGAAGAAACTGTTGTAATAACATAAGGTTTTATTTATGAAACCAAGAGGGATGCCTCATACTCTCCAAATAAAACATGGCATTGAGTTGATGGATGATGCATGTATTGTAACTCACTGTTGGAAATAAAATCATAAGTACAAAAATTGCTTCACCAAGAAGTCATAAGACCAAGTATAAACCATTGTGGATCATCAGTGGCATTGATGCCAAAGAAAGATGATGGATGAAGAAAAATGTGTATTGATTATCGTGCCCTCAATAAAATAACTTGCTGATAATTAAGCTTAGTATTGTGAAATATTTGACGTCTTGGAGTTAATCCAGCAAGTCTTTGATTCGGGGAAGAGGATATCACCAAGTGGAGTCCATAAAGCTAACACTTAGAAGACAACTTTCAAAACCAAGTAAGTCCTTTTTTTAATGGAGTATTGGAGTGTTATGCCTTTCGACTTATGCATTGCTCCAGCCATGTTCATGAGGATAATGAATGAGATATTGAGTCCATATATATATGATATTGTTTTTATTTATCTTGATGACATCCTTGTATACAATCGAACTTGTTTTGAGCATTCGGAGCATGTAGACAAAATTCTTCAATTTTTGGCAGAACATACACACCATCTCAATTTAAGAAAGTGCAAAGTGGCCCTTACAAAATTAGTACACCTTGACTTCATTGTTGGAGTACAAAAGCTGAGAATAGATTATGAGAAGATCAAAGTACCAAAATTCAAGATAGTGACTGAAGTGCAACACTTCATTGGAGCTTGTCAATACTTAAGGAAGTTCTACCAAGACTTCTCTTCATTGACCTCACCTTTGCATGATCTCACAAAGGCAAGGGCAAGGTTTAGGGACCAAAATATGATGCAACTTTTCAAATACTAAAGAAAAAGATCACTAAAGAACTTGTCTTCGCATTATATAACTTAAGAAAGCTTTTCGGTTAGAAACATATGCATCGGATATGCAATGAGATGGGTTCAACTTCAATAAAGAAGACCTATACCTTATCATTTAGAATTTTTTCAAGGTTCACAACTAAATTATCCAACATATACCAGGAACTTTATGCCACATCAAGCAGTCACTACAAGAAATTTGTCATTTAGCGACACAAAATAGCGACGCAAAACTATGTGACTCTAATTCGACGCTATTAGCGTTTAAATAGTGACGAAGTTGGGTCGACAAGATCAGACGCTAATTGCCTCTCAGTAGCATCGACTTAGCATCACATTCGCGTTACAAGAAGTCGACGCTAAACACGGTGCCATAACGATGCTTTGTAGACAATATTATCACGCGCCAAGGCTGAAAATTATGTGGTAAATTATAACGTTGTATTAGTGTCCACAAGTCGTGACACAAGTTAGCGTCAATAACAATGCAACGTTAAATCGACGCAAGTTTAGTATGCGATTTTGGCATCCGCAACTTGCGTAGTATTGTCGTCGACTAGGTGTGGCGCTAATTAGCATAAAAAGCATGCATCGCTAAGTCGACGTTAGGTTCTGTGATGGCGTCGAGACAAGTCGACGCTAATAATGTGACGTGAACACGAAGCTAATGCGGCGCCAACGTTAAAATTTTAAGAATATACAAGCAATGTTAATTATTATTCGTATTTAGATAATGTTAATTTGTATAATTATATATGTTATTTATACTCAATACAAACATATATATGCTACCTATACATATACATATATAGCTGTGATGTGAATTGTGTGGAGTGTGATAACTTGCTTAATTATGGGTAAGAATTTAGGTAAAAGTGAAAGTTTCAAAAATGTGCTCAAACTCCTCACTTCCACTCTACTGCAAGTGCATAGGTCAAAATAGTAGACTCAAGTGTCGTATCCACAGTGATTTGAGGGCTAAAGACTTACTATCTAGACTAGACTAATCCTAGACTAAATAACTAAAACAGTGAGTGAGAGGAAAGTAAAAATAGATTTGGACTATAACTAAGAGAGTGACTATTTTTTATGTTTTAGTGATTAAGATGAGATCTAATTACTAAGTTGAAGACTAAAAAGGGGATAACTATTAATGTGAGATTCTCCTAGAAATGGATTCATCTAATTCAGCTACGGATGGATTGGAACAATTCAGCAATGTAAAGTCAAATCTGATTCAACCAATAAAAGGACTGCTCTCATAGTGTAATTAAATCAAGACTAATTATCATATTCTCATATGAATGTTAGCTAGAATTAGAAAAGTTTCCTTACTGATGTTGAATTATCATTAAGCACAGCACAAAGCACTTTACTGACAATGCCAACAATCCTCTCAGATTTGGCAAATCTGTAAAGTCTAAAAAGGTTACCACAATTAATCAACAATTATAATGATGGAACAATTGATTCAATCAACCAAACATAAATGTAATCAGATCCAATACTTATGTCAATGCTCTTGGTTTATCTCTAAACATCAAGGGAACCTATAATCAACCTCTCGGTTGCAAATGCAAATGAGGTTCACATTAACAAAAATTAATTGGATGCATCATATTAACAACCACATATTGGAGCCTAGGAATTTATCATTGCTCTTGATTCATTTCTGAACAAGAAAGAAATCATAAATCAACCTCTCGGTTGCCAATAAAATTAGGATTCACAATGATAAAAGCAGTTTCCAAGAATATCAAAATATCGGCATTGTAACAACATCAGAGAGGGAAAACAGCATGTTCATCATCCATCCATAACTAGGACTAGACTACTACCCTATCCTAGGAGAGTTAGAATTTAGCTCATCATAGATACAAAGATTGATACAAAATAGAAGAGGGAATCAATGCAAGGCATTCTGAAATAAGAAAATATGAATATGTCCACAGAAATCAAAATGTAGCTTCCTCTTCTCCTCCTTCAGCTCCTTGGTCTAGCAACCTTGCAGAATGGAGGCCCCCCCCCCCCCCCCTCTCCTCTTCTCATATGGATTTCTCCTCTTTTATATGTGAATTGTGCACCTTTTGATGCAAATCAGAAGCTTCCATAGCTTCTGATTGTGCCATCTATCCAATGATTCTGAATTTCCAGCAGATTCCATCTAATTTTTGGGCAGCTAGCAATGGTCCCCCCTTACGTTTCCAATTGATTACAAACTTGTAGTGCCTGCTAGAGGAGCAAGAACAGCAAGCATCAAAGTTCACAAATAAAAATAAAACAAGTAAGGGTACGACAACAATTAAAAATCAACTCAATTACTAAGTGCAGATTGGTGTTATGCAGAAATGATAAATGCATGCATTCTATGCACAATTAACTAAATGTAGGCAATTTGAGGGGCTCGATACATGTCAAATTAAATGTAAATGGAGTGAAAACTTAGTATGATCAGTTAATGATCAAACTCTCTCAAGCTTAGTCTTTTGCTTGTCCTCAAGCAAAACAATCAGATATTAAGAACAAGGCTTGAATAAAATAGTTCACAAGTGAATTCAAATTCAGCTGATTAAAATACAATGAATTTTTTACTTTGCTAACACTCCATTCTTTCCAAAACCCAAACTCTAGCTGCTAAAGCAAATTTAAGCCATAAAAGAAGTACTAACATTAACTGATTTGAATTTCAGGAATTTTCAACTTTACTAAAAAGGTTGAACTATCAATCTCTTGATGAACAGATTTAGGTATTGCTTAAACAGATTTGAAACCTGACTTTATTCATGATAATGCAAGTAAGCAGATTTGAACATGATTTTTATTCATGCTGGTCACAGGATAAAAATCTTGGTTTTATTCAGGAGATATTCCTTTTAGAATTTAACTCACTTTATTCATGCATGCATGTACTACAAAATGCAACTTTTCATTTTTCTCATTTTCTTCATTTTTTTTCTTTTTTCTTCATGAAGTGAGCAGTAGTTCAAACTCAAGTAAGGTTTAGATTCCTTAATTCAAAGAGTCAAGTTTTCCTATTTAACATAGCAGCAAAAGCCTTGATTCCATTCTAAACATCTTCTAATTTCTTATCAATCCATGAGTGTCAGCTAGTGTTACCCACAAAAAGAAAAAAATTCAGCTGAATTGAAATCAAATGCATATGAATATGAGCTTATTTAAGCAAAAAGATTAATAGCCAAATTGACTATTTGGTGTTGGAGTGTACTAGCTATCATATAAGAGGATTTCACTTCATTAGTGAGTTAAAATGATAATAAGATTTGAGCTGAACAATGTAGTGACAACTAGTGATAACTTGATGATAACACTGATAACCGGGTGATAATAATGATAACCTGGTGATAGATATGATGTGAGCTTTAAAATGAATTAAAATATGTTAATAGAGTTCAGAAATGCACCAGGTTTCCTCCCCCAAGCTTAGCTTCAGCACTGTCCTCAGTGATGAGTCATCCAAGCAAAGAAGAGGGTTGGGTGGGTGTTCAACTTTGAAATGAAAGGTAGGCATGCCTTGCTCCACTTCTTCTTTGGGTCTATCATTTCATAATTTGATATAAACAATGGTTTTGTCAACTCTTCTTGGTATTGAATCAAATATGCAATCAATTGAAGAATGATCAACTTAGCAATCTAAAATACAATAAGGATTAGGAAATTCACTGAAATTTGGCAAAATCAGATGTGGACAACTGATATGAATAAGAAATCATAGTTATCATTATGATGGTCATTTCATGAGCAAAGTAAGGATAATTATGATAATCAATTATCAATTGCATTTCAATGAAAAATCAAAGACATTAGTCAAGAGTACTCCCTTTTCAGTGATAAAAGATGTTCCTCTCTGATTTATTCCTGCAAAAATAAAAAGATATTAGATGTAAAAGACTTGGGTTGCCTCCCAAGAAGTGCCCTACTTTAATGTCTTAGGCTAGACATTGTTATTACTTCTTCATGTCAAGAAGGTTTAAATAGTATGATGTGATCAAGTAGAAATCTCAATATGTGGACAGCTTCACTAATCAAATATGGATCTCTTTGTTTGTCAATGATTGACCTTTATTTTTCAGTTTGATTCCCTCATCCATTGTACCAGAAATATACTAACTTCTCATCCGCAAAACTCTCATGTATGATATCTGAATCTCCTGGATCACCATCTTGTTTAAGCAGCCATTTCTTTAATGGCCTCTTTAAATGCAGCATTGTTGGAAGATCTTTGAGCTCTTGGTTCCATATTTCAGTAGACAAACATTGATCTTCCTTCATTGAATGTTCCATTCCTTCTACAAATTTGAATTCTGCTATAGCCTCCTCTATTTGGAAAGAAATTTCTTCTGCTTTTGTATCCTCCTTGACCATTTCAGTCTCATCATATGTCTTTGCTATCATAACTTATTGCCTAATGGATAATGATATGGGTGAGACTTTGAAACTTTGAATGACTTCAACTGAATTAATGCTTGCTTCAAGTTCATGTCACTTCTTCTCTTTTAATATTACTTCATCTTTGATTCTATGATGTTGACATTCTTCAGCTGATCCATGATGGTTTGTGGAGCAAATTATTTCAAATAGAACTTTTGGATAGTTGAGTGCAGGAGGTAACTCATCTTTAGGGGTAGACAATAAGTGAATTGAGTTGCAGCCCTCATCACAAAGGAGTGTATCTGATAGTTTCTTCAAAGAATCAAAATCAAAGTCTTCTAGAATTTGTTCTTCATTGGATGGGAACCTTATAAGTGGGTCTTCAATGTGACTCATTGAAGGTATCATTGGAGTAGCTTTTTCAGTAACTTCAGCAACTTCATCTTGTTTCTTGGCTTATGCTTTAAGTGTGATAGACTCATTTTCAACTTCAGCCTCCATGACTACTTCTTTTTCTTCATTCATCTCTTTCTCAATTCCCATCTTCATTTCCTGAATTTCTTCTTTTGAATAGGCAGATTGGGTTTGTGAGACTTCTTGGCTAGACTGCAGACAAAGTTTAGCTTCCAAGGCTTGATATTCAGCTCGAAGAACATCTGCTGCCATACATAGTTTTTCCAAGTTTGTAGTTTGCTTTTCCTGCCGCCTCATGAAGTTCTCCAACATAATCTCCAGTCTTGACTCTTCTATGAATTGATTAAGTGCTTGCTGATTTTCTGAAATATCCATAGTTGCAATCTGAAAATCTGACACTTGATCTTGATTGTGATGATAATACAAATGATTTTGTAAGTAATAAACATAAGGATTGCTGCTTGAGAAGTCTTGCTCAGGATTCTAGTAATTTGAAACATAATGACTACTAGTTGAAAAATCTTCCTCTCGATTCTAGTAATTTGAACTTTCATGACCATGTGAGGCATACATGTAAGCATTAGAAGGCTGTTGAAATTGTGGTGATCCTTGATTGCAATGATCCTTGATTGCAATGAACTTGTGATGGTTCTCTAACATCAAAATCATATTTCTAAAGAGTTTTGAACACGACATCTTCAACTATAGAATCTAATTCCTCCTGGCTCATTGGTGTTTCACTTGATTGATAATAGTCCTAGGGTCAAGTTTGCCAACTCATATTCATCTTTTCTTCTTTCTCTCTCAGAAGTCAAATTCATAATTTTCTGCACTATAAACTTGTCACATAATGAGATTAAGTGCAATGAAATCAAAAGTAGGAGTAAACCTGAAATGGAAGAGAGATTAAGATAAGATTGATAGTAGCAAAAGAAAATTACAAAAAGGACTAATTTAATTAGGAAAATGAAAGACAAAAATAGGACTGAATATAAACAATGGAATGTGATATAAACAGTGATAGCATAAGAAAACACAAAGGCAAATATAAATAAAAGCTAATTTAAACAAAAAGAAAATAACTGCTAAAAAGTAGAATAATCTAAACTATAGAAAGTGAATCTAATCAGCCTCAAATCCCCGGCAACGGTGTCAAAAACTTGATGTGAATTGTGTGGAGTGTGATAACTTGCTGAATTATGAGTCAGAATTTAGGTAAAAGTGAAATTTTCAAAAATGTGCTCAAATTCCTCACTTCTACTCTACCGCAAGTGCATTGGTCAAAGTAGTAGACTCAAGTGTCGTATCCACAGTGATTTGAGGGCTAAAGACTCACTATCTAGACTAGACTAATCCTAGACTAAATAACTAAAACAGTGAGTGAGAGGAAAGTAAAAACAGATTTGGACTATAACTAAGAGAGTGACTATTTTTTATGTTTTAGTGATTAAGATGAGATATAATTACTAAGTTGAAGACTAAAAAGGGGATAACTATTAATGTGAGATTCTCCTAGAAATGGGTTTATCTAATTCAGCTACGGATGGATTGGAACAATTCAGCAATGTAAAGTCAAATCTGATTCAACCAATAAAAGGACTGCTCTCATAGTGTAATTAAATCAAGACTAATTATCATATTCTCATATGAATGTTAGCTAGAATTAGAAAAGGTTCCTTACTGATGTTGAATTATCATTAAGCACAACACAAAGCACTTTACTGACAATGCCAATAATCCTAAAAGATTTGGCAAATCTGTAAAGTCTAAAAATGGTACCACAACTAATCAACAATTATAATTATGGAACAATTGATTCAATCAACCAAACAGAAATGTAATTAGATCCAATATTGATGTCAATGCTCTTGGTTTATCTCTAAACATCAAGGGAACATATAATCAACCTCTCGGCTGCAAATGCAAATGAGGTTCACATTAACAAAAATTAATTGGATGCATCAGATTAACAACCACAGATTGGAGCCTAGGAATTTATCATTGCTCTTGATTCATTTCTGAACAAGAAAGAAATCATAAATCAACCTCTCGGTTGCCAATAAAATCAGGATTCACAATGATAAAAACAATTTCCAAGAATATCAAAATATCAGCATTGTAACAACATCAGAGAGGGAAAATAGCATGCTCATCATCCATCCATAATTTGGACTAGACTACTATCCTATCCTAGGAGATCTAGAATTTAGCTCATCATAGATACAAAGATTGATACAAAACAGAAGAGGGAATCAATGCAAGGCATTCTGAAATCAGAAAAAATGAATCTGTCCACAGAAATCAGAATGTAGCTTCCTCTTCTCCTCCTTTAGCTCCTTGGTCTAGCAACCTTGCAGAATGGAGGCTCCCCCCCCCCCCCCCCCCCCTCTTCTCATCTGGATTTCTCCCTTTTTATATGTGAATTGTGCACCTTTTGATGCAAATAAGAAGCTTCCATAGTTTCTTATTGTGCCATCTGTCCAATGGTTCTGAATTTCCAACATATTCCATTTTCTTTTGGGCAGCTAGCAGTGGTCCCCCTTACTTTTTCTTTTCAGTTGATTACAGCCTTGTAGTGCCTGCTAGAGGAGCAAGAACAGCAATCATCAAAGTTTACAAATAAAAATAAAACAAATAAGGGTAGGACAGCAATTAAAAATCAACTCAATTACTAAGTGCAGATTGGTGTTATGCAGAAATGATAAATGCATGCATTCTAGGCATAATTAACTAAATGTAGGCAATTTGAGGGGCTCGATACATGTCAAATTAAATGTAAATGGAGTGAAAACTTAGTATGATCAGCTAGTGATCAAGCTGCGACGCTACTTCGCATACATACACATATACATACTATATAATATACTTAACTACTATATAAAACACCATATTATACTATATTATTCTATTATATAATATACAAAAATTAGTACACCATACAATACATACTTTATACTCCAATTCTCAAATTCCAAAATTAGGAGAATAGTGGGATTCAAATGGCGATTGCCGAAGATCCAACCATTGGATCATCATAAAATTTGTATCGCTTGTAGATCACAGCAACACAGATTTTACAGTATTTTTTTGATGATTTTAGGAGGTCGGATTGCAGAGTTAAGAACCTAGGAAAATAAAGGCTTTCGATGGTCGCTAACATGAGTCCAATAGGAATCAGTCAAAACAAAAATTACAGGCTCGTAGAGATTGACGCAAGCTCTCCGGCCATGCAAGAATCGTGGCGATCGGAGGTCGAAAGAAATTCAATAAAATGAACAAATTTTCACATCTTTTTTTTCCTACTGCCACCGCCGTCGGAGGAGGAGCGCGAGGATGCTGAGAAGTGGGGGAGTTGTTGAATTTTGATTTTGATTGTATTGAACTGTAAAATTTTGATCGTAAAATTTTAATGAATTTACAATTTTGATGAACGATGGTAATTTTGATTTCTCTTTTGATTCTAGATGATGATAATTGAATGTAAAATCAATTGAGATCTTAAGATGTCTCCGACGTTAATATTGGGATGTATGATTGTATTTGCGCCTGAATAATGTCACCATGGCATCACCCTCAATAGTGTCACGTTAGCGTCGACTTCTGAGACGCTAAAAGTGATTCCCCATCCTGCAAATAGTGTCACCTTTGCATCATTGTAGCACCGCGTGTCGGACGATAATAGCGTCACAAACTTGTGGGCGCGGATGCGACGCAAATAGCATCATAACTTTTGCGTCGCCACATCTGTGATGCCAATTCGACACTAATGTGTCGCTACTTTGATGAGCGCCTAGTTAACGACGCATTAGCGTCTATATTATAGTGTCTCTAATTGATCAATTTCTTGTAGTGAGTCAAGCATTGCCAACTGAGAAGGGATTCACTAACAAGCATGTCCTATTTGTAGCAGCTTAATTTGATGATTTACTATAACAAAGGAGTCACTAACAAGCTAGTCGATATGCTCTCTAGACCTCCCCAAACTGAGAAGAAGATTATGTGCAATTTGGTGCTCTAATTACAACCATTAACTCACTAGGCTTTGTGAATGTATACTCTTTGGATAGCTTCTACCAACACATTTGTGAAGGAAGATTTGAAATCCGACAAGCCTACAATTTGTGAGTTGAGAAATGAATTGTTATAGAAGGAACAACAATTATATTTTCCTGAAAGATTGATAGGATACACATTATCCGGGGAGCTCATTCTCCAAAAGTTGTTGGACATTTTGGTGAAAAAAATATTCCTGCAAATCTAAGTCGATATGTCTATTAGACAAAGATGCGAAAATATGTAGCTTGATGCATCCAAGGATGCACCTTTTGTTGCATTTCAAAACCCACAAATCGCATATGAGAATTGTATCTTCCATTGCTTGTGCCAAGTCGCCCTTGGGAGAGCATCTCCATAGATTTATTAAGGGGATTGCCAATGACAAAAGGAGAGCATGACTACTTATTTGTAGTTTCAGATAGATTCTTTAAGAATGTCATGCCAAAAGACTATCACGGGAGAACAAATTGTAAAGTTGTTCTTTGTTAATATGTGGAGACATTTGGGATGCCAACATTTACTATTCCAGATAGAGATTCATGATTTCTTAATCAATTTTAAAAATATTTTGTGAAGCGTGCTGGATACAAAGCTAAACTGAAGCACCGCATTTCATCCTCAAATAGATGGTCAAATTGAAGTTGTTGACTGAACTCTAGTGCATCTCTTGAGAGGTTAAAACTCAAAGCATCCAACCTCATGAGATGAGAGTATTTCTTATCTTCTGTTTGCCTACAATAAAGTCATTCATAATTCTACATCGAAGTTTACATTTGAGGTATGTTTGGGTTATTTATCTCAAAATCCATTTGATTTGAAGTTCTCACTTGATGAGGGAGATGATGGAAGACAACACAATGAGTATGAAAAAGCTTTCAAATTTTTGGAACATATCCGCAAAGTGCACATCGATATGAAGGAAAATTTGAAGAAGACACAATTCAAATATGATGAGAGGCATGATAAGCACCGAGTACCATATTCTTTCCAAGTAAGTGATATGGTGTGATTACTTCGAAAGAGAGGCTCAAAGGAGATGCTCGCAAACTAAAACCTATATGATATGAGTCATTCAAGATCATGAAACAA
The DNA here is from genome assembly GCA_030549335.1 of Pontederia crassipes. NCBI lineage: Eukaryota > Viridiplantae > Streptophyta > Magnoliopsida > Commelinales > Pontederiaceae > Pontederia > Pontederia crassipes. The sequence continues at coordinate 25,167,654 of CM060184.1, read as the reverse complement.
TATAGTGAGAATATTTTCCAATTGAATTTTCTACCTTTATATGCAAATGTATAAAGTTATAAATGCAAAAATAAATCAAACTCTTCGAGTCATCATTGCTAGACGAAGATGAAGAAGCACCCAACCTTCTTTCGCTTATGGATGAATTGGAGTTAGATAGGGAAGAACCACTAGAGGCTATTGCAATAATGGGGAGAAAAAAGTCAATACAAGACAAGGCACAAAGGAGCTATCACATTCAACTAAGAGGTCAAGTTGCTTCAAAGGCCAAATGATACACCAAGGAAGATGCAGAACTAAAGTTCCTGAACTCTTTAAACAATGAATTGTGGAGCAAGATGCTTAAAGTAGAGACATTTGATCTAGGCGGATCTATGCCTACCATTTTGATCTAGAAAATGATTTATACTCTCCGAAGTACTGTTATAACGTTAGAAAAGGCAAGGGGGTCATCTTCCATGAAGAATGACAACTATTCTAGTTTGTTTGAAGGTCCAAATCTCATGATCCAAAAATAATCCCAGATCATTCTTTGCATTAGAAATCTTTTTTAAGAACAAGGATGAATCCAAATCCAAAATTTTAGACGATGGAGAGAGAATATAAAATAAACTAATATATTATAATATTTAGAATTTTGATAAAAATAACTTTCATCATCATACTTTTCAAAAACAAAAAAAACATGTACAAATAAATTTATGATACCTTTTTATATTTTATGTAAAAAATGAATAAATTTATTGTTAATCATTACACAGAATATGTCCATTTTTGTAATATTTGATAATAATTTCTATTAGTGTCAATTAGCAGGTTCAAGATGGAATATATATATATATATTTATATTAATTAATTAATTAATTATGTTCTTATAACTGTAATTATAACAAGCTAAATATAATAATAATTAGTTTGATATCCATTATAATCAATGGGGCAAACTAAGTTTTATTTCGGATCCGATCGTTGTTTTGAAAGTTGGCCAAGTATGCCTTTTCTGTTCGTTTATTTGTGTTCACTTCAGAATAATTGTCATCATGCTTGAATTTGTTGTGGGCAAATGACTTACTGTGCATGAAACAATCAAGAAAATGTTGAATACTTCAAATTAAAGTTTGTAAAAGAAAATAAGCATGTTAAAATATGTACTCCCAAAGTGTATTAGAATATGTAATCATAAATTAAAGAAAATACAAAACTAAAGTCAATTGCATAATTTTACAAGTGAAAACAATTTAATAATGAAAATTTCAAATTTAATAATCCAATTATACATACAATTTGATGTTTGTGTCATGTAATGTTTGATTTACGAATATAATTCATTATATATTTCATATATGAATATGCAATTTCTTATATAAATAATTCTGAATCTTAATTAAAAATTTAAGATGAGATGACTAGAATTAGACTTCACATGGTGGCAAGAAATAATTATTTCACACATATGTTTAATCTATATATATATATATATATATATATATATATATATATATATATATAATTTATCTCATTATTTTGGTGGAACCAAATTTTTAAAAGTATCTGATTCGACCAATTTCAAACATGAACCTGCAAAAATGAATTGAGCTGAATTTGTGAAAATCGATCAAATCATTTGAACTGATACAATATCTTTTTCACTTAAAAAATAATATATGAATCTCCTTATAAAAGGTAATAAAATAGAAAAGAGAAATCTTGTTGGTTCAACCAATTTCAACCATGAACCAACAAAATGAATTGGGTTGAACTTATGAAAACTGATCAACTCATCTGAACCGATACAACATACTTTTTTCACTTAAAAACAGATGAAATGCCTTCTTAGAAAAAGGAAAAGTGAAAATCTTGATAGAAAATGGAAAGGAAAAAAGAGACATACATATAAAAAGAAGTTGAAATATGGAAGCAATAAAATTATGGAGCGATAAAAATAAAATTTGAATACTTAAAATATCATATATTTTGACAAAAAAATAGAAAAAAAAATGATTAATATGTTTGTAATTAAGGAGCAACATCGAAGACATTGCAAAAATATAGAAAACAAAAAAATAAAATAGAAAAAAATGATGTTTCATAATATTAAAAGATAACTTAACGAGGATGTGAAATTTGTAAAAAGTTCAAAAATTAAAATTTACATTTTAAAAATTATAGCTTAATTAAGTCAAGATTGAGATATGTGTTTGGTTGAAGAACTAAGGGGCCGTTTGGTTCGAGAATACAAATGAAAGGAATAAGTGATGATATTCCATTGAATATAGTATTCTTTGTAGTTATTCTTATTCATGTTTGGTTGTTAAAATGTTATTCTAGTAATGATGAAAGTTGATATTGTAAATAGTTTTTGATTTATTTAAAAAAATAAGAATAAAAGTTATAAAATGACAATTGCACCCTTGGCGTTAATTTTTAAAAATAATCAACAATTTTTTAAATTTCTTTTTGAAAAATTCTTTTGACCTTTGACTAATTTCATTCAAACTATTTTACAAAATCTATTCAAGATAATCAATATAAAAAAATTATTTAAAAATCACTATGTATAGCTACAGTAAAATGACCTTTTTGCCCTTCAAGCTTAGATGGAATAACTTATATTCCATTAAATTGCTGGAATATTATAATCCAACAGACATCATCCGACAAGAATAGACATAATTGGAATATGTGCATATAAATTGTGATGTTAATCTTATTCCTATTAGTGTTTGGCATTTTTTTTGTAAGAATAATGTCTTATTCTCATGACTAATTCTCTTCCAAATAGCCCCTAAGTGACTAATTTCATATAATTCCTCAAACTCAATATTGCGATTTAATCGAGGTGAAATCAAATCACAATAAACGATGGAGAACTGATCCACTTTTTTATTTTATTGTATTTTACAATTTATTTTTTCTTACTTTTCAAACTTTTTTCTTTTATTATTTTCCTCTTTTCTTATCTTTCTTATATAAATAATTCATTTATTATATATAAATTGTTTATTATTAAGAATTAATATAATATTATTTATTACTTATTTTTCAATTGAAAATTTAATAATTTGTTTAAGATAATTTTTTTTGAAAAATAATTTATTATATTTAAATTCTATATTTTTTAACAAAATTTTTAATAGAAAATTTTAATTGATACATTTGTTTTTATTAATTAATATAATTATATTTTATATTTATAATAATTCTTTTTAATTTTAAGACTATTAAAATTTAATTTTTTTCCTTATCGTTACGAATTAATTTATTAATTCGAAACTACGATTCCCATCGTCGACGAGCTGCTATAAATATAGGCTGCTTTTGGGAGAGATTTCTGGAGCATCAATTTTTGAGAGAAAGCTCGAAAAAGTGCTTTTGGCCACAGGAAGGAGTAGCCAACTTTTTAAAAAGCACAAAATTTGCTGCCAATCATAGCCATTTTTTTTTTGAAAAAGAAAGTGTGTTTTCGGCCGGAAAAGGACTCTACTTAAGGGTTCATCGTCAGTAAACGAAGCATAGAAGCATTTCCCGTGGCGTGCCATCATAAAACCCTCGCAACATTAAGGAGTTACGAAGCTTACATGCTGAAACCCTTGAGAAGATTTCTCTTACAAGTTAGTATTGAATGTGCATCCATGAACCAACTTCTCAAGAAAAACGCGAAGTTCCAATGAACCGATAAGTAAAAGAAATACATTAAGTTCATCTGAAAAGGTACCTCATTCATACAATGCCAATTTTTTTTACCAATCAGCAAATGGCGAAAAGCAAGCCATCTGCCACTCAAAGCACCCATCCAAAAGCACTCCCAAACGCAGCTATATATTATAGTTCCCGGAAACCCAACGCCATCAGTAGAACATGACCGAGCTCCGCGGCCGTTTCAAATCTCCGCCTCCCTAAACGTGGTCCGTCGGGTCACCACATCCGACGTCGGTTCTTAGAAACCTCGTCCACAAGGAAAGAACAGCCTACGGAAGGGGCCGTCCACTGCTCCCCCAGTCCCCACGCTCGGAATGGATCCGCCCGCATCCAACGGTGCGCATTCGACGGTGGGCGCGGCGCCGCAGGAGCACCCCCGCGGCCCAGTGCCCATCGACGCCGCCGCCGCTCCGCCTCCACCTCTCCGTGCCCCCGTGCAAGCCCCCAACTACCAGCCGTCCGTTCGCATTCCGGTCTCCCAGGAATCCGGGGGGCGGGGCGCCGATCCGTCGAATGCAAGCGCGGTACCGGCAGCCGGTGCCGGAGGAGCGGCACCGGAGCTCAATCCCTACGCCGGAGGAGCGGCACCGGAGACCTCGCCGGCCGCACCTCCGTCCTCTTATGAGGGTGCGATCCTTCGCCTTCTCTTTTGTGAACACCCGTTTTAGTTTTTTCCTTCGTGGCTAAAATGGTTGGATTTGAATTGAGGAACTCATCGGAGTTCACCTGATGGACGGATAGAAACGATGGAGACGGTGAAGAATGTGCTGAGCCGGTGGGGGAGGAAGATCGAGGAATCTGCTAGGAAAGCGGAGGACTTGTCGCGCAACACCTGGCAGCACCGTGAGTAGTTCTTACTGTATAATTATGCTTGAAATTTGATTCCTATTGCCCTTCATTGCGCGAACTGTTGTTCAAAGGTATAATAGTTGTCCATTTGTACCTTGCTCAAAGAAATTATTGACTTATAGCTCTGTTTCTATGATTGCATTGGTTTGTGAACAAGTATGAGTTGATCTGATGACGAGCATTGATCTCAAACCTTGGAAGGGTTCCTGTAATTGGTTTGGTACTTTTGATTTCAGATTTATTTGTAGTTTCTTTAACGCCCTTTCCCCCTTTTCCTGTCAAACGCGTTGGAAGAATTCTTGCTTTTTGTGTTTTATTAAATTGCAAAGACTGTCAATAGCATTCTATGACATCAGTAATTGTTCAAAGAAGAATGTATCCAATAAACCTTAACATACTTCGTGGCAGAAGTTATTGTCCTTGCCATTATGGTTCTTCATAAACCCTTGATCTGCATGATTGTACTTATTCCTTGGTCAAGTTCACGTGCCGTTAGCACTCTGTTCTATGTCAGGTATCTTTAACTTTTTATAACAGTTAAAATGCTAGTTTGAATGCTTGAGGGCCTTTTTATACCCCATTTAACAAACAATAATCCACATTTATTTAGGTGTGATATCATTGGAAAAATCACGTGCTACATGGTTTGATTTAGGAATGGATTAGACTTACATTTGGGGTAGATGAAGGCCAACATATAACTTGCTGGAGCAGCAAACAAGGAAGAAAGCATACAGATTGTTATTGTGATATATGATAATGAGCTCTATGCGGCATCTGTGTGGATATCATAAATAAGGCTATTGAAGAAAAGTCAAAACTTAGGTGATGCTACTTTTCATATAGCAAAAGAATATGATATCAGGTCAGAGATTGTGAGACAACACTCAGAAGCAATAAGGTGCATAAGCAGCATCACTGTCACACATTTTAGAAGTCATATGATAATTTTCTTCTTATGATGTCCAACAATGCCCATATATATCATATAGCTTCTAAACTATTTCAGCATTGCAAATCATGTGGTATGTGACTCTGACAAATCTATGATAGTAGCAGATAGCGATATTGACCTACCTTGAAAAATGAAGAGGAACTTAATGGGCAGATCAGTTATTGTGAGACATGAACCAGAAGTAATTGCAGTCACATGTCACTTCTTTCATGATTGAAGTCAGGTTCTGATTCATCATATAATACATTTCAAAATGTGTCTTATGACTGTTTTGCTTTTTTATTTTTTGTTTTGTCTCTGTAGCATTAACTATCTCCCATCCTGTATTCGTACCTTCTTAATGATTGAAACATTGCTGATCATTTGGTATTTAGCGTCATGAAATTACGTATTTTAACAGATTTTATACAGTTTTTTTTTTGTTTAAATATAGAAGTGCAAAGTTAAAAAGGTATAAAATATAGAAACGTAAAACGTTGTATATATCATACATGATATCAACTAGCTGGGCACAACTTTGTGGATATTCCAGATCCTCTGCTTGGGGCCTCTTGATTTATATTTTTTTTCAGCTGTCTTAACTTTTGCTGCATACCTGTTACTTTTCTTTTTGCTTAGCTTCTGTAGCAATATGACAGTTGAAGAACTATGTTTCTGAGTTGAAAGCTTGTGTCATGCTTGAACAATTCATAATTTTTCTACACAATTCAGTGAAAACTGGCCCTAGCCTTACTGAAGCTGCCATGGGGAGGATTGCTCAAGGAACCAAAGTAATAGCAGAAGGTGGCTATGAGAATATATTTCGTCAAACTTTTGAAACCCTTCCTGAAGAACAGCTAAGGAAATCTTATGCTTGTTATCTATCAACGTCTGCTGGACCTGTTATGGGTGTTCTTTATCTATCTTCTGCCAAACTTGCATTTTGCAGTGACAACCCTCTTTCATATAAATCTGAAAACAAAACTGAGTGGAGCTACTATAAGGTATAATCATGTACTCATATGTAATGTGTATGTCTACAATGGTGGATGATTCTTTGAGCTTAAACTATATATGATATCAAAACATAATTTTGCACTTTTGTAAGTTTGCCTATGTTTCAAGTCATTTCTATCATTTTAAGTTTGCATTTAACTTTTATTCATAAGCTTAATCTAGTGTGCCTAAATTGATGTGATAATATGTTTGTCTGTCATTATGTGAACCTACTACCTGAAGACCAGGTCATGTCCCTTGAATTCACTATTTTTTGGTGAAAGATCTGTGTCAGTTGGGATTTTCAGTACCTCAAGCTTAGTTTTTTTTTTTTTTTGAGGAGACCTCAAGCTTAGTTTGGTCTTGTCTTTAGATTTGACCCTAGGTCCATGAAACTCCAAATGACATAAATTAAGTCAAATGGATGGTAATTAACAATCTGGAAGAAAATGGTTGATCTATGTGTGGCTATATGCAAGTTTGTTAGCATCTTTTATTGGTTGCTATCTTAAAAGATCTGCTAATATTTGTAGTGACCTAGACATTTTCACCCTCGATCAGAAACCTTTAATTTGCTTCTGAGGAAATAATTAGATGAACTTGAGCCAATTGATATGCAACTATTATTATTTTCCTTTTCTTTCTATGCAATTCTTTTTTATTCCCCATTGAAAATGAATAATGATGTACTTGACAAGCTGTAGTCCCTTATATAATCTGTCAGCTGCCCTATGTTCTGACTCTCCTCATAAGCATTCTATTTGTTCACTTCATGACCCATTTAGGCCTGCTATGTTGAAGGTAAACTTGGTAGTTAAAGGTTCCATTCCAAGGCAATGAGATTCAAAGTGTCTGAAATGCACAAACCAGTGGTTTTAAAACCGGATCGGATCGACTGGTTCAATCGGTGCATCTGTGAACCGGTTGCCATTCTGGTTTGGTTTCTAAAAAAACTGGTTCAATCCATTTTTTTCAAAAACATTAAAAAACTGCAGAAATAAATAGGAAAATTTGGGATAAAAAAGGAAAGTTTATTTTGATAAGGATGTGTGGGAATAGGACAAAGAGAAATAATTAATAAAATAGATTTTAGAGGATGATTCCAGGAAACTAAATTTAAATTTGAAAAATAAAATGTGAAAACATCATAATAAAAATTAAAAAAAAAAGAAAATTGTTCACGAAATAAAAGAAATATTATAAAATTGAAATTATTATAAATAATGATATTGGAAACATAAAAAATATTTTATTGTTATTTGATTAATTTCAAATGACGATTAATATGATTTAATTTTATTTTTTTTACCTTTTATATTTTATTTGTAGTATATTTAAGAAGTAATAAAACTCCGCCTATATTTTATAGCCGGTCCCAAGCCCGAATAAAGAAAGAGGGTTGTGTTAGGCCCCGACAGCCAGCATAAAATCCTGTCGAATCTTATGAACATGGATCAACGAATAATGGCGTCGTATGATCCATGTAGCCGACCCCACCTAGTGGGATAAGGCTTTGTTGTTGTTGTTGTATATTTAAGAAGTAATAAAAATAATAGTATTTATTAAAAATTCGGACGAATCCGGTTAAACTGGTCGAACCATAACCTAATAGACTGACCAGTTCGTCTCCGGTATGGTTTAGAAACATTGGCACAAATCATTGTGTTGTTTTGGATGGTTATTGCCTTTTAATAGTCATCCTCTGCTTAAAACAACAGTTAGTGTGGGTTAGAATTAATGTGGGAAATGGACTTCTTAGCAGATCATCTTTCAAAATCATGCAAGTTCAGTATTGTACAAATGTGGATTGCTAAGTTCTTTATTCAGCTAAATAGTTTCAATTAAAATATCATCTTTTGACATTGATTTCCATTGCCTTTTGACTTCCATTTTTAATTTGTTTGATTTTTTTCTCCAATCTCCTTTTCTCTTTCTTTATGATCTGGCATTACACTATTGATATTGCTCGTTTATAGCATATTCTTTGTTTTTTTTTTTTTTGAGAGGAAAAAGGATGACCACCAAGTTATGTGGTTGTCATCCGGGTATATATATATAATTATGAAAAGGAGATGGTATACAAGTGTGAGCTCACCAAGAGAGAGCACAAAGAAATGAAAAAGTATATCAGCTATCCGAAACCCCACTCCGGAAAAAAAAGGAGATGTGTACAATCCGCTTTGTCTCACATCGCTCTCCACAAAAAATCACCCAGTTATGCTGGAAGCTCAGGAACCAGCCAAAAAAGATGCTGGTGGTATTCTTCATCTCTGTCTCTATCAGGCCAAGACTTGGAGAGACTGCCATCAAGTCTGCGAATCTGAGGGGGGAAGGCCTCCCGATATACTTTTTTGTATTTGAACTAGTTTCTTTGTCTGTAGTTGTACTTACATTGTCAAGTTACTTCTAGTATAAAAAATGATTGTGGTCTGAATTGTCCCAAAAGACAATAAATGAGTAGGGATTTTCTTTTGTTTGCATCACGGAACTCCATTGCTCTTACATAGTAAAAGGGCATTATTGACATTTTGGTTTATTAAAGACAATGATTTTTCCTCTGAATATTTAGTCAAATCCTTTTCTTTAAACCTTGTTAATTCCCTGTAATAATAAGCCTTTTATTAGTTATTTTGATTTTCCTTGTGCTATCTTATTGTTCCTTTTCATAGCATCATTTCGATTTTGCATTACAATTATGACTCTGTAGACGGGACTTGATCCAAGTAATTGACGAAATGTGCAGGTTGTAATTCCTTTGCATCAGCTACGAGCATGTAATCCTTCAATAAGCAGGACAAATTCGGCAGAGAAGTATATTCAGATTGTTTCGGTGGATAATCATGAGTTTTGGTTTATGGGCTTTGTAAATTACAGTGATGCCGTACAGACTTTACAGGAAACAATGCAACATGTTCGCGGATCAGCTGTATGATAACTATAAATACTCTTAGTATGTAAGAAAAAGTATGGATGTTCTTTGGGAGATGTCACAAGACTTACAGCAAGAGATACATGTGAATTAGGTTACTTGGTATATCCTCTCTTTGGATTACTAGAGGCAGATCATGGTGAATTGTTCCATTTTACTGGGATGGTGTAGCTTATGTCGAAGTTTGAAATATGTACTCCTTGCATTTCAACTATTAAAGTTTCCAGGAACATTACATGATATGTCATCGACTACACAAAGCAGCTCATTTTGTATATGATTTTATACAGAAAATATGCTAATGCTTGATCCCCGAAATTATTTCTTTGGTAAGCAAACAATTCACTTTTGTAGAAGATATGCCACAAACTTATATTTTGTGTTAAGCAAACAATTCACTGCAATTTTGAATTTTCTCTATTCTTAAGAAAGCCCTGTCTTATCCTTCTTCGTTTGGGTATCCATTTCAATGGCTATCAGGAGAAGAAACGATCACGATGATCTTCAAAACGAGAACGTTGCTCATGTGTTTACTTGTTTTTGCACGCGTGATTTAATATAAGGTTAAATCTTGTTACCTCTCACGCATTGTATTATGTGATGTTTTTTTCTCTAATTTAATTTTATAATGGAATAATAGTATCATGGGGATTGGTCAGTAATTTAATTTTCTCAGCGTCAATAATTAAACTTTTTTTGGCAGTTGTCATTTAATTCTTTGTTCACTTTTGTTTTACTCCTCAAATCATGGGGATGGGTCACCCACCCCGCCATAATAATATCTCAATAACATTGTTCTCTAAACTATGTTTAATTTCTCTGCTCTCGATAAAGATCCATTAATGAATCTAGATTCGTTATTATTTCCTTGATAAAGTTTAGTTGATATTTTGTTGGTATAGATAAAAAAAGCTAAATTATCAAATTGAGGGGAAAATCAATAAACCCGAATTCAAAAGCGTCTCCTAATTGACGATTTGGAAAATAGTTCGTCCAATCTCAACGGTCCAATCCGTGCACCACTCAGAGAATCTTGTGATTGCCTCACAGCTCATGGTCCGGACTAAAAAAAAAGCCTGCAACAGTGCCATCGTCCAAAAGTTAAGAGGCAGTCATGCGCTAGCACTATACTAGGATTGGGTGTAACTTTGTTGAAGGAGAGGTTTTGAGTTAGAGTTTATGTGAATGTAAAAAAATTTTATTGTGAATTTTATATATCATTATTAGGTACTCAGCACGAATCGAATTACTTAAACTCAATATTTAACCTCAATATTTAACCAATGAATAATGTACATAATTATTAATGCTGTACAAATTGAATTATCCGCTTCGCTTTTCAAACACTGTACTGACTTAAAAAAAGTTAAAGCTAGTAGTCTCGATTTTAAAGAGAGTCGGATAGGATAACAATTTTTTATTATAATAAAGTTCAACCGAAAGTTAAAGCCAAACTTTCGAATATTACGTCCCTTTGCCTTCCCCATTTTAACAACTAATCAGCGAAAAAGTTAGCATATAAAAACTTCATTTAGACGAAATACACATAATAAATAAAAATAATAATTTGTACTAGGTATAAATACTCATTTAACAACTGTGACATATAAACTTGCTGAAGTAAATTATTACTGATACTTTTTTGGGTTACTTGCTACTACTTTAATACATAACTCTTAACAAATGCAACACTTCGATCATAAGTTGAGCACTCATCATTCTTTATTCTTGATTACTGGTGGTGTAAAATTTTAAATTAAAGCATATAAATGTTATGCACTTATAATTAAGATTGTCAATATCAGGATCTTAAGATAGGCTTGGAGGTTTATAAGATCGACAATCATAAGATCGGATCAAGTATCGTAAGTTCCTACCTCGATATTCTAACGTAATGATACAAGAGTTACAAGATTTCTATCTATTACATCAATGGGGCACACTTTTCAAGACCTTAGGAGCAAAAGCTATCTAGTACAAGCTTTCTATCTATTAAGGCTAGTCACGTGACATTCAAAGTCCTATTGATCTGAAAAAAATATACAATAACATTGTGAGCAAATAATAGTTTAGTAAGTTGATAAATCATAGCCTATGTGTTATCAATTAATCAATTCGAAGAGACAACGAATAATAAGAAATATATTTAGTTACAAACATAACAAATAACTTTCGTAATCACACAAAAGGGTCCTACATATTCACTTCACATTTTACAAGCACTTAACAAATATCAAACAAATGAATAAAAATGCAATAATCTCATATAAATGCACGGATCATCAACTGATCAGTTTGTATAATTAATAGATGACTTTCAGAGGTGGCCCATACGAATTCTATAGGTGACTCCCAATAGGATTTCTCACGATATAGCACTTAGCTCCGCATGACACTTAACTACATCTTATTTCATCTCATTTGTGGGGATCAGATCAAACAATAATACGGCCCATGCAAATTCTAGAGGTGGATCCTATTGTAATTTCTCACGATGTAACACGACTCTGCACAACACTTAGCTCCAACTTATCTTATCCTATTTTCTGGAAAACATAATGATGTATTGGATTCTAGTTTCTATTGTGATTAGCGATATAGCACTTAGGTCCAACTATGCAGATGCATGATACAGACAGATGGAGATGTATGATTCATCATATATTAATTCTATTTCACATGTCAAAAGATGAATCATATCAAATACTCATTTAAACAGAATAAGATTGCATTTTATAAAATTCATCCATGACATATCATATATGCCTTTCGAATGCACAACCAAATAATCATTCAGATATAATTTTCATAGGAACGAAAACATATAATAATAAATATCACATCGAATTTAGGTGAATACATAGAATAAGAGAAACTAACTTACCTATAAATGTTAACTTTTCCTTTCTCACTAACTTATTCTTTTACTCCTATACAATAATAATAAGGAACACATTACTACTATGATATGAACACTAGCATATCATACATGTTACATAAATAATTAAAAAGGACATAAGGATTGACCTAATATTATGATAGATTACATACATAGTAAAGAAAAATCCAATGGCATCATTCCATTTTTTCTTAGTTCTATATTGCTGTAAAAGTTTCAAATATTATTTCATCATGGTTTGTTCTCAGGAAAATCATTATTCAGCCTAATTTTTATGTTATTTATGTGTTCTAGTAGACTGAGTGACCTTACTTTTATGATTTATATAAAATAGTAAACATTCACTGTTCTCGTACTTTTAATTTTTCTAAACTAGAATTCCTAAGGTGAAACTCATAAAATTCCTTGAATTTATATCTATCTAGATTTAGCACAATAAATTTAAGAAATACTAACATAATTTGTCCTAAGTTTCATTCTGACAGACTAAGTAAAATTCGATAAATATTTATAACTTTTACTACACATTATTTTTTAGGAATTCCAATTTTAAATGGAATCTAAGATCTAATATCCTAAATTATAAAATAATTTCATCACATATTTAATTTAATACATAATTTAAAATTGGGTAACAGTTTCGATGAACAAAATGATAGCACCTTAAAGAAAAACAACATAACTTCTCTAAAGATATTTCATTAACTTGATTCCAAATCTTAATGAAAGTAGACATAGAGAGGATCAATCAAAATAAATTTCATAATTTTTAAGCACCCGAACATATGGAAATGTAGAGCTAAAGTTTTAGGAACAATTTGGACATGCCTTGGTTACCCTTGGTCATGAGCAAGATGAGTTTTATCCCATCATTAACTAATATTCAAGAATGAACAAGATAAGAGAGTTCAGGGAACCAAATTCAGTAGTTAAAATCAAAAGAGAATGAAGTATCAACTTACTACAAATTGAAACCCTAATTCCCCTTCTCTTCCTCCACGTTGCTTCAAGTAGTAGTGATTTTTTCTCATTCGTTAGATGTTCGGCCAAGGGTGATGAAAAGGGCAGAAGGAGTTGGTAATAGGTAAAAGGATAAGATTAGAAAGAAGGAGGTCTATTTATTTATTCATTTACTTAAGACATTACATGTAAATGAGAAACTACCCAAATTTGGATTAAAATAAAATATTTAGAAAAATAAATAATTAAAGAATCGAAATCTATTTTTTTGTCCGAAGAACAAAAATCGTGATTTCACATATTTCTCGATTTTGTGTCTATATTTTACCTAACTCACATACCTCCTAAAAATTGTTAAAAACCACTTTTATAATTCTTTGATATATAAAAATAATTATCGAGACTTTAATTTTCCAAATTATCACTTTTTCAAAAATCTCATTTTTATGCCTTAAGTAAATTTCTGTCGCTTTCGCACTCCTATAGTTAACATTGAGGTGTATATCTTAACACGGCATTCACAATTCTTATTAATAAAATAATATATCATCACATTTACACATCTAATTATGCATAATTAAGTTAGGAATATCACAGATCAGATAAGATTGTAAGATCATGAGAGCAAAATTAAGATTTTACACATAAGACACTCAGAGATCGAGATCAAAAGTAAGATTGCAATAGTAAACTTTACATGTAACATTTTAGTATTCATAAACTTTACATGGCATAACAATATACATAAGATTCATAACTCATAAGAATAAACATTCTTAACATAATATTCATTCATCGTATCAATCAGTACATCATAATCATTCATAACTTTTATTCCAAGATTTCATTCCTTTTCTTTTTCTATCACGTACCATTTTAAGAGTTGTGTTACAACTCGAATATTTAGTTACATGAGATTTTCATCTTATTTCCTTATTTTATCATTAACTTAACATCTCTTAAATGATGCTTCATAAACCTTTGAAACTCGTGTTCTTTTTGTCATATGAGATATTGAAGTATTGTACCAATATCATTATTTTAAATCTTAACTTGATTGAAAAATCAAATCAACATCATCATTAGGACTAGATAAGCAACAAGAGTTGCTATGATCATGCGACATCTGCGAACATATTCGGAAACATGAGCATCTTTACTACGAGGGACCTTATCTATGACCATTCTTGGGAACATTTATGAAAAAATGGTGTTCCCATAAAGTACATATACAAGATGCAGAACCTTACTTCACATGAACTTTATTTCTTTAAAGTGGATGGTGCAGTATTTTACTTCCCAACTTAATTTTGATCAGTGAAAAGAGAACATAATTTTCAACTTGAAGTACATTATGTATAATCAACACAAGTATTCATGAGACAAACTTCATATCATAAATCTAACTAAGACTTAGCATCGATGTCAAGATGATAATCAATATGTCAATCATGATTTCATAACAATGATGAAGACAACATCAATAGTAATCAAATATCAAAAGCCATCAATTTCAAATAATTCAACAATATAATATGAAGCCTTAATAAATCATATGGGATAATTTTAATTGGTTAAGGTAGATATTTAATACTCACTCATGAATTCAATTTCATGCTTGCGACATGTCTTGTGAACATTGATCTCTATCGTTCATGATAGTAAACCTCATATCTATGCCCGTGCATATAGTTTCACGATCGTGAAACTCAATTTCATATTCATGAGCGAGAATCAACCTTCCGATTTTTTTATTCGCTTAATACAACTTCGTAATCATGCTCATGATGTCTGCTTCATGGCCATGAGTGAGTTGAATTCTCCCTTGGTTCACTCACAATCATGACACACTGGTCATTCCCATTACATAATCATGGATATATATTTCTAGATTATCTTTAGACTAAGAATTAAGAAATTTTTTTGCCCCAATGAGGATCATCATTAAAACAATTATCCAATAGTTTATAGCAGTCCATGGAATCGTAGGAAACTAATGAGAAATCAATAAGGGATTTTTTCCTAAGAATACTACATGTAAATCTAATGCATCTATGGTGCAACTCCTATCACAATCCATGTAGGAATGGATGATGCTTGTAAAATTGATAGCAATCACTAGCAAGCGCATTCGTCACTCAAATAATAAAGTGAATGAGTAGAGTTATCGTTCTCACAAGGACGATTAATAACTTAGATTCTATTTTAATCTCGTTAATTGAGAAATTAAGAAAAGTTTTGTTTTTAAGTGCAAATAAAATAAAATAATAAAAATAAGGAAATGATTACCTGGGTAAATAAGGATTTGATGATTAAGCAACTAATTATCGCCACTAAAATGCAATAGATATTCTCAACTTAGAATTAGTTGAATCATTAATAAAGTGAATTCCCAAAATTAGTCAACTAATGTTTCAAGCTTTAACTACTATCCTAAGAATAATTAGAATAAATTAATCCTCTTGGCTGTTAACTTATCTAATAAATCATAAGATGCATTAAAATGAAATTAATATTAAGGGCTTTCTCAAGTCACCTTAATAACTACACAATTTAGGTCTCTTTTGATTTTCCTAATTATGGCATGCAATAAACAAAATCAATCCTAGAAACTATTATGAAAATAATCACTTATTCTTATATAGCAATCAAATTAGAAATCATGGAATCAAAGGAAAGTATTAAACATGAAATTGCAATGCTATTAAAGATTCAAACTAAAGTAATATTAACAAAGACTCCAAAACACAAATAGGGTTCAACTAAGATGACCCTAATGAAAGAATTAATCTAGTAAAGAATAAGATCAAATCTAATATAAAAGAGTAGGAAAAAAATGAAGAACTCTTACAACCGCTATGCAAGTGCTCTCTCGAGTTTTCAACAGAGCTTCGTTATTGTTCTTGCTCTTCTTTTTTTTCTAGGATTCAAATCTATGCTTAAGGAATACTTTTCCAAATCCTCTTCTACCTCCTTTTATAAGTTTTCTCATCCCCAAAAGGAAGAAACAAAAAATTTATCCGAAAAGCGGACAAAATTTGCCTTTAAAATGCCTAATTGTCTGTCGTCACGAACGTGATAGCATCCTTCACGGCTATGACAGTGGGCTGTCACAGCTGTGAAATGTTTTGTCATGGCTGTGACAGGGAATTAGAAAATTGTCTGCTGAGAAATCTTTTTGTCACAACTATGAAAGAAACTATCACAGCCGTGACAATGACTTAAATAATTTTCTGATTGCAACATGTTTCTGTCATGACCATGAAAAGAATTGTCACAGCTATGACAGTCTTCTGAGTTTTTTAGGGTCTTTTCTTACCTTGATTTCAATATTTTCTTATATCTTGTCATAAATAATTTTCAGACTTATGTAGAAATCAAATCTAAATGAAATTGTATAAAAATAAATCAAAACTCTCCTTTTTCTAAACATAAAAATATTTTAAAATACTAATCAAATGGCCCAAACTAATACATAATTTCTCCTGCATCAATGGATCATTCCTATGTTCCTCAATCCAACAAGAAGCACATTAAGGATTGTGAAGAATTTTGATCCCTCTCATATACTTTTGATATTTTGGATCAAAACATCTTTTCCTTTTTTCTCCTATTCCTTTATCTCAGTTTCCTTCTCATCCTCATTCTCCCTCCGCTCCTTCCTCAAAACCTAGTGCATGAAGTTGTCGTGTGGGAGGGAAAAAGAAAATGAAAAAAAATGTGTTTGATCCTTTTTAAGTGTTAGTATTTTTTTGTTAAAAGTATTAAATTATCCTTATGGGAATATTAGGATTGTTACACAAGAACTCTCACAGCAATCACCACCTATCAACTCAGAGGGCATGACAACTTCTCACTTCCTCGCTCCATAAGTCCTTTCAAAGAGAGCACACAATAATAGTATGAATACCTCTTGATATCCTTGGATATAAATACACATATATTGATCAACTAAGAAATTCTTCACTCTTCATCCAATCAACAATTATTTTTTAATCATAAAATAGTTGTCAATTATTTGTTGTTACCAATAATAAAAAAAATGTTTATTGTGTCCTTCACTGTTGTCAAGGACTTTATGCATGCATATGCACACACTCATATATATATATATAGAGAGAGAGAGAGAGAGAGGAATATTAGTGTGCATCCATAGTTTGTGGATGCACCCTGCAATCCTACAATATTGATCGTCGTATCACAATAAATGGCCAAGATTGCGTGCACAAAAGGAAGCGGTCGAACCAGAAGGTGTGCAAAGCAAATGGCGGTTTAATGCTCCGGTTCAACATAAGCAATCTGATGGAAAAATGAAACAAGATAGATTACTCGGGGGCAATGCCGACTGTGCACAAAAAATGTGGAACATGATCAGGCAAAGTTGTAGCGGATAGATCTAGAGCGTTCAAGGAGAGGCTAGATCTGACAGCACTTGCAGCAAGGAGATCAGTCCTAGTTTGCACATGATTTTCCAAAGCTCTAGAGCAAAATCGTTCGAGGAGAGATTGGTAGGACTTGCAGTCGGGAGATCGATTGTAATGGAGATATGTGGGCAGAAGGAGTGCATGATTATGTGATCTCTATTTGGAGGAGGCGAGTGGTGAATTACAATAACAACCCTCGAACTAGAGATCCAAACTAATGAACTGCACCATATGAGGTAATCTTCATCATCGATCTAAATTTTAAGGATGCACCATAATATTCCTCATGCATGTATGTATGTATGTATGTTGTTGATGTGCCTTAAATTTATGTATCTTGTACCCAAAATTATGAAAGAAAAAAATGAGAAAGAAGGAAAAATGAGGATCTGTGGCCACTATAAGAAAAATGACTTTTAGGGACCATAATTAATGAAGAAATTCAAATATGATCATTAAACATCGTTATTAACGACTAGAAAAAATTTTGATCATCAAGAATAAGGACCAAAAAAAATTTGGTCATTAATATTCAAATTAACGACCATCATCTTGTCGTTAAAAATATGAAAGAAGAAAGAACAAGTAGGTATAGAAATATAGTCCCACATTCGTTATAGTAGTATGATGAGAGCAAAGAGGCAAGTATTAATAGAGGAGGAGACTAATGGGCTAATGTAGAGTTTTATAGAGAAGGTCCATCTTTGAATCTTTTCCAAATTTAAAATAATATCTTTTATCAAATTATTTGTTCACAAAAAAGATGTTAAAAATTTGTTCGGTCAATCCAAAATGTGATTCAATTCGGTGATATCTTTAGCGACTAGGTGAGTGGTCCTTATAAGTTATATAGGGGACCAGCATACTGGTCTCTATTGAATGTTTAGGGAAGAGGATTATAGTGGTCCTTAAAAATACTACAAGAAAATTATCATTTCCGACGGATTTTGCGACGGAAATATTTTCGACGGATTTTCCGACAGTTACGACCGTCGGAAATGAAAATAACAAATTATATAATTTGTTATATTATTATTTTATTTTTTAACGGTTAGGAACATCGATATTTCCGACGGATACCCATCTGTCGCAATTTTCGACAAATTTTTCGACAGTCGTGACCGTCGTAAATGAAAATACTAAATTATGTAATTTATTATATTATTATTTTATTTTTCGATGATTAGGAACATCGATATTTCCGACGGATACCCATCCGTCGCAATTTTCGACGGTCGTGACCATCGAAAATGAAAATACTAAATTATGTAATTTGTTATATTATTATTTTATTTTTTGACGATTAGGAACGTCGATATTTCCGACGAATATCAATCCGTCGCAAAATCCGTCGCAATTTTTCGACGGTCGTATTCATTAGTAATTGTATGATAATATAATATGAGGATTATTTTATTAATATAATTTGCGATAGTCCAACTCGTCGCAATTTTCGACAGTTCCAACTGTCGGTCGATAATAATTAGCGATTGTTCAAATCGTCGATAAAATAAAAAATAAAAAATATATATAACTAAATATAAATTAAATAATTTTCGATGGTCACAATCGTCGTTAACTTTAAAAATAATTAATATTTGTTTTTCCGACGGTCAGAGCCGTCGGTAATTAAAATTTCGTTATCCCGTTTTTTTTTATTTTCCCGCTTTCTCATCTTTCATATATATATATATATATATATAACCCCATCTCCTCTCTCCCTCCTCTCCTCTCTCTCTCTCCCTCTCCCTCTCCCGGCCCGCGAGTGTCACGGGGTCATTCTCGGACACTAGACCACGTGCGGCGACTAGGCGGATAGGCACCTAGCCAAGCCTGTTTTGAGTTTGCAGCGAAAGTTTTATGGTCGAGACGACTTTGCCGAGAGTCGCTCTTATAGGCATTCAATCACGGACATTACTAGAGTGTTTGACTACTCGTCACGAGACCGTGGCATTAGCGCGTTGCGGCACTAACGTAGGCGCTTGGGCGCTTAAAGTCCGAAGGGGCGACGAAGGAACCACGGGACGCCACGAAGGGACACCGATGTGGGTTGCCACCCCACGCTCAAGGCCATGACACTAGAATTAAAGAAAAGCTTACTTGTATTAAATATGATGAAACATAACATACAATTGGGCCTCGGAAGGCACTAGTGAACTCCTCCCAGTGTACCGTAGGTATAGGAGTCTTGTTACATATTGAAGATGCAAAAGACGTACCCTACGGGAACGTCACCTACTTGGCCATTCATAAAGACGGCCTTACAAGATAAATGCCCTAAGGGCGGATAACTTGGTACTCCGCAATATTACGCAGTGCGGGACGGCTGCATGTGTTCCATGTTTTCGGCGCTGAGCGGCCGAGGGCTATAAGTTGAGCGGCACTGGTGCCGCGAGGCTTCACGCTTCGTGTCACGGGAAACGCCCCGTGACATTCTCCCCCACCAAAGTCGGCGACGCCCCCGACGCCGTTGTCCGGGCTTCCTCGGGGCCTTCGTCTTGAGTCTTGACTTCGCTTGTCTCGTTCAATTCTGCCTTCTTTGCCTTGACTTCAACTTCATCAGCATCACGCAACGCCAGGAATGCCCGCTCCTTGGGGTCTCGCTGAGGACTCCTCCCTCAGGCCTACTTCGCTCGCTGATCCTTCGTCCAATCCGGGGTCATCACTTGTGCAGCGCCAGTGGAGTCCGCCATGTGCGGTCTGACTTCATCAAGCAACTATCCGTCCATCAAGTCTCTGTTGGCTTCACTTCTCTTCGACTTGCGCAGCGTCAACTTGTGTGGTTTGGCTTCTTTGGGGGTGAAACAACTCTTGTATGCCTTCAGGAATAGCGCAGAGAAGAGTTGTCTCAGGGTCGTGTAGAACACGATGAAGAGTCACGCCATTCGACCTGCATGACTTGACTCGATGCCTTCATGTTGCGGATGGCCGCAGCATAAGGTCTCCCTTCCGTCGAATGCGAAGTACGGGACCATCTCACCCTCGATGATCATTCTTGAATTTCGACGGCTTGAAACAGCACAAACTCTCCGATGTCGATACTTGTAGCTTGTCTGCTTCGGGTGCCTGGGGTCGCTATGATGAGCGACAAGAGTCTTCCCACGGATACTCTGGGACGCTTCAGGTCTCTTTGTGGGCTTGACTCAATGTCTCTATGTTGCAAATGATTGCAACGCAGAGTCTTCCATACCTCTGCCGAACTAAAAGCGCAGGACCACCTCCTCCTTGGTGATCACCTGATGTTTTGGCAGTCTTGAGGCGGAACAAGGTTCTTTGATATGACAATCCATGCCTTGTCCATCCAAGTCGCCCTAGTGGGCGACGAGAGTCTCCCCACATTTCCTTGTGGTTCAACTTGTTGTCCCCAAGTTGCAGATGGCTGCAACGTTGAGTCCTTCGTCCGCCGAGCCTTGAGAACAACTCCACCTTCCCCTTGGTGGACAATAAATATCTCGACGGTTTGAGGTGGGGCAAGGTTCTTTGGTATAACATTCCGCACCTTGTCCACTCCCAGTCGCTATAGTGAGCGACGATGAGGGTCTCCCCACATGTGCTTGTGGTTCGACTCACTTCTCCTGCTTCGATGGGCGATCTTTATCTTCGGCATAAGTAGCTTCCTCCTTGCGACTTGAGCTTCTCTCCCCCACCATTGCCCTTGCCCAAGGGCTTTGGTGGTATGGCACTTGTTCTGATTGACTTGGCGGCATCGACTAGTGAGCGGAGGTTGGACGATCCGGTCGTTCCAACTCCTTCCTAGTCCAAAGCTTCTAACCCCTCTGCTTGAAGAGCACCAACACTGGGTCTTCATCCTCCTGGGAACACTGTAGGCGGAGCTCGGTGATTCCTTTCACTTCCTCCTTCAACATGCCCATCTGGCCGATGCTGAACAATGCGATCTTGACCTTCCAGTCCCAACTTGTCAGGGCCTGCATAATTGATGAACTGCCAATTCTTCCGTCCCATGTCTGGGATGCATGTTTGCCATATTCTACATTGTCGCGATGGCAACGCCATCCTGAGTTTGCCACATCTTGCAGGGTTCTCGGGATATGCCTTCTTCCGATCCTGGGACCTCCTTTGAAGCTTTGACAATCCCTTTGGGGTATGGACGGGGCGAGATCGTTGTGCTCGTTCATGAAGAGGATGCACCTTAGATGCTCGTCCGTCCGCACCTTGGACAAAGTAAAGTCATTGTGCTTGTCATCCTAGATCATACACCTTTGACATACTCGTCCACCGGGCGGCTTGACCCTTGCGAAAGAGTAGCCGTTCCGGGCCTTCTCTAATCCGGGCGGATGCTTGTGAAGACGCTCCGCTTAGATAAGCGGACTGCGGTTGGTGAACTCGTGGCATGAGCTCCCAACATTTCCTCCATCTCCATTCGAAGGGACGACATCGCCAATGTGTCCTTCAAAAGCTTCGCATTACGATCCTCGGAGGCCGCTTCGATTACTCGAGGCGATGTCCGAAAGGAAAGGGCACTCCTTCCTTCGGTTGGCGGCAGAACGCTTGACAGCAGCATGCCAAGGTTCGTCGATGCTCGACGCTCAGACCATTTGCCAAATTGGTCGCTGAGTTGAGGCGTCGATTTGCGTTGGCATGTATCAGGTTCGTCCCACTCCTCGATGGATGACATTGCGTCGCTTGCGGGACGACACTTGACGAGGCAGGCAAGGTTGACAGCTCATCCACGAGTGTTTGCAAGTAATCAACGCTTTGCTCCATTCCTGAAAGTCATCGTGGCGTGGCAGGCGATGCTGCGGCACGACAAGATGCTTGTGATTGATGCTCCTTGGCCGAAGGGGTGATGTTCTTTGGCCGAAAAGGGACTATGAACCTTGATATTTGTCTTTAAGCCAACTTCCCCCGTGAAGCGGTTGTGCACTTCACGTTGCATGACTGGGCATGCGATGCGTCGTCATGATAGTGCATGACCGACAGTCCCTGAATGTGACACGGGTCCTCCGAGTTACACGACGCTCGTGTAAGCGATCTCATGATATGAGCAGCGCAAGACCATCATGCGGAGCATATGGCCACTCTTTGACGCAGCGCGATACTTCAGGATTCCCGACTGTATACCTGGGGTGGTTGATCTGCTCGAGTGAGCGACGCATGACCGTCCCGGTTAGGCGGAGCGATCAATCCGCCATCATGATGCATGACGGATGTTCCTTGACACGACACGGGTGTATGAGGAACATGCTGCGGGGCACGACTGGGCGTGCGGCGAGGAAGCTTGCCACGCATTCCTCGTTGGCGTCCACGATCAAAGACCATGGTACCAGTGCGCCTGGGCGTGATGGAGTATTTGAGCGGAAGCACATCTCCTACGCCAGGGCACGTTGCGACGACACAAGCGAGTCATCGTCGCTGGGTAATCCGAGCAGGAAGAACTGCTCTGATACCACTTGTCACGGGGTCATTCTCGGACACTAGACCACATGCGGCGACTAGGCGGATAGGCACCTAGCCAAGCCTGTTTTGAGTTTGCAGCGGAAGTTTTATGGTCGAGACGACTTTGTCGAGAGTCGCTCTTATAGGCATTCAATCACGGACATGACTAGAGTGTTTGACTACTCGTCACGAGACCGTGGCATTAGCGCGTTGCGGCACTAACGTAGGCGCTTGGGCGCTTAAAGTCCGAAGGGGCGACGAAGGGACCACGGGACGCCACGAAGGGACACCGATGTGGGTTGCCACCCCACGCTCAAGGCCATGACACTAGAATTAAAGAAAAGCTTACATGTATTAAATATGATGAAACATAACATACAATTGGGCCTCGGAAGGCACTAGTGAACTCCTCCCAGTGTACCGTAGGTATAGGAGTCTTGTTACATATTGAAGATGCAAAAGACGTACCCTACGGGAACGTCACCTACTTGGCCATTCATAAAGACGGCCTTACAAGATAAATGCCCTAAGGGAGGATAACTTGGTACTCCGCAATATTACGCAGTGCGGGGCGGCTACATGTGTTCCATGTTTTCGGCGCTGAGCGGCCGAGGGCTATAAGTTGAGCGGCACTGGTGCCGCGAGGCTTCACGCTTCGTGTCACGGGAAACGCCCCGTGACACGAGCACCGGACGTCATCGACCGCTGGCGACCCTCTCCCTCTTCCGGCCGGCGAACCTATGATCGGACGTCATCGATCGCCGGTGATCCTCTCCCGTGCCGGCGTCTCTCTCTCTCTCCGGCCCGGACCGCCAGGCGGCCGAATCCGGCCCCCAACGGGTCTGGCCGCGGGGCGCCTGGTGGTCGGATCGGCCGCCTAGCGGTCGGATCCGGACCCCAGCGGTCGGATCGGCCGCCTAGCGGTTAGATCCGGACCCCAGCGGTCGGATCGGCCGCCTGGCGATCGGATCGGCTGTATCCGACTGTGGGCGTTCGGATCGGGCCGCAGACGGCCGGATCCGACGGTTTTAGGGGAAATTATAGACGGTTATCGTATGTAATTCTCCTATTTCTTGTAGTGAAAGAATCAACGGCTAGTTATTCACACTGGACGCTAAAACCTTTTAGCGGCGGGACCTATAGCGAAGAGTCGCGATCAGTTTTTTCTTATCGTTGATGAGTATTAACGGCAAGATGACAACTTTTAACGACTACATATTTTTTTCGATAATGACCTAACTTCTTGTAGTGGGCGGAAGCGGAGGGCTTGGGCCGTTAGGGTTAGGGTATTAAATGATGTACTCTCTTTTGACTCATAATGAAATCCTTCTTACGGTCTCCTTTGCCCGTGAATGTTTCTCTTTTGTTCACATTGATCAAGAGAGTTTTACCACGTTAAAATCTTTCTGTTCATCTTCTCTTTCTTTCGTTATTTTCATTGTTCATCGATCATCGGTGTTTTATTCCCAACATATGTATGTATGTATGCATGCAATTAAATGATTTATTGAAATGTTTTTGTGCAATTGATGAATATTATAAAACTTAGTGGAAATTGTTAAATGAATAAAAATAACATATTGGAGCAAAATAAGAATGGACAAAAAATTAGAATATTATTCATTTATAATTTTGTTTATTATGTAAAGAATATAACAATGCATGCCATGAGATGAGGCTACAAAGCACCATATTCTTTAATTATTATTTTTTAGAAATGATTTTTACTTCCTATTAATTAATTAAAAGTGGTATTACTCATATTTCTCACGTGAGTGAAGGGTGTAAGATGTATGTCATTTAGAGTCTCTAGAATATGCAATCAAGGTGAATATAGAGCATAACAAGTTAACTATTGCTTTAATGATTATTTACTATTCATGTTAGAATATTGGCTTCATATAACTTTTGAGTTTTGTACAGTGTTAGCTCACATGTTGATTAAAAGGTTATATAGTTCTAATAAGTCATAATTTTTTGTTCTCAAGTTGATCTAATGATTATGTGTCCCTAACATGTTATAGCATAAGCTCTCCTGATATTAAATTATATGGCCTTTGACTTTATTCATTTTTCAACTCTATCCACAAATTTTACTTTGTAACTAGACTCTTATCTAACTATTCACTTATTTTAGTAGCTACCCTTTTTAATTGTGATAGCTTGTTTTTCCATCACCCAGCTTACATGGACACCACACCATGTTTTCTCTCCTCCACGTGTGTCAAATATCTGACATGGCAAAACACCATAATATAGTAAATACAAATTATTAAAATAATACAGTAGTAATTGACAAGAAATCAAAAAAAAGAGACTGGTCCTTGTTGGAGACATCTTGAACGCCAACCCCTACCACATCATCATCACCAAGCCTAGTTGTTCATAGGTCATCAACTGTGGCCTTTATACGGCCATGATCATCTCCGTCGAGTCCCAGCTCAAATGCGGCCACATTTACTTCCTGATGGAAGTTGAAATGGCGGCAAGAGGAGACCAAGCCTTGAGAGAAACAGGATGGGCGAGTTCGTCTTTGCTACTAGCAGAGGGTGTCACCACTCCATTGACTTTCGACCGCTGTCGCGGATAGAGATCACTTGGCCAAGATCCTGTCGGGGAGTAGTAAACCCAGACATCGACGGCGCCGGAG